>OY720444.1:18339950-18734062 GCA_963082915.1 Dolichopus griseipennis | reverse complement strand
CATCCATATGTTAGAACCGGTCTGATTAATGTTTTGTATAATATAAGCTTTGTATTTCTCGACAAAAGCCTGGATTTCATAAGTCTGGAGTATGTATAGTAACATCTACTCGCAGCTTGTATTTTTTCCCTTATTGCCACAGCGGTGTCTTCACTTTTACTGTATACAACTCCGAGATACTTAAACTGATGAACACCTTCGAACTTATAATCATTAATATTCAAATCTTGCGTTGGCATATGTGATTTGCTTTTTACGAAGTATTTAGTTTTGGGTTCATTTATTATCAGTCCCACTTTATAAGATTATATCTATATAATTAAGTGCAAATAACTAATTATAAAATAGTTATTTTACTATGGGGGCAAAAGAATGTTTTAGATTCGTTTTATTTCGTCTTTATTCGGTACAAACTTTATAATTGACTTTATTTTAATTTCTCGATAAGTTTGAGACTTGAAATTTTATCCACAACTCAGAAATTGACAACACTTGTAACTAAAAAAAGTCTACATGTCGCAAACGAAACACTGCTAATTATAAAAATAAATAATTATATTGAAATTAAAAGGAAACTACTCGTTTTAAATTTCTTTCATATATAATTCACTCAAACGCTCAATAACATATTAAATATCTAATATTAACTTAGTTACTTTTCTTTTAAAAGCGTTATTTAAAATTTTTCAATTTTTGCATAATTTTAGGATGAATTTCTTTTAAATATTATTTAAAACAACGGCTGCTAACCATCTTGTGTTCGCATTTAATAAATTTTTAAAGGTTGAATTCTTTGCAAAGGTTTTTTAAATTCTTAAATCTGCAAAAATAGATTTAATATATAATAATAAAACTTAAAGAAAAAAAGTGTGCTTAATTATAGGATGTTTGATGTTCAAATGTTATTAAAACAATTAATTATAATATAAATTATAAATAGTATTTTAAATGCTAACTAAAAGGAACCTTAACAAAACTAATCAGATGTGATTTACGAGTTTCTAAAAAAAAATCACTTGTTCTACCCCTTTTCCAGAATATTATTTATAATATATATAAATATATAGATTCTTAGAAATTATAATATTCAATTGTTCATACATTTAAATCAATTTTATTGAAATTTCAAAATTGAAATAATATCAAAATTAGAAAACTCTTCTAATTTTGACCTAATTTCAATGTTAAAGTGTTTTAATTTTATTTGACTTTATTTCAGATATAACACAAAATTTGATTTATTTTTCTAATACCAATTAATTTCAATATTGCATACTTATAGGATGTACATATTTTGAACTATACCTCTTAATCTATTTAAATGAAAGAAGTGTTAAAGGATGAATGACAAATGCCAATAAATTGTGTAATATAAAATACTAAAAAAATTAATTATCAATTATTTTGGTATTATCCCCTTCTACCTCCCTTTTCTCCAAAATCAATGCATATTTTAGTTTCAAAAAATCAACTTTTGATTTAATTTTTATTTAGTACATTTTAAATCTTACTTTTTACCATTTACTTTTCCTTTTCATATTATTTTAAAAATAAGGATTAAAAAAAAAAAAAAAAAAAAAAAAAAGTCAAACCAGGATATAATTACGGTACATTTAAAAAAAAAAAAAAATAACCCTGGCGTTTATTTTTTGCTTTTTACCTATTCTATGTTCACCTTTTGTTTTTTTCATTTTCGAAATCAGTTTTGCGTGTTAATTTAATTTTTTTTTTCTTTACCGTTTAACAATGAAAAGAAACGGGTTTGTTTGTTTGTTTGTTTGTTTTGGTTGTTTTTTTTTTTTAGAAAAACTTGTAAGTGATTATGAAGAAAACAAAAGTCAATCTTTTGAATATTGTGCATTGTGTGTATCACCTTAAAACTTTTTGTCTTTGGCAACAAAACAAAATAAAAAATTCATTCATTTTTATTTCGAAAGAAAAACACACACATACACACAAACAGAAAATACGTCAAGTAACTCTTTTCCTTTTAAAAAAAAAAGAAAGTTTTTCAGAGGTTTAATTGTTAGAGAAAAAGAAAAGAAAATGGTGGTTTTTTTTAAGTTAAAGAAAAAAAAAAAATTCTAAAATTTTCTGGATAAATGTCAAGTGAGATTCTACTGATGTATTTGAAGGTATTAACTTTGGGGTCTATAACTGTTAGCGTAAAACTATTTCGCAAAAAATGAAATTATATTCTAATGCGAAAGTACAATTTACAAAATTTATTGGTAATTTATGGGTCCGCTTGAACAAAATATCTATTTAAATAAGTAATGAAACAACATTAGGTTATCGATGCAATCGATTTAGTAATACTCTGCAACTGAAAAATTTAATTGACAGTTACGCGAACCTTTACTTCAGCACATTGTAGAATTTGGGAATATTGAGCGAAACAGACACAACTACCTTGTACCAAATTTTAATTCCTTTACTTATTTAATTTCGAAGATATGCTTTTTAAATCCTTAAAGGCGTGTGAGAGGCCCCTTAAGAACCACTCCAATTTATTCCTAATTGTTGGTAATAAAAACACGACAGAATGTGTTATGCCAAATGTAAAGCTTCTATCTTTTTTAATTTCGAAGATATGCTTCTTAAATCCTTAAAGGTGTGTGAGAGGCACCTTAAGAACCACTCCAATTTATTCCTAATTTTGAACTTCTATTTTTTTAATTTCAAAGATATGCTTGTTAAATTTTGAGAAGCTTAGGAGAAGTCGGTGTGTACTAAATCGATCAAAAGTATCTTAAGTTGTTACAAACGAATCAAAGTTATAAAAAATGTATACATGAATAAAAGGTAGACTTAAGTGCAAATTTTTATTTTCATTTTTATTTAACAACAAAGAATTTAAAATAATAGAGGGCAACTTTTTTTAACATCCACTTAACAAATTATTAAAACTCCGGTTTTGTATCCAACTCTAAAATCCTCTAAAATCCTGAGAAAACCTAAGTTTCTATCCAACTATCAAAATTACTTCCAATTATATTTAAGGTAAAATTAAAAATTCGACATTTTCGCCAATATTTTAACAGTCGACATTTTGAGAATCGACATTAGCTGAGATCATAAATATATTTTGGAAAAATAGGATACCAAGATTTTGAATACAACTCTATATTGCTTATTAAAATTCTTTTTGGAAAAGTGTCGTTTTTATTAAAAAACTTTTTTATTAAATGGCATTAGGTATAAAAACCTTTTTGCGAACTGGATTTAGACAAATTGTACAGATCCCATTTACTTTATTGTCTTTACTATTGTTATTAACAAGTTTGTCTTTGTATCTTAGTGTAAAATGAATTCTTAAACTAAAAGATATTTAAAATATTTTTGCTTTTTTAATTTTCTAAAGATTTAATTTAAAAGAAAAGTATTTTTTCATAAAGAAAACTGAAAAAAAAGGGTTAAACAATTGAAAATTGAATTGTGTTTTCAAAGAAAAATTGTGAATTAAAATTTTTCTTTTTTTTTCCAATGAAAAAATGAAAATACTTTAAAATAATTTTTCATTGTTCTTTATAGAAATTCCGTATTAAATTTAAACTTGCAATACGAAAAGTTAAATTAAAATTTAAAATTTTTAAAATATATACGTATATATAAAATTTTAAAAATAAGGGGTTTGTCTAAAATGTCTATTACGTGAAGAGTACATTATTATGGAGAACCACAGAATAAAGTCTGTTTAATTTTTTTCCTATATGTCATAAAATATTTGTGATATTCAACCATTTTCTGAAGTTTTTAGTTCACACTGACCATATGTAAGCGTCGGAGACATGATCCTGCGATATACGATCCCTGGGTGTTATTTCCCATAATAACAAAGGATTTCATTTCTCTTTCAATTTAATATTCGACTTCTTGAGCAATAAAGCCCAAAGGTGTTTTTTCGAAAAAATTCAAATATTGAATTTAAAGAGAAGTAACACTTCAAGGCTCTAACTCTCGAAAAGTCATGTTAATGTAAAATAACATTCCGTTTTTTTTTCCCTATATACCTTTATGTAAGAAAATATCAAATTAAGAAGAATTTTAAGGTTGTAATCGAAATTAGGATATTCCCCTTTTCCAGGGGAATTCATCTTTTCCAATATATGTGTTGGTTAGATTCTGAATTACTGACAATGATTTTTAAATTGGATTGTAAATTTTGGAAAAGGGAAATATCTATACCCTGTTTTTGAATATGGCTTTAAGATCTCTCCAGAATATGATATATATATAATATATATATATATATATATCATATTATTATAATGCACAAGGGTTGGCCAGACCTTTTAATTAACTGTATACATAATTAAAGAATAGTATAGAAATAGAGTTGACCATAAACGAAATTCGAAAATAAGGGGAAAGAAATTACATGAATAAAGATAAAAAATTAAAACTATTTTATTCTTATATTCATATCATATTCATATGTACGAATTGCGATTTACGAAATGTTTATTTATGTTTTTTTTTAAAACAAAATTTTAGAAATAAAAAAATAGAACAAAAGACAATAGAAATGGTTAACCGACACTCGAAAATTAAAGATTGATTTGATTTTTTTAGGAATATTTTTTGCATTAAAAAAGTAATCAAATTTATTTATGAAAGTTACCATCCCAGGGCTTTACTTAACATTCAATGAGAAAAAACAGCTTTTCCGGAAAATATGAATATCAATACGAAAATTGCATACTTTTAGGATGTAATAATTTTTATTGAAAAAAACTAGTTATTTGTAATTAATATCAGAGATTTTAATATTTATTTTGAATATTTTACAAAAAAGTATCCTAGAAACTTATGAACAAATTTTAAAATTTTGAGATTTAAATTTTGTATTTAAGATTTTATAATTCAGAATTTGTAATACAGGTGATTGAAATATTCGTAGAAAAAGTTAATTATAAACTAAGTTATTAATTCATACTTAAATCATAATTTTTAATCATATGGAAATTTTTCCAAAATATTTACAATGAAAATTTATTCATTTTCTGTTAAAACCATTTTTTGAAACCAATGAAATACATAACAATAATTCCTTAAAGGACATAAATCCTTACAACCAAGATAATAAACATTAAAATTTTCCTACATATTTAACCATTTTCATTTTCAATATCCCATTTTATATATATATACAAAATATTAATGTAATGTTTACATAAAAATTGCCTTAAAATTAAATTCAATTCCCCCAAAACAATTGCCTTAAAAATCAAAGAAATTCTTTATATTTGAACAGGACGAAAGAAAACTCATTAAGGCGCATAGTTTAATTTTACCTCAATTAAATTTAAGGTAAAAGAGGAAAACCCTTAAATAATATTTTGTATTCGCGTATCATACACACAAAAATGTAAACAGGAGGCATGGTACACCTTAAAAAAAACCCCAAAATCAATGGTTTCAAATAATAATATTATTTACAAATTAACGAATTTCACACCTAATTAAAATGTATCTTTATTGTATTTTAAACATTTTTTTGTTTATAGTTAACACTTTAAAGTGTATATAGTCACGCTATTTTGGATAAAGTATTGTTTGCTTAAAGTATTACAGAGTATTTTATAATGAAACAAAAGGAAATTTTAAAATAAAAATAAAATTTATTGCCTTTGATTTGAACACAAAACCTTTCGATTGAATAGACGCCGCTTTAACCATTGATGATGAAACTGAAAGATGAAAAATAACAGTAAGTCGGCTCAACTGACTTAGTAACACCCCACAACTGATAAATTACATAGTTACACGTACCCTGCACTTCAACTCATCTCAGGAACATTAAGTAAACAGGACAAAACTTGTACCAAACTTTGTCCAAATTTAAATTTTCAAAATTTATTAATTCCGAAGATATGCTGGTTAGATCTATGGAGGCGTGTGGTAGTTTTCCAAATCACTACTTTCATTCCTCTCAAATTTCAGAAACATAAAGAAAACAGGACCGAATAATCTTATACGAAATTTCAAGTTTTTTTACTTTCTTTATCAATTTTGAAAATATGCTTCTTAGGTCTAGGGAGTCCTTAAGCTAGTACCGAAACCACCACTTTAATTTATTTCCAAATTCAAAAACATAATGAGAACAGGACTACCTTTAACAATATTTCAGATTTTTAGTGTTTATTAATTTAGAAAATATACTTCTTAGATTTTCAGATCTTTGGTAGGTACCCAACCCATTTAAATTAATCTCAGATTTTAGGAATATAATGGAAACAGAACACTTTAATACCAAATTTAAGGTTTCTTCTTAATTCGAAATTAAATGAACTTAATTTCGAAAATATGCTTGTGACTGTTACGAATTTGCGTCAAATAATCAAAATTCTATCTTTATTAGTTTCGAATATATACTTATTAAATCTTGGGAGGTGCGTGGGAGGAATCCTCACTCCAATTCATCCCATATTTCGGGGATATTAATTACAAATTGATGTGAGTGAGAAGTACCCGAACCACTTCTCGAATTGATTTTAAATGGAGAACACTAACAGAGCAAGAAGGCATATCCTTGTACCAAATTTAAATGTTCTATATATATTGATTTTGGAGATATGCTTGTTTGGTTTTGATTTGATCGAACCATTTGGCCAATTTACAATCTCCGCTGTACATTTGTTATTAGTAACCTACAGTTTAAATGACGGACAGACGGATCCCTTCAGGAGGGGACGCTTATTTTGATAATACACTTTCAATATATATATATATCTTCTCATTCATAAATCACCGGTCCCGTTGACTATTCTTTTGATGGCTCTTGTACA
The DNA here is from genome assembly GCA_963082915.1 of Dolichopus griseipennis. Taxonomy (NCBI): domain Eukaryota; kingdom Metazoa; phylum Arthropoda; class Insecta; order Diptera; family Dolichopodidae; genus Dolichopus; species Dolichopus griseipennis. The sequence continues at coordinate 18,727,271 of OY720444.1, read as the reverse complement.
AATTTTTATATTTAAATTAATGAAAAATGATATACTTTGATTTAAGGACCTTTTCAGAGGGAAGTTTTAATCAGTGCGATGTATAATGTACAGTTATTATAAATACTTGGAAATACTGGAGATACAATAGATATCGTATTTAAAAATAAACGAACTACTGCAATCACATTATTATAATATTTCCTGTGAAGGGTCGTTTTTTCGTTTTGTTTCATTGTATATGTGAATTTATTAAACAAAATCTATAACTTTCTATAATGAATGGAAATTTAAAAAAAAATTTAAATATATTTAAATGCTTAGTAAAGAAATTTTAATATTTTGTCTATCAAGGTTATTTATTTAATTAAAAATAATCTATCTTAAAATAATCAACAAAACTTTAATACACCATTTCATAAAACATCATATAGGAATTTACTATATTAGTAACAATAAAGGTTATACTAAGGCTATTGTCATACTATATTATTATTAATTTATAAGTAATATCATTTATTTATTTAATATTGATTATAGGGACGTACTGATCTCAGATCTACACTTTCTGGGATCAATATGCTGAAAATTTTTAAAAAAAAAATTGCATATATTAAGGCGCTATATTAAAATTTTTAATTTAAGTTCATCTAGTTCTAGTTTTATACTACTATTAAATTTTAAAAAATACAATTTTTTTATTTTTTATTGATTATAGGGACGTACTGATCTCAAATCTACACTTTCTGGGATAAAAATCAATATGCTGAAAATTTAAAAAAAAAAATTGCATATATAAAGGCCCTCATTAAAATTTTTATATGTTTTAATATATGATTATATGTATGATTGCCAAAGTTAAAATCTGTTTATATTAAATCTTTTAATTAAAATTATGCAATAAACTTGTTTTAATAATGATTGCAAAATTTTAATATTAAACTATTTTAGTAATTAAAATAAATTGAAAAAAAAAACATATATTTTAAAGTTATTATAAAAAGAAACATATAGATTAAAGATTAAAATTATTATAAAAATAATTAAAAACCCCCAAGATAGAATTTTTTATATCTATAAATTCGAATATATAATATGAATTGTTAATAGAGATATTTTTTGATGCTATTGTCGGATATAAAAACTTAAATAAAAATCATTTAAATTTTATTAGCTATGAAAATAAATAAGAAATTTGAAAAAAAATTATAAAAATAATTTGTTAGGTAATATTTTATTTTTTTTTTTTAATTTTAAATTATTATTATAATTTAATTTAAAATATATTTTTTTTATTTTATAAGATAATATTATTATGTTGAATATAAAAATTTGGTTTATATACAGGATTATTTTAATAACCGGTTGGGTATTGCATTAAAAGTTATATTCTACTTATTCAGCAAATTAGTAATAGAAGTCTCACCCACTACCAATGGTTTTAGATTTTTCTGATACGTACCTGCGTTTCATCACTTCTGATCCATTGCAGTGAGGCAGAACTCTTTTATTGCAATGATACAAAAATCTAATATTAGGACTTATGATCCATCAAATAGGGCACAACTTCATATGGAGTTTCTTTTATTCAACCGATTAGTAATAAAAGTCTCACACACTACTAAGGGTTTAAGATTTTCCGGGCAAGTACTTGTGTTTCATCATGTGATTAACAGTATCTCTTAATAAAATTGAATAATAGTTCGAACAATTTTATTTTTTTTTTTTGTTTTTTTTTTCCTAAGGAAGAACAAATACCTACATTTAACAGGCGCATATAAAACTCTTCGTGTAAAATTCCTACTACCCTTAATCCGCGTACTCAATATAATTGCTATAGAATCAATGGTTGAATGGGAATTCCAGAAGCAATTCTTATATTGAATTACTTTCTTGAATTTTTGTAAATCATAAGTATTAGGAAACACATATATAAGAATAAAATCTTTGGCAATTTGGATAGGCGGCTTATCTAAGCTAAAGCATATCCTAAAATTAATCATTAACATCCGAAAAATTGTTAATAAACTTGATAAGGGATCACAAAGATATTATTTGAGTCCATGAGGACTGTTCAATTGGGACTTACGATACATCAACTAGGGACAAATTTCGTAAAGGATTTTTTTTGTAGACACATTAACAATTTTACTTTTCCAGCTCAATAATTTTTAAATATTTTTATAATATTATGTATATATATATATTTCCTTTTAAATTGCATAATTTGATTATAACAATAATATACTAAAATTTTGCAATTAAATTTTATATAAAATATATTTTTTTTTAATTTAATACATAAATAAAAAAAATTAATAAATACATATGTGTATATATACCATATGTGTATAATAAAAAAATAAAATCAATAATTGGATATAATTTATTTTAAAAACAAATTTATTACCTATACAACTTCAAATTATATTTCCATATAAATTTAAAAAATCCTGTTTTATCCTTGAGAATTTTTGTTTTTCTTAATAAATATTAAAATTATTTTTTAATATATGTGTATAAAATGTTTATACAACTAGGTATTCAAATATAAAATAACCTCCCACATGTATATATATATACCTATAGATTTAAATTAAATTATATCAAAATAAAATTAAAATGATCTCATACTAAATTAAATTATTATTAGCTTTTGAAAAACTAGAACTAGATGAACTTAAATTAAAAATTTTAATGAAACGCCTTAATATATGCAATTTTTTTTGAAAATTTTCATCATATTCATTTTCACCCCAGAAAGTGTAGATTTCAGATTATCAAGTCCCTGTAATCGATATAAAATAAATAAATGATATTACTTATAAGTTAAAAATAGTATATTAGGCCAATAGCCCTAGTATAACCTATATTGTTAGTAATATAATAAATTCCTATATGATGTTTTATGAAATGGTGTATTAAAGTTTTGTTGAAGATAGATTATTTTTAATTAAATAAGTAACGTTAATAAAATATAAAAATTTCATTACTAAACATTTAAATATATTTAAATTTATTTTTAATTTTCTATTCAAAATAAAAAGTTATAGATTTTTTTTTAATAATTTCACATAGCTACAAGGAAACAAAACGAGCAAACAAATTTTCAAAGGAAATATTATAATAATACGATTACAATAGTTAGAAAAAAGGAATCTTGAATTTAAAAATTTATACAATAGGTTACTAATGACCAAAGAATGATGGAGAATTAATATGGAAAAAATCGGATCATTGGTTTGAATTTTAGAAATTCAGGAATAAGTTCAATGCCAAACAAGCATATCTTCTTATAATTAATATTTAATAAAAATTCCAAAAATTGGTAAAATTATTATCTGTCTTAGTTATCTCTTTAATTTTCCCAGAAAATTTAATTAAATAGAAGTGATACTTCAGGAAACTGCTGCACGTCTTCCTAAGCCAAAGCAACTATATCCAACCAATAAGATACAAAATATTTAAATTTGATACAAGAAATTCCGGTTATATTTACTTTGTCACCTTGAAATTTGAGATGTATTCGAACCGTGGTCGTTTAAAATTCTCCATGCTTCCTAATTCCTAACATGCATATAAAAAATTTTAACTTAAAATTTATTTTAAACAGTATTCTACCAAATAAAATTTATAATCATTTTCAATCTACATTCACTCATCTCACTCATCATTTTAATATAAAAAAATTTTACAGGAGGTTTCCCTACAGAAGGGCGAAAAAGATTCGTACAGCAAACTTTTATATTAATTTTAATTTAATTTTTAAAAGATAAAAAGATAAATTTCATTATTATTGGAATTTTGTTTTTCTGATGAACTTTTGTAAATCAGTAAATGTGACATATTTACGTCAACTCAACTTTTTTAATATGCAAAAAAATAAATAAAAAAAAAAAAAAAACGAAGGATGGAACAAAGATACACAAATAAATTTTCGACCACCCCTGAAAAAAGTGTTGAATTTAAGATTGATAAAATCAAAATTGAATATGCAAAGAAGAATAAAATAAAACTTATAAAATATTTTGATAATACGGGATTCAAAGTTAAGAAAAAGTTTTATAATATCTATAAAAAAAAAAGCATAAGATTTTCAATAAAAATTTAAGATACATATGATATGATCAGCAAAAGTAGTCTTGTATTATAATTTATAAGTACACAGTCAAATCCCTTTATTTTTACATCTACGATTTAAAGATTGACAACATGATGCCATAGCTACTCTGTCTAAAGCTTTAGATAGTCATTGTTAGGTTTGTTAAATTATGCTTTGATGTTGTTCTTGCCCAAGTACCATTTTGTAAAGAAATACTAGATATACTGTACGTTAAGTATATTTACCATTCGTCACATATATACAGTTGTACCTTTGAAGTTAAGCTTTTACAATATTTCTGTAAAGAAATATTGGGAAATAAGGTACATTGTCCTAAAATGAAATAATTAATAACTATACACAGCTTAAATTGACTATATTAAGGACTTCAAAAATGTCCTTCGAAAATATATGAAGACAATTAACTTTGTATTGCTACTATACTACATTACTACTATACTAAGAATCTTAAAAAGCTTAAATAAAAATTTTTAAAAAAAATCCGCCTTAAAATATGCAAAATATTGTAAAACTATTTGAACGCTTTCTAGAAAGTGAGTTTAAAAAAACTGCTGTTAAAAATATGAATTTTATTTCAAAATTTAAAATCTAAACAAGATAAAATTTTAAAAATAAATACCCCATCTCTAAATTATATAATAAATTAATCTCAAGGATTTTTCAAATTATAAAATACATTTAGTTAATAATATTCTAAATTTAAAGACAAAAATATTATAGTCATTATATTACATTTCTATAATTAAAAGTTGTATTTTTCCTTGGAAGTTATTATCAAATATTTTTTAATTTAATATATAAAGTGGGTAGACTATAAATCTATAATATTCAAAAAAAAAGCATCAGAATCAGGTACTTTAAAACTTATGTGTTATTGTACAAAAATAATCAAATTTTTAAAACTTATTATAAGTTGATGATTTTCTAATTTACTATTAAGAATCAATAGACGAAATATAATCTAGATATTAAAATGTTATTCATTCATCCAAAACCATAAATGTTGGATATAGTACATATTCATCCTAAAATTATGCAATTTGTATTAATTTACTTGGATTTTTTAATATTACCTCTTTTCTTGTTCTTATATCCCTAATTGGATAGTTTTTCATTGAAAAACTAACTTCTCTAAATATATTAAATAACATTTGGATAACTGTGATTTCAGAGCACTTAATTTTCCGCAATCAAAGTAATAAATTTTCACAAATAATTGTTTAAAAATATATTATTGAATTGGCATATGATAATTAAGCTCTTTCTTAAACTCTTTGCTGAATTTAGTTTTAATATTAATCCCCAAGACTTGAAATTTAGAAATTTGGTTGGTCTACTGTAGAGGATTCGAGTAGCTACCATACAACTCCTTCTTTTATATGAGCATTACACTACACCTAATGTAGCTGGTTGTCTGAAATATTGCCAAAAGTAGTTAACCGGATGATATAATGTTTATATTACGGTCAGACAGATATTCCAGAGTTGACACAGTCTACTCTACTACACTCTTCCTCGTTTTATACAGGAGTTATATATATTTTTATATAACATTATTTTACATTACGATATAAATTATTACGATACAATTACAAAATTTTACGATATGGTTTTTTTTACCTGTTCTATTAACCGAGGCTGTGAAAGTTCGATCCCCTCATATCGTATATAATAGTATAATATAATTATGTAAGTATGTATAATAAATATAATATAATAATAGTATTCAAAGCTGTTTAATAAATTAATTTCGTTAACGTTTATAATGTCTTTTAAATTCTGTTAGTGCACTAGGTTCGAGTAGCATTCATTTAAAAATTCTATATTCTTTTCTTATTTTTGTTTTTTTTTTGTTGCATAGTGTAATTGTTGCCCCCCTCCAGCATCTGTTATCCTTTTAAGATTTTGTTTATTCAATTTGTTTATGTCTGGGTAAATAAACCATTAAATGCAGCCTATCAATTAAATGTTAACCGAAAAAAAAAAAAGAAAAGTTTATGAAAGCATTTGGAGTTTCTTTTAAATTTTATGTGCTTTGCAAAGACACAAAAAAAAACAAATCCTTTTCAATTTTCTTCTTTTATATGCAGATTTTTTTGTATGTGTGGGTGTTAGTTAGAGTAAATATTTTTTTTGATAAACTTTGAATACAATGCGTTCTATACCCGTATGACTATAGGTCAAAGGGTATAATAAATTTCCCATTACGTTTGTGACGTTGAAAAGAAGGAGGGTAAATATAGACGCAAGTGCATGAATCGGATCAGACTCGAAAAATAAATCGATTTAGCTATGTATGTCCGTCCATCATCGCTATTGAAATCCGGGCATATTGGTCCACCGGTTCGAGTTCCTCCCATGCAACTTCTTTTTATATATTTTAATTACTCTATACCTATTGAGGCTGGGTTCCTAAAATTTTTTTTTAGTTTGGTTTTATGATCAAAGTTTCTGAAAAATTTGGTTGGTCTACTGCAGTGTATTCGATTAGTTGCCATACAACTTCATATTTTACATGAGTATTATTCTACACCTAATAAAGCTGTTTGTTTGAAATTTTGCCAAAAGTAATAAACCTGATAATATAATGTTTATATTACGGTCATACTGGTATCCCAGAGTTGACACAGTCTACTCTTCACACTCTTCTTCGTTATCTATATTAATAACTCTAATAAAGATATTCTAAAGAAAAACAAATTAAAATACAAAGAAAAATTAAAGAAAAAGTGAATTAGGTACAACAGTTGTGGAAAACTATTTTTTGTAAGTAATAAATTAAGAATTTCAAAAATTGAAATTAAGGCTGTAGTGTAACTGATAATTGTATTCATGCTTTAATTTCATTAAAATCACAAAATTTTAATAAAACTAGGTGAAGTGAAGTCGTATAATCATATATATATTAAATGGTTCTAAAAGATGTGATGTATTGGTTGAGCGTGTAGGCAGGACGTAAGACCTGCGAAGCATATAAGGTGAAATATTAAAAAACGAAATGATTTAATGTATGAAATTTACGTATTACCATATGGAGACCAAAAATGTTTTAAATATTCAAGTATTACATATAGGTGTAATGTAAGAAATGAAAAGATGGCGTGTAAAAGATAGCCAAGCCATCACTTCAATTTATTTCCAGTTTCAAATTCATTTTAAAACCTAAAATAAAAAGGAAATAACATCATTTGAATGTAAGAGATCCCCAAACCATCACTACAATTTATTCCAAATTCATCTCAGGACTTAAAAGAAATAGAACATAACATCCTTAGCGTGTTAGAGGTACATGAACCATCATCCTTCTACCAAATTTGAAACTTTTCTCTTTATTGGTTTTAAAGATATATGTTTTTTCTAGGCTCCTTTGAAATCTCCCAGAATTTGAACCCATGATCTAATTTTCCTCATTACTGTTTCTTGTTATAACGACTCTTTAAGGCTTTTCTTCCCCTTAGAATGTAACACTATCGAGGGTATAAAAATATATATATATATATATATATGTAATAAATGATTTATATTCTAATATTGTAATTTATTTTTAGTCGCTACTGTACATGCGATTTTACATTAGAAGGCGAACATTAAAAAAACCCGGAACTATTAACACTATGTAAACTGATGGTTTAAATAATGGTTTAAATTAAAAACTTTTTATTTTTACCAACTTAAACGATTTTTTTTTTTAAATAACTTTAAAAGTATAATATAAGCATTAAATAATAGTTATTTCCATACATTATATTATTTAGAGGTTATTCTTTCTCGTTTTTTGTTGCTGTTTGTTGTTGTTGTTGTTGTTCTTCTTCTTCTTTTATACTATGGATAATGACTAAATAAAATATTAAAATTTTGCTAATGATTCTTAAATTTTCAAAATAATGTAAAAAAAAATACAAAAAATTATTATTTTCTAAAGAAAAGTTTAAAATAAAATAAAATAAAAATAATTTTTTCAATATATACTTTTATTAAAGTAGTACTAGCCCCCTAAAATGTAGAAAATAAAAATTGAAAGTAGATCTTAGGAATTTGTTACTGTGTTAAAATAAAAGTGAATTGCTGGTATAAGAAACAGTTCTTTTAATGTTTGAAAACTTTTAAGCTTAAAATGTTGAAAATTTTCATTAACCAAAAAAAAATTTTATCTTTGAAGGATGATTGAACTCAGTTCTATTTACACCCGAAGCCACTTTGCTAACCACTGAACCATACAATTCTTATAAATTTATGGTGGTCAGATTTCTAATAAAAATGTATCACTAACTGACAGAATGAAAAATAAAGCCATAGACACAGGCAAATTCATATAAAAGTTTAAAATAAAAAGTTTTTCAAGATTAATTGCATGCAATACATTTATTGCATGCTACTTTAAAATAGAATTTTTGTAAGAGAACAGAATAATATTTCGATTTAAAAAATCTTGATCGATAAAATCTGGTTCTTACAAAAAAAAATCTTGTTTTTAAAAAATATCAGCGGACCTGTTTTTGCTTCTCTTAATTTTAAAATAGTTTACGAATATTTGAAGGGTGGTTTGGAGAGATTTTAGAGTTAGATATCCAATTAAGACTTTAATTATATTATCAATAGATTTGGGGGGCGGCATTATTGTCAAGAGAGATTTTGTCAACAAGATTTTCTAAACACTAGATTTGCCAGCAAAATTTTGTCAAACGAGATTTTAAACGAGAAAAACAAGATTGTGTTAAAACAAGATTTTGTAGAAACAAGATTTTATATTTTGAAACTTTTGAAACGTAAAAAGGAGTTTTCTAAAGACAAGATTTGACTGCTTCGAAATTTTGAAAAATCAGATTGAGCAAAAACAAGATTTTATTCAACAAAATTTTAAAATTCGAGTTTTAGAAAAATAAGATTTTATAAAGCAATATTGTGAAAAAGCGATTTTAAAAAAGCAAGAACCAATGAAATTTTGTAAAAACGCGATTTTGTAAAAATTAAATTTTGTAAAAAAGTGATTTTATCCAATAAAATTTTTTTCAAACGAGATTTTATAAAAACAAGATTGTGTTAAAACAAGATTTCGTAAGTCCGAGATTTTATATTTCGAAATTTTGTCAAAAGGAGTTTCTAAAAACTAGATTTGCCATCAAAATTTTGTCAAGTAGAGATTCTGTAAAAGCGAGATTTTTAAAAATAAGATTTCATAAAAACGAGATTTCATACAAAACTCAAGATTGTTATCCTTTAATTTTTTTTTTTATATCCTTACAAAGTACATGTATGCATGCAAAAGAAAATTTTTGTATAAAAGTTAAAGAAATCTTTTGATTAAGGATTTGATGAAGGATGTGGTGAATACATGTTTGGAAATAATAAAAAAATTTTTGTTTTCCTTTGTTTAACCTTAAGAAAATTTTTTTTTTAAATATTTTTATTTTTGTTTTTTTTTTATTCAAAGTTTTTTGTATACATAAAAAAAAGTTTTCAATTCTTAGACTTAAAAAGCAAGAATAAGAAAATATTTTATTAATATAATAACTTTAAAAGTTGCTTTGAAGTTTTTTGATATAATAGTCAAGAAGTAATAATTTAAATATAACGCTTCAACATTTTATATTAAAATCATTATAAAATGAATGAAAACTGAAGTAATTAAGAAAAATTAAGGGTTTTTAAATGTCATTTTCAAAATTAAATAATATTTCACAATAAGTTTTGGGTAAAGAATATTGTTTTATTCCTTTTTCTCTCCTATAAGAAGTCATTAAGACTAAGGTTTAGTTTCATTAATGATTATTTGCACTAAAGTTACTCGACAACTGTAGTTATTATACAAAATTTTTAATTTATATTTTCCTTTTGTTTTTAAATATATTTTTACATCATCTATTGTATCCTCATCTTTTTCAGTCAACTGACGAATTATTTACGATAAGTCTTCCAGTTTCTAAGACCGGTAGCAAAACCATTTTAGTGACCAAAAGTTGCACACTGTTATAAGGATCTAGGATCTTTTCTTTATAGGTAACTAGCTAATACCCGGTGCGCGTTGCTGCGCCTTTCAATTGAGGTTTGATTGAAGTTGATGTTACTGCAAAAAGCTTACACAAAAATTACTCACTCACATGTAAATTTTAAAATGTATGAAAGCAATTTTTTTAAAACGATTTTTCTAAGATTATTCGAGTAATTTTGGAACTTTCTGTAATCAAAGCAGTACAAACTACTTTCCAAAATTTTACGTAATTTACTTCCAAAAATTTTTTTTGACCAATCGTAGGACCGACTGTTAACAGACTCAACTCCATTTTCAAGTTGCTTCACGCATATAAAATTTGAAGTCAACCGGTCAAATCGTTTCTAATTTAGAGTTAAGGAACGCAAAAATCTATAAAAAGCCACTGTGCCCCAATGGGTTAACGGAACTCAACTTTCTCTTTGGGCAAAGCAGTATTGCGAAAATTGGACGTAATTTGCTTCCAAATTTTTTTTTTGCCAATCGTCGGGCCGGGATGGGTTAACCAACTTCAAGTCTGTTAAAAGAGTTAACTTCATTCTCAAAACGGAAAACATATACAAAATTTGAAGAAAATCGATTAAACCGTTTCGAATTTAGAGTAAAGTAAGCAAAAAATTTATAAAAAGCTGTTGGGTCGCAATGAATTAATGGAACTCAACAAAATTTTTTTTGAGGCTTTCTTTGTAGCCAAAGCTGAATTTCGTAAAATCGAACAAAATTTGGACCCAAAATTTTTTTTGACCAACCGTCGGCCCGGCATGGATTAACAAATTCCAAAACTGTTAATAGTGACAACTTAATTTTCAAAGAGCATCACGTATACAAAATTTGAAGTCAATCGGTCAAAGCGTTTCCATTTTAGAACAAAAAAGTTTAAATACTTGCACCACAGCCCCAACTTGGTGGTTCGTTAGAGCAAAATTTTGGGGCCAAGATTTCTTTCCCTACCCAAAAACCTCTATATTCGCTACATACAAACAAACAAACAAATAAACAAACTTTCGCTTTTATATATATATATATATATATATATATATATAAACACCCTTTCGCTTTCACCGCTTTGACGGTAATTATAACAGTAATTGATTGGGGGTTGGAATAATATTTTGGATAGTAGTTGATTGGAGATGTAATTGGTTTATTACGATTTAATATAGGATATTCCACACAATTGACAACAGTATATTTGGCAGTAATAAGCATGATATGAAACAAAGATTAACTAAGGCTTACTCATCCATTTAGCCAGAAATAGAAAGATAAAAATATTAAACTTCTATGTTAAATCAATACTTCTGTACATTGTAGCGGGACATAGATAATTGCATCAAACAAAATACAGGTCTATGTAAATAAGTATTTTAGAATGCTCTGCAAATTCATTTGGTTGAAAATAATTACAAACACAGACATAAGATTTATTACAGCGCAATATACTATAATCAAACAACCCTTAAAAATTAGAGTAGAGGTTTATAGTTTGTACATTAAGAAAAGCACTCTGTGCCATATTCAAGCAGCCACTTATTTTACAACTTTCAAAAAAAATGAAAATTGTCTAAATCAAAAAATTCATAACGAAGATCAGTAATGAAAGAAATTGTCCCAACATATAAACCTGTACAGAAATTAAGAATCTAGTTCAAAATAAAATAAGATTTAGGGTTTCTGTGAAAGCTCTTTGTACCCACAGTGAAAAATTAAGAAAGAAAGAACAAAAAAATAAATAAAAAATAGTAGTACCAGTGACATTTAATAATTAATAACTTTAGAGCTACACGCTACACGCTTAATAAAGTTTTGGGGTAGGTTTTGGCAGAATAATTTAATACTTGATATTCGTATTATAATTTATAAATTATAATATATTAAAGTACATATCTATATGTTGTGTACTGGCGCTCCCCAAACTTCACTAAGTTACCTGGACAAAATCCGAAATTGGCCTTCCGCCTAATTGGAGACCCTTCCGTCAAGGTTACTTTCACTCCTCTTAGTACTTGTCTCGTAATATTGGAGCTTTAACTCTCTTTTATAGATATATTGTAGGTATTGACACTTGCTCTATTGAATTAAAATCAATAATGCCTCCTTTTAAACAAATCCAACGCAACACCAGGGAGGCCTCAAGTGCTTACTTTAGGTGGCGCAAAACTGGTTATGGAACCTCATTTCTTGTGAGAAGTGCTAGAATACGGAACATGCTTTCATCAAATGAGTTCCCTTCTGATAGAAATAGACATAAGAAGGCACACTAAGTAGAACAGATTTAAGCTTTAAAAGTATAGTAATTTTGTTCGTATATTATTTTAAAAATCAAAAACAAACAAATAAATTATGTTATCTTCAATTTAATGTACACATGCAGGAATCCTTTTTTTTCAACAGCAAAAAAATAAAAAAGGATGAAAAGGACAAAAATGAATAATCTAAATAGAAGTGCATTACAAGCATTTTTATAATTTTCAACTTTTTTGGGCGGTCATTATTTCTGATTCGAACTATTGCGAAAACCACATTTCCTTTTTTCAAACCTTTATGTTATTTCCTTTATTTTTTCAAAATTTAGTTTTGGTTCTTTTAATTTTATTTTTCATATGCACTTTTAAACAAGTGATGAAAAAAAACCAAGGGTTTTTAAAAAAGCACATTTTCAAAATTATATTGTATTACATACTGAGTTTAAGTCAGTAGTAAATATTTACTTGGAAATAGTTACTACTGACTTATAAATACTGCTAACAGTAAATTTTTTATTTAAAAGTTGTTATAGCCCTTCAATGGGGAAGGTTGCCAAATTTCTAGAATCTAACTCTTGTTAGAGAACTCTTGTTATAACAATTTAAATATAGGGCTTTTTCCAACTTTGGGGGGCTGTAGCCCCGTAACAGGTGGGGCTACAGAAAAAAATTCTTCTACGAAATTATTTTTTTTGCAATACCTACCCATGGTTAAAATTTGTTTTCTCTATTTCAAACGGTGTAAAAGTTTTTGTAAACATACGGACGGACGGACGGACAGAGTGAAGCTATATAGGCACATTTTTACAAAATTTTTTGAAAATGTGCTAAAAAATAACCAATATGGTTTTGTTTTGTAACTTGTATGGAAAAACATTTCTTTAAAAATTAGCACTTTAGATTGCAAAAAATTTCACTATGTTCAATTCAAGACGAACCCAATGCAATCTTATCTCGCGAAAAATACCAACATCTATATCCAACCTGATTTTTCAGGGAAAAGCTTTGCAACACTCAACAGATTTAAACATTTTGGAAATTGACTTTGTCAAATCACATTTTTGGTATAACTAAAGATGAAGCTAGATGTTTGCATTTTTTGTACCGCTGTAAAACTTACTTTTCTCCACTTGATCTCGTCAATATCTGTAAAACATAAATTAAACCAAAAATGGAGTATAATGCACATATTTGGGCTGGTGCTTCTCAATCGGCGCTGGAATATCTCGTAAATAGCAAAAGAGAGCTATTCGTCTTATAAATTATCCCAGTGTTACCTCAACGCTCACTTTACTTAGCCATCGTCGTACAGTCTGGTCACTTACCCTGTTTTATAGATACCTAGTGAGGACGAAGACATGTTCTTTTGTTAAATTAAATTCAAATTATACTTTGTAACACGATAATAGATTTATATAGCTATTCACATATTATTTATTTATTTATACACTTATTGACTTATATGTACATATATATTTATACAAGAAATTTATAACTTATTTTTATAAACAAAATTATTTCTAATAAGTAATAACAATTAATATTATTTTTATTTTTTTTTTTAAGTTTTAATTTTTTTATTTAATTATTATTATTTAATTTTTATAGGCTATGGTTATTTAATACATTAGATTTAAAAAGTATTTTTTCATTTTCAATTTAATTTTGTTTTTATGACATTTTTTAATATCAGCTGGTAGCTTTTTGTATATTGTTATTGCTGCATTGTATATACCCATAAGACCAAAATGTTTGTCAATTGAATACATGTTATAATGAATGTGACTTGCCGTTCTGTTGTAGTAAACGTGGAGTTCATTATTGTGGATAATGCGTGAGTTAGATGTAATTAAATTATTTGTAACATTGTGTATATGTAGTGCTTGAATTTTTTTTATATATAATTAAATTCTATTACTATGAGATGAAACACTTTAATTTATACATATTAATACATTTTTCACAACTACCTAAACAAATACGTCATTGCTAACGATCATTTTATTATTTTTTACTTTGCAATATAGCAATAAAGCTTTTTTTTTTTTGTTTTATTTTTGGCTTGCATTATTCAATAAATTGCACGAAATACACCGAGTATTTCGAATATTTCAAAGATATTCGCAGTATTCCAATTGTAAAGTTCAAAACATTCAAATATTTGAAATAAAAAATTTTTAATTCATTCCAATTGGAAACATACGAAACGAATATAACATACATTCGTTTAGGTTTGAATGTAATTCATATTCAAAGCTTTTTAAATGAATGTATGGAATTAGAATACAAATTAGAATGTATTTAATTCGTCTTCGAAATTTTTTTTTTTTTTTTTTTTTTTTTATTTTTACGTAGGTTGGAATGGAATCTTCAAAAGACACAATGAGCCCCGTAGCTTGACATTGCGTGTGGGATTCTTACCCACTAAACCACACCTTTCCTCTATTGCGATCTAGTCCGATAGGGCTAATGAGCAATTTTTCTTCTGGCTTTATTTTAGTTTTAAATGTAGATTCCATCCAGCGATGTCTATCTAACTGTTTCTTTCTCTTATTATAGCTACACTAACTCAAAAGGCTTTACTCTTTTGAGTCGTCTGGCTATATTTGTATTATCCAGAAGCTGGACTACCTCGACATTTACATGGTTTTGGAGTCTTTTTTCGTGACTTCTTGCAAAATTTTGGATTTCTTTATCTACAAATTCTATTTGCATATCTCTATGTAGGTCATAGTTTCTGATGAACCAGGGCGCGTTCACAATATTTCTTAGAACTTTATTCTGGAACCTCTGAATAACATCTCTATTACTCTTTTTGCTGCATCCCCATAGCTGGATGCCATATGACCATACTGGTTTTAATATTTGTTTATAGAGCAGAAGTTTGTTTTGTATTGTCAAGGTAGAATGCTTACCTATGAGCCAGTACATTTTTCTATAACGGATTTGTAACTCTTCCTTCTTGTTTTTGATGTGGGCTTTCCAGCGAAGCTTCGCATCTAATGTCATACCAAGATATTTGGCAGTATTTGAATAAGGTATTTCTTGACCATTTATATATACTGGTTTATGGTCAATTTTTTTATTTGTGAAATCCACATGAATTGACTTACCTTCATTTAATTTTAGCCTCCACCTTTTAGTATAATTTTGGATTCTTGTCATAGCTCTCTGCAGTTTTTCTGTAGATTCTTCATTATTTTCTCCGACAGCCAAAACCGCTGTATCATCAGCAAACGTCGCAATTATATTATTTTCAAGTGCAGGAAAATCACAAGTATACAACAGATACAGTATTGGACCGAGTACACTTCCTTGAGGAACTCCAGCACCGATTTCTTTAAGATCGGAATATTCTCCTTCTTGTTTTATGTAGAAGTATCTGTCTGATAGATAGCTTTCTATCATTTCCGAATGCTCTTTTGGAAGGATTGTTCTCAGTTTACAATTCAATCCCTTGTGCCACACCTTATCGAATGCCTGAGTCACATCCAAAAAGATTGCTGAACAGACTTTCTTCTCCTCTAAAGCTTTTTCAATAGTGTTTGTTATTCTGTGTACCTGGTCTATTGTTGCATGTTTTTCTCTAAAGCCGAATTGGTGGTCCGGAATTAGATTCTTCCTTTCAATAATCGGTTTTAGTCTTCTCAAATAAATTTTTTCAAATAGTTTTGACATTATAGGTAGCAATGAGATTGGTCTATAAGACGTTATCTCATTTGGTGGTTTTCCTGCTTTGGGTATCATAATGACCTCGGCCACTTTCCACAATTTCGGCACATATTTCAGCCTGAATGCAGCATTTATAAGATTTGTTATTTTAACTATTGCCTTCTCTGGTAGCTGCTTCAGAATTTGTCCGGTTATTAAATCATATCCCGGAGCTTTTTTAGATTTAATGTTGTTTTTAATTTCTTTTTTCACTTCAGCTGGATTTGTTAATGCGATTTCCTCTTGCTCTTGAATTTGTTCTACATCTAGATCTTCCTCTTCTTCACCAGTGTTTACTTGAAATATCTTTTCTAGGTGTTCCGCAAATAATTTGGCTTTTTCTTTATTATCTCTCGCCCACTTTCCGTCCAGTTTTCTAATTGGAGGAATAGCTGCAATAGGTTTTTTCAGATTTTTAGCTGCCTTCCAAAGAGAGTAATCAGTACTTTTATCATTTGTTAGCTTTTCCAAATATAAATTTATCGATTTGTTATTCACTTCCTTAATTCTTCTTCTTAGTTGTTGGGTGAGATTATTCAGCCTAGTTTTATCTTGTGGAGCTCTAGTTTGGTGCCATTTTTTCCTTGCTCTGCGTTTTATTGCAATTAGTTCTAAGATTTCGGCTGGATATTTATTTTCTTTTACTCTTTGTTTAATTACTGGAGTATTTTCCCACACTGTAAGTTGTATATCGTTAATGTAGTTTTCCACCTCCGCATCCAATTGTTCTTTGTATTGCAACGGTACAGCTAGTTGTATTTTTTCTTCCAGACACACTTTAAAGCTTTCCCAGTCAGTGTATTTATTGGCGAGAATCGGAATGCTCTGCTTTTCAATAGCGTTTTCACTTACAGTTAGCAGAATTGGTGAGTGGTCAGAGTCCATTTCCTGCCTATCTTCTATCTGTATGAAATTATTCGAAATGTTTTTAATAATGAAAAAATCTATTAAATCAGGTATTTTATTTGGATCTGTAGGCCAATATGTAGGTTTTCCTGTTGATATGGTTTCACACCCAAATTCGCTTGTTGCTTGGAATAATTCTCTGCCTTTGGTTGTTGTTAGCCGTGATCCCCAGTGTGTATTTTTGGCATTAAAATCACCTCCTATAACAAACTTTTTTCCTAGTTTCTTAAAAAGATCCAAATAATGATGTTTCTTCAGAGAGTACTTAGGTGGACAATATATACTTGCTACTACAATAAAGTAGTTTTTGCATTTTACGTTTACGGCCATAGCTTGTATTTCTTCTGTTTCAAATTTGGCTTCTTCAAAATGTTGTATACTTTGTTTTATAATTACTGCACTTCCTCCTCTAGCAGAGTTACCTGGATGTATGCTATGATAAACTTTATAACCATGAAAATTAATATGCGTTTGTTTGTTAAAGTGTGTTTCTGCTATAAGACAAACATCTATATTATTTATGTCAAGGACTGCTTGTAGCTCTTGTTGGTGTTGTAGCAGTCCATTGGCATTCCATGAAAAAATTTTTAGTTCATTCATCTTTTCGATTTCGAAGCAGGTTTTTGGTACTGCCCTCTAGTGCTCCTATTCTACAATCCGTATCGACCATAGAACTTTCTATTTTGGTTACTTTTTTTAGTATAAGCAGAATGGATTGTTTTAAATCATTTTCTTGTTCGCTATTATTATTAAGTTTTTTACCCGCAACAACTTGGGCATAAGTTTTACTGCTTCTATTTGTCTGGAAATCTTGCTTCACTTGCGACGTTTGCAGATGGTTTCTGATTTGTTTTTTAGCGTATTGTGGAGTATTCCTTTGTTGTGAATTTGGGCTCATATTCTTAAATTTGATTTTTTGCATTTCTTTTGCGATTATGCAGCCTCTATAATTAGCTGGATGTTGATTTCCGCAATGAACACATTTTGGTGGTTCAGTTTTAGGTTTTAAACATTCCCTGGTATGGTGCCTACCTGCACATTTTACACATCTTGGGGTTTTTCCACAATATTTTTGTGTGTGACCATATGCCTGGCATGATTTACATTGTACTACAAGCTTATTTTTTCTTAGAGGCTCGATATTCACAATACATTTTAGAATACTTTTAATCTCGTATATTCTGCTAATATCTTCTTCTGCTTTGAAGGTTAACATAAACATGTTTAATGGTTCTTTATTCTTCCAGCTACGTTTATTTGCAGCTCCTATTATTTTATATTCTCTATTTTCAAGATCTTTAATTATTTCTTCTGTTTTACACGAGTGAGGCAGGTTCTTGACCATAACTCGTATTGGCCTTTGCTGTTTGCTTTCGTATGAGTGCCAACTATATTTGTACTCTGATAGCGCTTTTGTTAATGTTCTGTAAGCATCTTCATCTAACAAATTGATTTTTATACAATTCTTTCCAAGGAGTTTCATCTCAAACTGTTTTTCTGTTATTACTTTTTTTACTCTCTCGCAGAATTCGTTATAGTTATTAAATTCATCCACAATTATTGGCGGTGGAGATTGTTTTTTCTTAACTTTTTCCGGTCTTCGAAATGGAATACATTTGTGCAGATGTCTATTTCCTATTTATAAGCTCTCCTAACTATTTTTGTTAAATCATAAATCAGCAACAAAATATTCAATATAATAAGAGCTGCCGTTTCAAAACCAAAAAAAAAAATTGGAACTATGACTTTATATGAAACTCTGAAAGTCCAGCTGACTTTTTTTCATACATAATATTATTTGGAAACTTTTTTCATAGAGCCACTGTTTTTCATCATAAATTTTCAACACTTAAAGTATATATATATATATATCTATGTATGATTTTAAAACAATTATAATAATACAATAAAAAAATATAAATATATATACAAATATAAATATAATCTTTCATTTGTTTTAGGGCGTTTATTTTATCAAAACAAAGTAATTTTTTTTCAAAATTTCATTGTCAATGATAAAAAAAATTTTTTTCCAATTCCCATACCCCATTATTTTAACATAAATATTTTATAATTCATTTAGGTAAATAATATTTGTAATATTTGTTATTATATGCATATTAATCAGTGGCGTTTGTTCTTTATGAGCAAGTTGTGCATCGTTCTAAATTAAAAAAAAAAATTGTTATAAAAAAATTTAAATAATAAAAATATCTAATTTCCCTATGACATAAAATCATCAAAAAGGGCTGGCTGAAAACATTGGAGAAATATTTTCAACACGTATTTTGCATATATTTAGGCGAACACGACAAAATGCAGTATGTTCTTGTACAAGTTTATTCATAATTTAAAATTATCAATCATTCACTTTCATTTTCTAATTCACTTTCCGGGTTAAAGTTAAAAAATTTACACTGAGTGATGTACATGTATTAAACTGTATGACACACTTTACTTATTCAATATGAATTAGCAAACTAAAGAAAATGAGAGAAAGAACTGTTACAATTTAAGCTATACACTTGTATGTAAAATACATATGTACTTATTATAGTTATGTGAGATTTTAATTAAGTTTTGGGATTGGTTTTAATAGTATAATTTAATATTTGTATTAGTGTTTGATATTCGTATTATAATTTAATAATATATATTCATAAATTGTAATATATTTTATGTACATATATTTATATTTAGGTAAAATGTTTATTAGAAATATATACCTGCGTTTCCATATATTTCTAAAAATTCTATAGAAAAAAATAAATAGATCACGAAGAGATCACAAACATAAAATGTAATCTTCCAAAGTAGTATTATTCATTTAGTATCGGATTTGAACAATTTAATTGCATTATCAATTTTTTTTTAAAAATGAATGAATAATGAACGCAATACATTTGGTTGGTTAGGTTTATAATGTTATAATTTAATTTAATATTGGCAATTTATGGTTTTTAATTATGTTGCATACATTAACATAAAGCCACGGTGCGCCACTGATATTAATATCTAATAATATATAAACCACATATTTATAAGGAAATAATAAAGATATACATTTATATTAAATACCAAATTGTATGTAGCAGAATTTTCAAACCTTTCAAATGAACTGAGAGATTTAAATAAAAATAACAGCATATATTCGAATCTATAGATTACTTGTGAAAAACTACCCCCAAAAAAAAATTTTATTTTTATATAAACATAATTTTAAACCGTCTAAAATCACCTATTGTTTGTCATCTTTCTCATTTATCATTTTTCAATTTGAAATTTATCTTAAAGTATTGTGAGAAGTAATTTAGTTCTTAAAGAATTCAGAAAACCTTTTTTTTGAAATTCCATCATCTCTAATTTCAGTTCAATTCCTTGAGTATTTCATTCTCTTTTATTACATACAAATCTATATATATAGTAACTATAGAAACAATAAAGGTGTATGTGTATATATATATATATATATATAATACAAGTTCAGTATACAAGAATTAAGCCTAGCCTATATTATTTAATTTTACGGAGCACTCATACCTCACACCATTAATATAGCATATTTAAAAATTGAAATGTTACTCCACCCTTTATATCTAAGTTTTTTAATCACAGTTTTTTTAATAAACAATATACCACCCATTGTTTATTATATACTTTTTCATTTCACCTCCTTTTTAATTAAATTTTCCTCATTTTCTTCTTTAACTCTGGGGCTGTACAAAATTTTCCAGTCTTTTAGCAGAAAACTTACCCTATCCCTCCTCTTTTTGAATTTATACAGTCTGGGCTCAGTATACCCGTATGACTTTAGGTCACAAGAGTATATTAAAATTTGCCAGTACATTTGTGACACAGAGTAGGAGGGAGATGAATATGGTTTCAAAGTATAGCATCAACAATTAATGCTTTTTTTATTTTAAATTAAATTTAAGAAATTTAAACAGCTCTAAAATATCTTACAATTTTTGTAAAATGTTGATTTTTAAACAAAAGAGGGAAGAGGGTTCTTCTATTATAAATGAACTAAAAATAAAATTCCAAAATATCTGTTTTCCGTAAAAAGACACTTATGGGTGGAAATTATTAATTTTATTTTTTTATTACTTCATCTTATATATACTTAAGTTTATATATACTTAAACGTTAAGTCACGTGCTGCAATGCTATATGGGTCCAATTTGATGATATGGACATTAATTGAACAAAATCCAACAATTGAACCGGCTATTCTTAATTTTCTTTCCTAATGACATTTTCCACGATATTTATAGTCTATCAACACTCCTTTTACCAACTGATTCCAGCTAAGAGTCTGAAACGCAATATTTTCTGACGCTCTCCGAAAATCATGTGACATATTCATTTGTGTTTTTGTTTTTTTATTAAAAATGTACAGTTTCTTAATTTAAGATTTTTCAGATCATCTTGTAGTTTGAATTGAACAGAGGAACATATCATGCAACATCGTCCTTGAATAGGGTTTTCTCATGGCATTTCCTTATATTTTTTTTAGGTTGACTCCTGATGCGCATAGCAAAATTCCGTGGTAAGATTCTTCAAGTAAGTTGCCCATATAAATTTACAAAAGGTCTTTTTATAATCTCTCAGAGGTATTGCACAATCATGTAGCACTTCATCACATTATCTAAGATTTTAAGGTATCTCTCAGCAAATTCGTTTTTATGCCAAAACCGGAATCGCTATTTAAATCCAGCCATTTTGGTCCACGGATTCGAGTACCTGCCGTATAACTTCTAAATTTATATGAACATTACTCTATACCTATGGAAGCTGTGTCTCTGAAATTTTGCTAAAAATAGTTTAGTATAATGGCCAAAGTTACTGTAAAATTTGGTTGGTCTACTGCAGAGGGTTTGAGTAGCTGCCATACAACTCTTTCTTTTACATGAGCTTTATCAATCTGTGTTAGGTACACTAAACTACAGTTAAATAAGATATATGCAAAATAATAATTCACGAAACTGAAAGATAATCTAAATGCTATATTTTAATGTCCCAATTACCTCTTACAGAAGTGCAGAATTGGTTAAAATAAAAATGAATATAGTACCCAGAATGATTAACTTGGCTAAGCCATTAATTAACTCAGCTATTGTCAAAGATTTTGATATACTAAATACATATTGAACAATTTTAATCAAATCTAATGTACTCTAAAAAAATATCCAATTACAAATTTACAAAATGAAAAATTAAAAATCTGTTAAATGTATTAAAAAAACTAAACTTTTGTTGACTGTATATTCAATTAAACTCATTAATATATATATATACAATGATATTATTACACATAAGGTAATAAATGTTATTTTAACACTTAAACTTCACTTTTAATTTACAATTACATTTCATATAATATATTTTATTACACCCAACATCTAAAGTAGATATAAGAGAATATCCAATTTAGGAGGGAAGCTAAATATAGAAAAGTATATATACTTTTTGTTAACGTCCACTCTTGAGATCCGTCCGACCGTCCATAAATAAGATAACTCCAGAAATAATGATGCTATATCTTGATTAAATTTTATAACTGTAGGCTTTGAATGACGAAAGTAAGGCGGGAATAGCAAATGGGCAAGATCGAACCATGAGTTCCGATTCGGAAAACTTCCGATCGAAACAAGTGCAACCGAGCATACCTTCAAAACCAATAAACATAGAAATCAAATTTAGGACAATTGTGTTTCTTCAGGTTTCTTTTGTGTCCCTAAAGTTTGGAAAAATTTTATACGATGGTATGGGTACCTCCCACACACCTCCACACAAGACTTAAAAGCATATCTTCGAAAATTTTAAAAATATTAACATGATATTTTAGGGGCCTCGGTGGTGCAGTGGGTAAGCATTATTAACCGAGAGGGTCCGGGTTCGATTCCCGGTCCGGTCATACAATATTTAATTAAAAAAAAAATTATTGAAAAATAATTTTTCTTTACAAATCCCCATGGTGACCAAATATAATATAAATATACAAATATATAATATAAACAAAATAAATAATATAGTAGTTATAAATAAATAGAAAGTATTTAATGAGGGGTGCACAACGGGCCGCAAGGCCTAGGTGTAAGGGAGACTTGCAATCCCCCCCCCCCCCCGTCTAAACAACAACAACAACATGATATTTAGAATTATATCTTTTTATATTATGTCCTTAAGACTTTGAATAATTTTGAATAGTGTTTTGAGTACCTTCCACATACCTCCCAATACCTAATAAGCATATCTTTGAAATTATTAGAAAAATAAACTTCAACTTTTGGTATAAGAGTGTTCTGTTCTGTTTTTTTTTGTCTTTTTGAAATTTGAGAGAAATTAAAAGAAATGGTTCGAATAGGTGCCACCCAATTCAATAAACTTCATCCGTATATCTTCGAAATCAAATGAAGCTAGAAAATTTAAATTCGATACAAGGTAGTTCTGCCCTTATCACTTAATATTCCTGAGATTAATTGTGAAGTGTGTGTTTGGGTACCTGTCAATTGTATTTTTTCAGTTATAGGATATTACTAAATCAATTGCATCAACAACTTACTGTTGTATCTTTACTAGTTTTTATTCATACATTCACATTTACACAATTTTTCTCTTACAAATTGTACCTTTAACATTCTACATTAAGCAAAAAAATATTCACCACTTTCACTATATGTTATACTATATATGTATATATGACGTAAATATAAATTAATTTTTAATTTAAATAACAAATTTTTTTTTTTTTTTTTTTTTTTTGTGTACTTCAAAGTCCTTTGAACTGTTTCAAAAAATGTGAACTGAGTCGTTTTTTTTTTTTGTAATACATTTACAATAAAAACGAGGAAGAGTGTAGTAGAGTAGACTGTGTCAACTCTGGGATACCCGCATGACCGTAACATATACATTATATCAACCGGTTATTTACTTTTGGAAAAATTTCAAACATTCAGCTTTATTAGGTGTAGTGTAAGGCTCATATAAAAGAAGGAGTTGTATGGCAGCTACTCGAACCCTCTGCAGTAGACCAACCAAATTTTACAGTAACTTTGGCCATTATACTAAACTATTTTTGGCAAAATTTTAGAGACACAGCTTCCATAGGTATAGAGTAATGCTCATATAAATTTAGAAGTTGTACGGCAGGTACTCGAACCCGTGGACCAAAATGGCTGGATTTAAATAGCTATTCCGGTTTTAAAAACGAATTTGTGAAAATTTCATAATCCTAGCTCCTTTATTTTTGAGTTATCGTGCGGACGGACGGACGGACGGACACACATAGTTAAATCGATTTTTTTCGATTCTGATCCGATCCATACACTTGAGTCTATATCTACCCCTCCTCTTTCTCTGCGTCACAAACGTAATGCCAAATTTATTATACCCTTTGACTATATAGTCATACGGGTATAAAAATAAAACAAACATTTGTATATATATATGTAATGAAATTTAACCCCATTAAATACAAAAATAACAGTAAAATACTTAATATTGTGAATATTAAACAAAAACACAAACAAAACAAATCACAAAACAAAAACAAAATGATATAAATGCATTTGCATACATTATAATATATTATAGTATATATACATATATACAATATTATAGCATATATACATGTGTATTTATATTATATGTATTTACTTAAAAAATATATAGTAAAATACAATAGTAAAAATAAACGATCTGCATACAACAAAAGGCAATTACAATAATATAAACATATTTAACCCTTAAGTGCAACTTACAAAAAAAAAACAAACAAATTCGTTATACTAATATATTCTATCTTTTTATTAAGTTGTCTCTATAAGGTATAGACTTGTCATATTTAAAATTTTCTCTGTTAATATATTGGCCTTACATTCAGTCCGGCTATAAAAGGTAAATATATTATAGGGACATAATATTGTAATTTTTATCTAAAAGGATGAAATACTCAGGGGCTAAAAAGTTTGTAAGCAAAGTCTTGTTAATATACTCTTCATTTTGGTAGTATCTATGTGATATAAGACCATTTTTTTGAGTATTTAGTTCTTTATAATATAGTGCTCAATTTTATCATAAAACTACCGATTCTGTTGGTGTTTGATTTTTTCTACAGTTATTTATTAGAATAAAAATCCTTGTAATTAGATTCTATAGTTTACGTTATTTGTTTAGACACGCATTTGAAACACTTTCTTTCAAATTTACGAAATTTTTCCATAACTCTGGCACTTACATTATCCCAAATTAGAATTACATATTATATCAGATGTATATCTTATAAAAGATTGATAGGCAATAATTTTAATTCATGTCATGTGTATTGATTATTTTATTGTAAAACAACCTTTTTACATGTCTGAAATGCTTTGTTTCCTTTTTCAATTGATAATTTTCTAGAGTTGTTATATTTTAAGTTTTGTTGTAAATAGATCCCTAAATATTTCAGCGTATTTTTATACTCGTATGACTGTAGGTCAAAGGGTTCGAGTAGCTGCCATACAACTTCTTATTTTATATGAACATTACTCTTTACCTATTGAAGTTGGGTGTCTGAAATTTTGCCAAAAATAGTTTAGTGTAAAGGCCAAAGTTACTGCAAAATTTGTTTGGTCTCCATTTTGTCTACTGCAGAGGGTTCGAGTAGCTGCCATACAACTCCTTCTTTTATATGAGTATTACACTACACCTTATAAAGCTGGCATGTTTGAAATTTTGCCAAAAGTAATTAATGTTTATAATAATAATGACATAATTTTTATGTAACGGTCATACGGGTATCCCAGAGTTGAAACAGTCTACTCTACTACACCCTTCCTCGTTTAATATTAATTTAACTTTAGTTAACGTCGAATAGATTTAATTCAATTACAACATTTCTGGATGGCAAAGTGGTTAAAATACACATCTTATATTCGTAGGGCTCAGTTTTGAATTCCAGTAAGAAATGAAAACTATTTGGTTTTTTAAGGTTTATCTGTTCAACTGTTAGGCTAATAAGCCTGTCTAAACCATAGGTGCATGTAAGAATTGGGGGTCATATTATATTTGTGTTATTAGAATTGATTTTAATGAATTCGACATACAATTTAAAAATGAGATAGTACTAGGCCTTTTAACATGCAGAAACGTCTTAGATTTTCAATAGATGCAACTGCATTTTGTTTATATTGTATTCTATATCTGCGAGTTATATTATTTAATTAAATTCTTTGTTTATATTTTATATTAATGTATTTTAAAGATATTATTAAAGATATACAATTATTAAATATTGATTAAGCCATTAATTAGAATGGGTGAATGGTTTTGTTTTTCTAGGTTTTGATTCGAGTTAAAAACCAGAAAAGTCTTTTCATTTTCACTGGGATTCGAACTCGGACCTTAATGGCCGGCCAAAATGATACCTAACATAGTATAGACAGACTTATTGGCCTAAGATATGAACTGTTAGAAATTAAATCGGAAATTAAGTTAAAACGAAGCAATTATTAATGAAAATTTTTTATAATAGATTTTTAGATTTTTATAGGGGGTAATTATGAGGTAATTGACTCAAAAATGGTTAATGCAAATATACAATATTTTATCTAGTTTTGTTAAAGTTTTTTTTATTACTAGATTTTTGACTTTGTCATTACAAAAAAATTTTAAAACCAAAACAGCACTTCAGTTTTTAAAATATTTAAAAAATATTTCTTTTTTCACGATTTATTTTTATTATTTTTTTTTTTTTTGTTGGTTTGTTTTTTTTTTTTTTATTTTATTTAAAAAAAAAAAAACAAAAATTAAATAAACTATGTTAACTTTTAATCTACTTATATGCAAACAAATTTCTACTAAAACATCTAAATGTTTATTTTAACCTTAAAATTCAAGATATTTAAATATGTGTATATTTTTTTTATACCCGTATGACTATATAGTCAAAGGGTATAATAAATTTGCCATTACGTTTGTGACACAGAGAAGGAGGGGGGTAGATATAGACTCAAGTGTATGGATCGGATTAGAATCGAAAAATAAATCGATTTAGCTATGTATGTCCGTCCGTACGTCTGTCCGTCTGCACGATAACTCGTATTTTGAAATTTTCAAAAAATTCGTTTTTTTGCAATAACCATCATCAATATTTAAATCCAGCCATTTTGGTCCATGGGTTCGGGTAGCTGCGATACAATTTCTTTTTTTATATGAGTATTACCCTGTACCTATAACAGCTACGTGTCTGAAATTCTGCCAAAAGCAGTTTAGTTTCATGGTCAAAGTTTCTGCAAAATTTGGTTGGTCTACTGCAGTGGGTTCGAGTAGCTGCCATACAACTTCTTTTTTTATATGAGCATTACACTACACCTAATAAAGGTGGTATGTTAGAAATTTTGCCAAAAGTAATTAATGTTTATAATAATATAATTTAATGTTTATATAACGGTCATACTGGGATACCCGAGTTGACACAGTCTACTCTACCACACTCTTCCTCGTTTTTTTTTAATATTTTGAATGATTGTATATGAAATTGCCGAGGTTTTCTAATGTAATAAAAAAATCAAAATTTCCAAAGCTTAAATCCACAAAATCTAAAATTTTTATATAATATTATATACAATCCACTATTAAATCTCTCCTAATTCAGACTCTCGCATATATACGCAAGTATATAAAAAATTTTAAAAAGGCTCTGAGGATTTAGAGTTTTCGGTATTTCGGATCTTTGAAGATTAGACAAAAAGGTATTACTTCCTCATGATTTATCTCATGGTACATGCGGTTCCTTTGGAATTTTCACAAGTTGAGATTTTTTTGAAAACACAAAAATTAAATAGAAAGACTAACTATATTTTTATATAAATCAAAATTTAAAAAATGAAATGCGATGAATGACGATCCAGTAAGAAATTTGAAAATGAAAAATAAATAAGATAAGTAGAACAAATCCAGTTATAAAGTTTTCAGTATATTTTTCAAACAAAAAAACTTCCGGAAATATATGCTCATTTGTTTAACTATATGAAAATTTGTTTGTTAAACTTCTTCAATTTTTTTTTCGGATAAATAAATGCAACTCTAAATATAAATAGTATTAAACAAATAAATGTAAAAACATTGAATCTTGTCCTACTCTTCTCTCGTTCTGAAACTTCGAAATGTCAACTTTTCATACTTTATAAATCATGACAAATGAAATTTTAAAGTTTTATTATTCTACATTTTAACAATGTCTTATAAAATTAGAATACTTATTCCTTTACGCCTAAAAGTAGGCACAAAAAATTTAAAATTTTTTTTTTTTTTTTTTTAAATAAACTTTTATTTTGTTATATTTTTTTACATAATGAATATCTTAACCTACAAAACAAAGTTAACAAACAAGGTATAAATCTTTTATTTTTAACATTTAAAAATATTTGAATTTTTTTATTGTTAAATTTAATATATATAGTAAGTAAAATTATTTCTGTTTCTGTAAGAACAAAACTATTGTAATATAATCTTATAAATACATTGTAAAATTTAAAAAATCAATGTTAAATAATTTTTTTTTTTTTATAAAACTTAACTAACTTAACCTAACTTAACCTAAACTTAAATTTAAATAAACTAACTTATTGACTATAAAATAGCACAAATGCTTTTAGAAATTATATTAAGATGTATTTAACCACCAATAATCTTTATTTATAACTTTATCTTTTAAATTTAAAATAAGTCAATGTATTTATAATAGTAAATATAATTTAATTTAAAAAAGTGCATAAGAGCATGCATTAATAAATATCGTAAGCCCGACACGAATTATTTTTATTCAAATAAATACATAATATACAAAGAGTAAAACATGACAATTTTATTATAAAATTGATCAGAAATAATTTTGACAGAGCCATGAAGACTCCTGAGAATAGTTTAATATCACATATTTATTATCATAACGAGGAGTACATTAAAAAAACATTAATATCAGGGTACATTGCACCCGAACATTTATTTGGATAAAGAATGCTATTTGCCAAACCAAAACCATGTCCCCCTATTATTTTATTATAATAGACGGTATACCTGCAAAAAAATTTAATTTATTAAATTAAAAAAATTAAAAAAATTTAGTTATTTAAAACTTAAATAATTTAAAAAATTTATTGTATACTTATCTCATTGAGCCTAAAAGTATGCACTAAAAGTTCGGAAAAATATTCTGAAAAAATTTGAAAGTAAAAATGTCAACATATAAATCATGACAAATGTTGTATAAAATTTTAATTATTCCAAATAAAAAATTATGAAATACTTAATTATTTACACCTAAAAGTAGGCACAATAAATTAAAAGAAGTTCTAAAGAATGTTCTAAAAAAACTTATAAAAAGGCAATGTACAAATAACAGTAAATTTTATTATAAAGTTTTATTTGGCTGAACTGAAACAAATAATTTAAAAAAATTATTGTATACTTATCCACCTCCCACGCCTAAAAGTAAGCACTGGAATTTTAAAAGTTCTAAAGAATATTCCGAAAAAAATTAAAAAAAAAAATCATGATAAATTTATTATAAAGTTTTATTACTCTACATTTAAACAATTTTTTATAAAAATTGCAAGTTTACTCTTTCCATAAAGCCTAAAAGTATGCAATAGAAACTGAAATGTTCTATTAAAAGATGTTCCAAAGAAATAAAAAGAACAAAGTTAATGTATTCTATACTTAAGTTTATTTTAAAGTATTTTTTAATGTCCTATATCCCCCCGCCACCCCATACACCTAAAAGTAGGCACAATTTAAGCTCAAAATATTTCTTTTAATATATTAACAGATAAATTTTTAATTTTATTTTAATGAATTTTACTATAATTTAAATATGAAAACGATCAAATGTGCACCTTTAAAGTCATTTAAATTAATATACTACCTTATATTAGCTTTATATTTTTAATTCGAAATTCTTTTATCATCTAAAAAAAAAAAAAAAAAAAAAAACTGTTAAAAGTTGTTTTAAATTTTTTTTTTTTTTCTGATGGCAAACAAAGTACTCACTTTTGAGAGTTTAAATGTTTTACAGTTTAACGTAAAAACAACAAAAGAAAAAAACAAAAAACCCAAAATCTGTAAAGAAAATATAAAGTTTAATTTATAGTGTAAATATAAATACAACATGCAAACAATTTCTTCTCACTCCCACCTCTCATATATCTCATTTCTTATTTTTTTTATTTTTTAATTTTGAAATTTACTAAAAATCTGTTTATATAGTTTCATTCTGTTCATTTGTCCAAATGTCCCCGAAGATAATTTACAAAGTTTCTAACCCCAATTTAAAATATAACAATGAACTTTATTCTACAGTCCTATCTGATACAAAGCTACCGTACATTCTATTTGATACATCATTATAAGGTATGCAGCTTCAATCTGGAAACGGCAAAAAACAGCTTTTTTTCATAAAGTTCATAAATATTCGTGTACGAACCAAAGAAAACAGATGGGCTTATTATTTTTGACAAGACTACGAATAGACCGCACAAGGTACAATCATTGTTACCTAATTGAGAGACCCCAACACTCAAAACCCGCTATTGGCTGCAATATGAGATTTAACACCATACAACATATTTTTGAGATTTGGCTTCTATACAGTCAAATAAGGACTAAGATTAATGTCACGAGTCTCTCTTAATCCTAAATTTCACTTCTTCTATATCCTCAAAAATCTTATTCCATCTGATTAATGGCGTAGTGGTACAGACGTTGCCATAATTTATTAAATAATTTTTACGCCTAAAAGTAGGCCTCATTTAGAAAATCTCGAATTAAAACCCTGGTCAGATCATATCTAATAAAAGAAAATATTTGTAAAATTGTATAATTACATTGTAATAATTAGTATCGTAATATAAGATTTAATATAAATATGTAATTAACTCTTGTGAAGGATAATAGTTGGCGCACAAAATTTAACATTTGTGTATTCATAATACAATATGCAATAGCTGTAGCAGAGTAATGATCTGTTTAGTGAATATAACGATTAAAGATACTGAAACCTAGTCAGAGTAAAATCATATTCCAAACTGTATTAACTTAAGAATTGAAATATTTGCAGAAGTTGAATCCTTTAAAATATATATTTGTTATTAAAGAAAAGTCGAAAAAAAAGTAAAAAATAAAATTTAATATAGCCTTATTAACCTATTTTAAAACTTTGTGTAGTTTTGAAAATGTACTTTATCAAAATACCTTTGTATTTTTTCATTACTCCTTTATTTTCATCCTTCGCCACCCCTTAAAAAACTTAGAAATCCAACTCTCTCTCTCTCTCTCTCTCTCTCTGTTTTTCTCTATCTGAATAACTATATAACTGTAATAAAATTTAAACTCACAATCACAGTAATATTTGCCATCATTTTGTATATTCGCTAACAAATAATAACATGTGCAAAAAATAAACCATTAAAAGACACACATACTCCTTATAATAGTATGCATTTACATGAGTGTTTGTATTTGTGTAAAGAGAGTGCATTCATGAATATTTTATAAACTTTTAGAACGAAAGTATTTTTTTTTTTTTTTATTTTTTTTTTTCCTTTATCTTATTTTTAGAATTTCTTACTGCTAAATCCTGAATTTCTTTCTGGTTCTCCTTCTCCTTCTCCTTCTCCATCTCTTTCTTTTTAATTTTTTTTTTTTTTTTTTTTGTTTTATTTTTTAAGGATGCGTTGAACCATTAAAATTAATGCGCTCTGTAGAAAATAATGTGTTGCGGTATCCTGTTATGGTGCGGCATCATAAAAAAATTCCAAAAAAAAATAAAATAAAAAACTTGTAAATGGAAAATTAATTTTTATTTTTCCTGATTTTCAAATCTAAAAAAAAAAACAAATTGAATTAAAATTATAAAATAAATGTATACATGGTGTTCAGCATTTCTATCACCTCTGCTCTATTATCTCTGCTCTATCACCTCTGCTCTATCACCTCCTAATTAATTAAAAGATGATAAAGAAGTCCAGACTATTTATAGATCAAAAAATTTAATTGCTTTAATTTGGGATCTACTTTACCTCTTGCTCAAGTTATAAAGTCTCAAAGTTATGAAGTACAAACTAATATAAAAAATGTATTTAAACTAAATTTCTGAACGTTTATCTCTCGAAACAAGTTATCTGAATCATTTTAAATCCCATTAAATATGAGCGGTCTATTAATGTAACCAAATTTTTTTATACCCATAGTCCAAGGGTATAATAAATTTGCCATTACGTTTGTAATGCAGAGAAGAAGGGAGGTAGATATAGACTCAAGTGTATGGATCGGATCAGAATCGAAAAATAAATCGATTTAGCTATGTATGTCCTTCCGTCCGTCATCACGATAACTCAAAAAGTAAAGGAGCTAGGATTATAAAAATTTTCACATTTCATTATGCAAAAAACGGAATCGCTATTTAAATTCAGCCATTTTGGTCCACGGGTTCGAGTACCTGCCATACAACTTCTAATTTTATATGAGCATTACTCTATACCTATGGAAGCTGCGTGTCTGAAATTTTGCCAAAAGTAGTTTAGTATAATGGCCAAAGTTACTGCAAAATTTGGTTGGTCTACTGCAGAGGGTTCGAGTACCTGCCATACAACTCCTTCTTTTATATGAGCTTTACACTACACCTGATGAAGCTGGGTGTCTGAAATTTTGCAAAAAATAGTTTAGTGTAATGGCCAAAGTTACTGCAAAATTTAGTTGGTCTACTGCTAAGGGTTCGTGTAGCTGCCATACAACTCCTTCTTTTATATGAGGATTACACTACACCAAATAAAGCTGAATGTTTGAAATTTTGCCAAAAGCAATTAACCGGATGATATAATGTATAAGTTACGGTCATACGGGTATCCCAGAGTTGACACAGTCTATACTACTACACTCTTCCTCGTTTTTTTTATAAATTTTTTTAAACACCCTGTAACATGTTTACATATATAAATAAAAAATTAATTTATACAAAAAAACCATTAAATGTATTATATCAATTTAAATGTTATCCTGTAAGGATTAAAAGATTCAAATTCTGATTATTTTATTTTTTATATTTATCTTTTTACTTTGTTTTAAAATAAAAAAAAACAAATATATATATACGAGTATATATATATATATATATATATATATATATATTTTTTTTTTGTGAAATATGAGGTAATTGAGAAAAAAGTTCTTTGTTTAAAATTTTTATTGCTTTTCTTTGTGGTAATTTATGAGATTTATATGTGTATGTATATAGAAATTATACTTATATAAAAAAAAATAGAAAATTAATATCCTTGCAAAATTTATAGTAATTGAATCCTGATAGTCTTGATAAAGTTTTGTTTATTTTTTTTTTTTCGTTTTTTTTATATATATATACTTGTATAAAACTAATTAGTATATGATTAGAATGATAATAATTTAGGATAATTTTAATACATTTATGTATTGTGTATTAGTAGCCAAGAGTAGTAGCCAAAAGTTCATATTGTAAAATAGATTGAATGCAACCAGAATTGAATGTTAATATATAAATTTTCTCTTCAATATTTTGTAGAGAGAGACGTCTATTTCGAATTTTTGATTTTCGTAAAGAACTACAGATTCTTTGAAATTGGAAAACTATTTAAGCCGTACGGAGTTGATTTAGACTGGTGTAAAATAAGATAAGATATTTCACAATTAAAAAACCGTATATTTTTTAAAATGAGATCTTGAATACGAATACTCAAATTAGTTTCGACGACAATAAAATAAATTAGTTTAAAGGGCTAAAACTGTTAACGAACTACTAATGTTAAATTTCAGTTAGCTTCGAAATTGCCGAAAATCATATGATAATTTGCCCAAAAGTATGCAATCTACGTAAATGAATTAAATAATGGGCCCTGGCAGCCGAGGGCTTTACCAATATTGCGTAGTTATTGTAATGCGTAATATTCGAATAAATAAAGAAATAATGAAATAATAAATTAGGCGGAGGGTGCTTGTAAAAAGCTTTGAAGGTTTTGCGATTTTGGAGATTTTGGTATCGGAAATTTTAGGATTTTGGTATTCGGAATTTCGTCTGAGTAGGTATTTTATCCTAAGGAATTTTCAATTTTGTGGATTTCTTATTGATTTCAAATAATGTTAAATTTATTTAAAAATTTTTATATGTTAAAATATAACAATACTATTGAAATACTATAATATAATAAGAATAATTGACAGACTTGAACATGTTGGAGATCGGGCTAAACCAAAAAATTTACTTAATCAAATCATATTTTTGGAGTAACTATGGACGGTGCTAAGTGTTTGAATACAAGCTTGCTGCGTAATTTATTTCTTCCCCTCTGATCTCCTAAGCATCTATAAAACTTATACATGGGCTGAAAATGAAGCAAAATGCACAAATTTTAGGTAGTGCCCCAATTACAGCGTTGGTATATTTATATAAAGTGTAAAATAGAGCTTTCCATCTTATAAATGATGCTAGTGTTTTCTGAACGCTCACTCCACTCAACCATCGTCGTACAGTTGGGTCACTGACCTTATTGAATACATAATTTGTAGGGATTAACATCTTTTCTATTGAAATTAAACAATGAATGGCTTTACTCAATTTTCTAATAGGTAATAAGTAGGGCAAAATATTCTGATTCCTTCTGAATTGAGTTAACCAGAAGGCGTAACACGGCTTATAGTAATTATAAAATATCTAATAATAAATGTATATGTTAATGTGTACCTGTACAATATTTTTAGGAAGAACATTAATTTCTTTCTTCTGAATATCTTATCCAATTTTAATCATCCCGCATATTCCAATAATCCCAAATAATCTACCCCATAACCCCTGAAGTCTTCCATATCCCTAATCTCAGTAACCAAACTTTCTCCGTACATTTGTATAATAGGGCCCCTTCCAAGAATTTGATTCAAAAAGGTTGTTGTTTTGATGTGTTAAAGTTGCACATTACTTAAAGCAACACCTCACAGACCCAATGTCGGGTGACTTCTAAAGTTTTCCATTCCTCCGTTAAAAAAAATTAAAAAAAATTTACACTAATTAGTCTTTAATTTTCTAATTAACTATAACTTGGTTTTAATATCATTTTTTCAATCTTAAAGGACGAAAATTTTTCCGATTGTAATTATCCATTTTGGTAATTTTTTTTTCTTTCCCCTTCATTTCTTCATTAGAATACAAATGACGTGATCGGATTATTGCCCACACGAAAAATGCCCACACGAAAATTGCCCACAGAAAGTTGCCCACAAATAGTATTGCACACACGATTAATGCCCACACAGAATAATGCCCACAAGGAATAATGCCCACATAGACAAATGCCCACATAGAAAAATGCCCACACGAAAAATTATTTATAAAACAGAATTGCCGCTTTTTCCAGAATATTTAATATTTTATTTTAAATCACTAATAGATTATCTCCTAGATAGAATATAATTTTTGATTTTTTCTCTATTTATTTTAATTTAATTTTTATATTTAAAATAATTTTTCGTGTCGGCATTTTTCTATGTGGGCATTTGTCTATGTGGGCATTATTCCTTGTGGGCATTAATCTTTGTGGGCATTGTTCTGTGTGGGCATTAATCGTGTGCGCAATACTATCTGTGGGCAATTTTTGTGTGGGCATTTTTCGTTTGGGTAATAATCATCGAATCTACAAATGAATTGAAAAAAAAAAAACCGAACTATTAAAATGTAAAATATCAATAAGTGATATATCTAAGGAAATACTTAAAACTAAACAAAATCATTCAACTACAGATTGTTTTTATTTCATTGTAATACAATTATTCTTATGACAGACACATTTTATTAACCACTTACAATAATATCCTTATACATATTAGAGTATTCCTTGACCGTTATTTTATGTTAAGTTTTGTCACTTACAATAAAGTGAAGTCTTAAACAAATAATATGTTAGAAAAAAAAACAAATTCCAGACATAAAAAACCATAAAAATAATAAGAAAAACCCAATATACATTGAAAATGTCCTTGTTTTTCATAAGTAAAGTGATTTTACATTGAATCAACTTTTATACAAAATATCTGTCGATAAACCATACAATACAATGTATTGAAAATAGTTTTCCATTTTTATTTCATTATTTTTTTTTGTTTTTTAAAGTAATTATTACTGTCTGGGATTTTAAAATATTTGAATAAAAAGTCGAATCGATGTTATTACCAATAGCTATGGCAATAAAGTCGAATTAAAACGCCTTTACGACTTCACAATCTTGTAAATTAAAATATTGAAATATTTCAGAAAAAGGGAATACCCTAATTTTGATCCTTCCTTATGGTTCTCTTTGAACTTTGATTTTCTCATGAAAGTATTCGATGACTGCACCCCTAAAGCCCACAACCAAACAAAACATTTAAACTTTAATTTTGTAAGTAATGATAAAATCCTTCTACTGATTCTTTTAAAGTACATTTTTGAATACCGTCCCCAAACTTTTGTTAAGCAAATTACTTAAATCTTGATTTTGAATTCAACTCTCATATATCAACAATAGTGCATATTAAAATATGTTAATATTCCGGAAAAGGGGGTAGCCCAACAATATAATAACCAACAATAAAATTCATTTTAGTTTTATAAATATTCTGAAAAAAGTTTCCAGATTGTCTGAAAAGTTACGAACAAAATAAGGGTATTTCTTTTTTCTAGAATATTTATATCACTACATTCTATTTTAAGAGATTTATATTTAGAGATATAAGAGTTAGATTTGAAATCAAATTGCTCCTTTTCCGTTTAATTTATTCTTTTGAACCATTTATTTGAATACTGGATGGATGTACCTTATTTCGATTTTTTGTATTCGATATTATTTTTTGGAAATAGGATAGAATTGGTAATTTGACTCTATTTCCACTGTTTTTGGTAATAAAGTCGAATCGACTTTCACCCCCCCCCCCTCCCAAAAAAACATATAAAAAATAAAGTACACTTTATTGTTACTTATTAACTGTCAGATATCCCAGTATCCGACCAATGGCGTAGTGGCTTGGACATTGGCTTTTCAAAATAAGAGTCTCGAGTTTAAACATTGGTCAGATCATATCTAATAAAAAAATTACATAATTTTTAATTCATACCATAATGGAACACTCCACATTTCAATTAGAATCAAGGATGAAAGCTACTCAGGTCTGGACCATTCATGTACCATGTTACCTAATAAATAAATAAATCAATATTTCCATCTGAACCCATCATCAAATAAAATCATTTTAAGATTTTTGTGTGCGGTTTGTAATTCCAATCTTTTAATCTTCGTAGCTAAGTTTTCCCCACTAGGTCCAGAAACATTTTTGCGATAGTTACTCTAATCCTGTCCAGAGATTATAAGGACATTTTAGAAAAAAATTGAATTTCAAAACATAAAAATGTTTCAAGATCGGCCAGAAAGACATGCTCTAATTGCTCTAATTGCAGCTGTATAATTGATTTACAATCCAAAACAATCAGAAATTTGTTTTTTAAAACAGTGATATGTCAGAAGTCCCATGGGACTTCTGTCTTACAACTTTTAGACAAAATACCTATAAAAAAATAAGTCATAAGCCCCATGGGACTTCTGTCTCATTAAACTGAGATTAATATTCAAAATTTCAAAAAATAAATATTAGTTTTAACTTCATTACTACAATAGAGCGGCGCCCAGCTACAGCTACTTACGAGAATACTCGACTGCACTACTACGAAAGTGTAGACTGCACGCAGTCTCTGTAACGTCCGACGGTTTCGAATAGACACGTGAGGAAAAGTTGATCGCAGAATACTACAACCGCTAAGATGTCGTCAACATGCGTTTTCCAGAATACTAAAAATAATTAATGTAGCTGCTGAAAATTTTCAGATTTTATAGTTCACTAGAAAATCAACGTTATACGCTTTTTCCAGAATATGTACCTGTATAAAATATCGAATGGAACTTTTGATTCATTTTGGTAAAACTAAAGTCCCTTTAAAATAATGTTACAAGTCCCATGAGACTTCTGTCTTATTGTAGTAAGCCAAAAGTTCCAATGGGACTTCTGGCATATCACCTTTATTAAACTAAATCATTTTTGAGAAGTAATCACATTTCCTTCGCATTATATACATGATTGAATGTACTCGTATAAACCGTATTCCATTTGTTTAATGTTTTATATTTAACAGATTCAAGAGATGTTCTACAATTTCGTTTTCTATTTCCAATTTTTATTAGTTTTTTTTTTCATTATATTATTTTATTTTTTTTATAGTTGATTTTTTATCCGAATGTATTATAGTCTAGAATTTTATTCCATACTTTTATACAATTTTATATAATACTAGCTAATACCCGGTGCGCGTTGCTGCGCCTTTCAATGGAGGTTTAATTGAATTTGATGTTACTGTAAAAAGTTAACACAAAAATTACCCACCGTCTATACACGTAAATTTAAAAATGTATGAAAGCAATCTTTTTAAAACGATTTTTCTAGGATTATTCTAGTAATTTTTGAAACTTTCTGTAATTCAAAGCAGTACAAACTATTTTCCAAAATTTGACGTAATTTACTTCCAAAAAATATTTTTTGACCAAACGTAGGACCGACTGTTAACAGACTCAACTCCATTTTCAAGTTGCTTCACACATATAAAATTTGAGGTGAACTGGTCAAACCGTTTCTAATTTAGAGTAAAATAACCAAAAAATTAATAAAAAGCTGTTGGGCCGCAATGGGTTAATAGAACTCAACAAAATTTTTTTTATGGCTTTCTTTTTAGCCAAAGCAGAATTTCGAAAAATCGGACAAAATTTGGACCCAAAATTTTTTTTGACCACCCGTCGGCCCGACATGGGTTAACAAATTCCAAAACTGTTAATACTGTCAACTCAATTCTCAAGGAGCATCACGTATACCAAATTTGAAGTCAATTGGTCAAACCGTTTTGAATTTAGAGTAAAGTATTGAAAAAACCTATAAAAAGCTGTTGGGCCGCAATGGGTTAATAGAACTTAACAAAATTTTTTTTGGGGCTTTCTTTTTAGCCAAAGCAGAATTTTGTAAAATCGGACAAAATTTGGACCCAAAATTTTTTTTGACCACCCGTCGGCCCGACATGGGTTAACAAATTCCAAAACTGTTAATAGGGTCAACTCAATTCTCAAAAAGCATCACGTATACAAAATTTGAAGTCAATCGGTCAAACCGTTTTCATTTTAGAACAAAGAAGTTTAAATACTTGCACCACAGCCCCAACTTGGCGGTCCGTTAGAGCAAAATTTTTGGGCCACGATTTCTTTCCGTACCCAAAAACCTCTATATACAAATTTTCATGAAAATCGGCTGGGCAGTTTAGGAGTCTATTCGCTACATACAAACAAACAAACAAACAAACAAACAAACATACAAACAAACTTTCCCTTTTATATATATAGATGCAATGGTAAATGCAAAGAAAAGGAATTTTTTTTTTACCGGTATGACAATATAGTCAAAGGGTATAATAAATTTGCTATTACGTTTGTGACGCAGAGAAGGAGGGGGGATAGATATAGACCCAAGTGAATGCATCGGATGAAGAAAAAATTCATACCAAATTTCTATACACACATACACACACACACAATTCAGATTCAGATTTACTCGTTTCTGACAAAATGGAAAAACTTTTGTTAAGACACTTTTGTTTTAACGGCTGGGTGACACAGTGGTTGAGTGCCGACCTTTCATGCGGAAAGGCCCGGGTTCGAATTCTAGTGAAAGTGAAAAAAAAAAACAAAAAGACAGAAGAAATTCTAATTTTTGTTTTTCAACATTTCTTTTTTTTGTTGAAAATAAGTTGGAATGGTTGTTCCGACTCGACTTGACCTCTATTTTCACTATTTTTGTTTTGTAAGGTCAAATCGACTTTATTTTATTATTCACTCTCACCATTCAGTCTAAAGTATCTTATTGTGAAAATTTAAGATTCATCAAACCCGTACGAACAATAGATCTCCGATATATAAAAATTTTTCTTCCATTTGTAGCGCATCGATCTAAGCATGATAAATCTAGATTTAAGTACATGAATCAGATCAGCATCGAATTGGAAATTGATTTAGCTATGTATGTCGGTCCAACTGTCCGTTCATTAGTCTATCCGCACTCTCATTCCAAAATTTAAAAAAGCCATACGATCTACTCTACGATCTCCCTACTATTTTTGATAAATTAAATGATTGAGACTTGGAAAAAACATATCTGGATATTGAAAGTCTTTTCACTCTATCGAGTCATGATGTTCAAAAGGACATCATATACGAATTTGATTTGATTGATGAAGTGTATTATTTTTTGATCCCCATAATCCACTTAATATTTTAGAATTTTTTTTATATTCTATAATTGATAATAATAGTGATAAAGACGTATCCTAGCTATAGGACGACAATGACACTGGATATAGTGTTTGTTGTAGTTACAATTTGTATTGAGTGTTTCTTAGAATAGATCTATAATGGTTTCAGTAACAACTAAATGATTTCGAAGATATTACTTTATCATTTGTTAACTTGGAATCTTTTATTTCCGTATTGCCTCTCTTGATACGCCATGGTATTTGACCATTATCAGCTAACGAGTCCCCCTAAATATTTTATAGCACATAAATTTAATCAAATTCTTAAACAATTAAAAACGATAATGTTTAAATTCAGGAAAAAAATAATAATACAATTTAATAATACTCGAAAAAATTCAACATGACCAATTAAAAACCACATTTACCCAAATAATGGTAAAATAATAAAAAAAAATACCATAAAATTGAAGAAAATTAAAAATAACCAATGAAAATTTCCCTAATAATTAAAAAAAAAAAATAAAAAATCATAAATGCTGATAAATACTTGCAATTAGTTCATTATATATATATATATATATTTAAATACCCAACACCTAAAATAGATATAGGGATTATATTAACTTTGAAAAATGTATGAGGCGATTTGGTTACTAATCAAGTTTCTGCCTTGTGCGGGGTATCTTCCACTCACCTCCCATGACCTCACAAGCATATATTCCAAATAAATAAAATTAAAAACCGGAAATTTGATACAATGAGTGTTCTGATCGAATTCCTTTTTTTTTTCCTGAAATTTGGTATGAATAGAAAAGAGGGGTCGTACATCTATCTCACGGTTCCCAATACCAAATAAGCATATTTTAAAAATTCATAAAGATAGAAACTTAATATTTAATACAAGGAGTGTTCTGACCGAATCCCTTTATTTTTCTGTAATTTGGTATGATTTGAGGGGGGGTTCGTACACCTATCCCACGGCTCCTAATACCAAAAAAGCATATTTTTAAAATTTATAAATATAGAAACTTAATATTTAATACAAGGAGTGTTCTGTCCGACTTTCTTTATTTTTCTGAAATTTGGGAGAGGGGAGGGGATGGTATGTTTATGTAACCATGAGACTTTCAAAACCAAATTAAGATTTGTCGACCATTTGTTAAAAGCTAATTAAAACGTGTAGGGTATTACTAAGTCGGTTGAATAGACTCATTGTTGTTTCATTACTTATTTTTAATTTAAATACAATATAAATTAATTTATTGAAATTTTTTTAATTTATTTTTTCAATTTTTATAATTATTTTTTTTTTTTTTTTAATTAAAAAGAAAACCATTTTGTATTTTTATCACTTCATCACAATTTCTAACATTTAAATTTTAATTTTGAGGTTGAAAAACAACAAAAAACTAATTAAAATTATAATCTTTATATATATAAAAGCGAAAGTTTGTTTGTTTGTTTGTTTGTATGTAGCGAATAGAGTCCTAAACTGCCCAGCCGATTTTCATGAAAATTTGTATACGTGCTCCCCTGTGAGAATTGAGTTGACACTATTAACAGATTTGGAATTTATTAACGCATGTCGGCCCGAAGCTTGGTCAAAATAATTTTGGAAGCTAATATTGTCAAAATTTGCGAAGTACTACTTTGGCTTAAAAGAAAGCCTCAAAAAAATTTTTTTTAGTTCCATTAACTTATTTACTTTACTCTAAATTAGAAACGATTTAACCGATTTTCTTCAAATTTTGTATACGTGTTCCGTTTTGAGAATGAAATTAACTCTTTTAACAGAATTGCAATTGGTTAACACATGCCGGCCCGACGATTGACAAAAGATTTGAAAGCAAATTCCGTCCAATTTTGCGCAATACTGCTTTGCCCAAAGAGAAAGTGTAGTTACGTTAACCCATTGGGGCACAGTGGCTTTTTATAGATTTTTGCGTTACTGAACTCTAAATTAGAAACGATTTGACCGGTTGACCTCAAATTTTATATGTGTGAAGCAACTTGAAAATGGAGTTGAGTCTGTTAACAGTCTGTCCTACGATTGGTCAAACAAAATTTTTTTGGAAGTAAATTACGTCAAATTTTGGAGAGAAG
The DNA here is from genome assembly GCA_963082915.1 of Dolichopus griseipennis. Lineage (NCBI taxonomy): Eukaryota > Metazoa > Arthropoda > Insecta > Diptera > Dolichopodidae > Dolichopus > Dolichopus griseipennis. The sequence continues at coordinate 18,684,834 of OY720444.1, read as the reverse complement.
TTTGTTCTGCTTTGAATTACAGAAAGTTTCAAAAATTACTAGAATAATCCTAGAAAATCGTTTTAATCGTTTTTACATGTGTAAACCGTGTGTAATTTTTGTGTTAACTTTTTGGCGTAACATCAACTTCAATTAAACCTCCATTGAGAGGCGCAGCAACGCGCACCGTGTATTAGCTAGTAAATTAATATAATATAATTTAACAACTGAATTAAGTTAAAGATATGCAATGTTAATTATATAATAGGGAAATTAAAAGAACCGTTGAACAGGTAAATTTTTTTCTGCAATTAAACTAAAATCTATGATTAAATGAAAAATAATTTTAATCAACTTTATAATTAAACGAGTAAAAGTGTTATAGAGTAGACTGTATAATGGGATTTCCGTACAACCCGGAATTTAGACATTTGCAAAATTTCAAATACACAACTTATGAGATTTTCAGTTATGTATAAATAAAAATATATGTTGAAAGGCAGATCTTCATACCTTTGACCATTAAAGTTAATAAATATTTACAAAATTTCAAACATCCAGCTTCATTATAGGTATAGAGTAATGCTCATATAAAAAAAGAAATTGTATGACAACAACTCTAACCTGTGAAACAAACTGGCTGAATTTCAATAGCGATGGCGGCTATTGCATAAAAACGAATTTTTTGAGTTATCTTGCAGACGGATAGACGAACAGACGAAGGTACGGGTGAACGGACATACGTAGCTAGATCGATATACTTTTCAATTGTGATCCGATCCATACCTTTGAGACGATATCTATTCCCTCCTCCCCTCCTTTTCTGCGTCACAAACGTCATGGCAAATATAGTATATATATACCTACAGTCATACGGGTATAACAAACTAAGTAGATTGGGGGGGCGTATGTTTCAATGAATAGATAAATCTAAAAATTGGTTAAAGTCAACTATTTTGCAATTTTTTGTTTATCCTGTTTCCTTATAAATTTTTCTTCTTTCTGGATGTGCTTCCTTAATACTATGTTGGATTTGTATGTGTGATGAAATTCATAAACGACCACATAAGAGGGGCTCAGAAAAAAACTTTATTAACCCTCTAAGAAAGGTTAATTTCCGTTGCATGTGATAATATTTTTTAGCTTAAGCCATTTTTTTGGCTACTCTGGTTATGAGCTGCTCCAATGAACTTCTTCATGAAAATTGTTTTTCTTCTTCTTCTTAAGATGCATTGTGGGTAAAAATGGCACAGTTCCAATAGTAGAATAGAGCTGTTAAAATTTTTAAAATTTTTTTATATTGCAAGCCATTGATCACTTATTATCCATTCTAACTCTTATCCTCTAGATAATTTTGCGTATCAATTGACACAACTTTGAATAAAATCGAAAAAGATAATATTTGCCACTGTAAACTTTTAGTGAGCCGTGCATAGCATCTATGATGTTTAAAATAAAATAAACCATTAATTAATCCTCTTATGCTCCTATTACTTTACTTGCATAGTTTTAATTTTAAACTCGGAGCTTCATTTCATCATGACAGTTATCGAATTGACAACTTAGTATGGCGTAAAGTAGTAAAATTACTCTCCAAAATTCTTTAAATTAAGTTGAAAATATTTAAAATAAAAATTTATTTAATGAATTAATTTCTATTCACTTAAAACTGTAATGAGATTATTTTAAAAATTAAAAATTTAAGTTATTACCTATTCTTTTAAAACAAAAAAAAAAAAATCAATACTAATAATTACTGCAATTTTACACCTTTTATGATTTTCCTATATCTGCGAGTTATATAATCCAATTAAAATATTTATTTATTTTCCGATATAAAATTATTAATTCCTGAATATAATATTTATTTGAATCAAATGGCTGATGGCAAATTGAGTTGAGCCGAAACCCATATAAAAGTTTTTTTTAACTTCGATTGGGATTTGAACCCTTGAATTAAAAGTTAGAACTATAACCGCGCGCGCTACTTCACCTACTATACAATTTAAACTGTCAAAACTTTATTAATGTAACACAGTATGTAACACAGAAAATTTAATATTTTAAATCTGTGTGGAAGCATTTCAAAAATGAATTATAATAAAAATGAATTATAATAAAATGTATAAAAAATTTTTTGAAATGGAAATAAATATCCTGTAATGTCACTAAACTTTTTCTAATTTAATTTCCATCATATTTTTATACCCGTATGACTATATAGTCAAAGGGTATAATAAATTTGCCATTACGTTTGCAACGCAGAGAAGGAGGCGGGGTAGATATAGACTCAAGTGTGTGGATCGGATCAGAATCCAAAAATAAAACGATTTAGCTATGTATGTTTTTTTTTTTTTTTTTTATTTATTTAATTTCTCTAAAAGAGCCTTTAGGCTCGTACAGAGTTCCTATATGTTTTCTTATGATATAATTAGTTAATTTGATTTAATTTAATTTAATTTAAGTGCAATTTTCAATAATTTAAATTAATTAAATTGGTATAATAAAAAATATATATGTATATATGTAATATGCTAATATTTACTTTGTAAAATGGCAATGGCTACATTAAATGAGAATTTTACGCTTATAGAGACAATTTAGATAATCAAGTTATTTAGAATGTCTAATTTTAATATTTACTTATGTACAAATTTTTACAATATTTTTTAAATGGATGATAATTTAAGGTCTTAATGTTATTTGGTATACTGTTATATTGTTTTACACTGCTATTAAATATTGGCTCCAGTCCCTGCAAGTTGTTGTTGGCAACTGTCCTAATGTGGTGAGCACTGCGGGTGTTGTATTCATGAACTTCGTTATTGGTTGTTACTTCAGTGTTAGACTTGATGTTGTTTGTGTTCATGTTATAAATGTGTAGTTTTTGTGTATAACGAATTAGGTCTTCAATTTTAAGGATTTCATATTCTTTATGCATTGAATTTGTTGGAGTACGAATTGGCAAGTTGTAGAGATTTTTTATGGTCCTATTTTGGATATTGTGTGTCTGAAATTTTGGCAAAGTAGTCTAGTTTTATGGACAAAGTTACAGCAAAATATGGTTGGTTTACTGCAGAGGGTTCGATAGCTGCCATACAACTCCCTCTCTTATATGAGTATTTCACTACACTTAATAAAGCTGTATGTTTGTTTTTTTTTTTTTAAATATCTTCCTTATCTTTTTTTATCTTTTGTCTGATGTACGTTTGTTATTTACGTTATGACTACTCTTAATTTTGTCTTTTCTTTTGAAAACTTTGTTTAGCTTCGATATTGGTATTGCCAAGTTGTTTCTACTTTGGTTGCTTGAATTGATATTGATTGTAACTGTATGAAAATGTCTCCACGAAAAAAGTTCCAAATTTTCTTTTATCGAATTTCGGGAAGTTTTTAATTATTTTATAAACACTTATAAAAATTATATTTTAGGGACTTTCTATTAAAAAAAAAACATTTTCAACATGGACAGCTTTGAAAACTATCTATTGGAACTGTGCAAAAGTTTTATAAATACTATGTAATTTTAACACACCAAAAAAAAACGAATCTGTGTTGCAAATGAAAGGATTTTCAGGAATCACATTAAATATATTTAGAATTAAAGGATTGTGAGGATGGGGAAACATTGAATAATTGAAATTGGATTGGGCTTTCTTAATTTAGTTAATTTATGCTCTAATATCTACATTACTAACTTTAGGGAACACATTTGATGAAATGTAGTTCTTTAACTGAGATGGACACATTACGCACTAATTTCTAAAAACCTTTGTTTCAACATCTGGAAGTTTTAAATCAAGTTCTAAATTATCTCCTTACACAGAACCTCAGATATTCATAAATGTATCATTGTTGTGGAAAAAGGCAAAGGACTTAAAATGGAAAATGAAAGAAATCTATAAAATATAAAACATATACTGAACAACTGATTATATTGATGATGATGATTTTCATAAAATAAAAAATGATACCCATAGTAGCAAAAATTAATTAGCGAAAAGTTCTTTTAATTAAGATACTGTGTAAAGATTTTCTTTTTTAAAGAACTCTTTTATTTTGCAAAGTTAAATGAGTATCGCACAGTAAAGAATTTGTTGAATAGAAAATTTAAAAAAAAAAAATATATATATATATATATATAAATTTAAAACTAAACGAGGTCCTTTAATTTCATTTAAAAACAAAAAAAAAAATGGAGTTTATGTACTTGTATAGTTGTGAAAAAGGAATAAAAAAAAAAGAAAAGAAAATTATAGTTGTCCTTGTCAACTTTTAGATATCCGTACATAACCTCTATAATGTTAAAAATAAAATAAACCATTTATCTCTCATGAAATTATATTAAACGAGGAAGAGTGTAGTAGAGTAGACTGTGTCAACTCTGGGATACCCGTATGACCGTAACATAGACATTATATCATCCGATTAATTACTTTTGGCAAAATTTCAAACATACAGCTTTATTAGGTGTAGTGTAATACTCATATAAAAAAAGAAGTTGTATGCCAGCTACCCGAACCTATGGGCCAAAATGGCTGGATTTAAATAGCGATGACGGCTATTGAAAAAAAAACGAATTTGCTAAAATTTCAAGATCCTAGCTCCTTTAGTTTTTGAGTTATCGTGTGGACGGACAGACGGACAGACGGACAGACGGACAGACGGACAGACGGACGGACATACATAGCTAAACCCATTTTTTTTTCGATTCTTATCCGATCCATACACTTGAGTCTATATCTACCCCCCTCCTTCTCTGCGTTACAAACGTAATGGCAAATTTATTATACCCTTTGACTATATAGTCATACGGGTATAAAAAAAAATCTGACCCACCCTACGCCATTAATTTTTTTTTTTTAAACAACTCTAACTGAGATTGGAAACATGGACACGGCGCAAACCTTTGTCAACTACCCAATGGTTTGCGCCGCAAAAAACTTCAAAATTTTGCAAGATTTTTAATGCGTTACAAAAGGGAGGAGCAATTTTAATATACCCGTGATCTTATTCGTATGCACGGATGTAAAAAAACTAGAATTAATTAAATAGTTTTTTGTTTTAACTTATAATGAAAATATTTTTTGAAAATTTGATGTTAAAATTGATAAAAAAAAAAACTTATGCCATAATTTATTTTTTATTAAATAATAATATTTTTCAAATAATTTTTTTCAATTCTAAGTTTGTAAATTAGTATAAGGGTAAAGTTTTTCTTTAACAAATTTTTATCATATTCAAAAGTTGTGTAAAAATCCAAATAACACAAAATATAATTTAAAAGAATTTCTTCAAAGAACTTCAACGCACAGTTTCTTCTCAGTTCTAAACTGTGCCAGTTTCTAGACTAACACATTTATTGTAGTTTTCAAATTTTAATTTATAAATCGAAAAACTAAATTATTTAATATAGATCTGTTTTCTATGGTGTTATATTTCTTTTTATCCCCCGTATGAACATAATTCTATGGGTATAATTAAATTGTTATTCCGTTTTGTAATGCATCGATCTTGACATGAAAGACAAAAGTGTAAAAAATTTAAGTGTACGGAATCAAAGTGTAAATTAAATTGGCTATATGTGTATCCCTCAATCTTTTCAAAACTATTGAACGTTTCCATATATTAATTGAGGTTAAAACCAGACCAAAACTTCAGGTAGCTGTCACACAAATTTTTTAATTCTACATTCATACCATTCAAAACTATATAATTATACACTATGAAGTTGTAATAAAGAGTAGGCAAACAAATTAATATTGCAGATTCAGTTCCAAATTTATAATTTTTTTTAGGCAAATCTCGGAGTGAAACTATCACATATATCATTGCAACTAATATAATAGTTAAGACACATTTTTTCTTCAAATAAAGTAGTAGAAGAAGTGCACTTGCAAAGTTTGAAAAAACATAATAGTCGAACCAGCTTTTGGATTGGGCCAATATTTGCACCTAGGATTATGGATTCGGATAGGACAATTTTTTTTTTTTTTTTTATTATTACTTTCTTTATTGTATTTATAATTTAAATATAATCACGTAATCTCAGGGACCTTTGTGGGTTAGTGGCTAAGCATTTGGTTTACTAACCGAGGGGGTGCAGGTTCGATTCCCGTACAGGGCATAAATATTTTATACCCGTGCATACATATATGACATCGGGTATATTAAAATTCCTCCTCCGTTTGTAACGCATCGATCTAGACGAGCTAGATATAGTGTCAAGGGTACGTATCGGCTCAGAATCGAAAAATAAGTCGATCTAGCTATGTGTGTCTGTTCGTCCGTCCGTCTGTGTGTCAGCACAATAACTCAAAAACTAAAGGAGCTACAGTTTTGAAATTTTCACAAAATATTTTTCAAACCATTTCTAGGTTCCCTATTTTTTTTTTGGTTAAGATCGGACCATAACTTCGAGTAGCTCTCGAACAACTAACTTTTTTAACTCCAATACTTTCATATAAAAATTTGAAATTTTGTTAGGCATCTTGTATTAAACATGAAATTTTATGAAAATTAATTAAAAGAGATAGAATTGAAAAATTGAAACTAGAGTTTTGAAATTCACACAAAACACTTTTTCGACATTTTTTGAGGTTCCCTATTCTTTTTGGTTAAAACCAGACCAAAGCTTCAGGGAGCTGCCACACAACTTATTAAAACCAATTAGAATTTCTTCAAAAGTAATTATACCAGGAAGATCAAAATTACACACGGTTAGTTTTATAATGAATCAAGCACTTATATGAAGTTTCAAAATGTTACGGCCTTTTCGGGGAGCTGCCAAACAACTTTTTTGCACCAATATGAATTTCTTCAAAACTAATTATACTACGAGGATGAAAATTATACACGGTTAGTTATATAGTGAATCGAGCACTTATATGGAGTTTCAAAATGTTACGGCCCCGTTTTCGAGCAGCTGCAACACAAAGTTGTCAATTCGATAACTGTGCATCTAATGAAGCTACGAGGTTAAAATTAAAACTGGACAGGTAAAGTAATATGGTAAGTTTGTTGGCAAAGTTGGACATCACTTTTTTAACTATTTTACTTATTTATTTGTTTTTTGTAATTATGTATAATAGCATAAGGGAAATAAATAACGGTTAGTGGGTATGCACTGGTATCTAAAAGTTGACAAGGGCAACTATAATCTTCCTCGTTTAATTGAAAAATTGAAAAAAAAATTTATTAAAAAAATATTAAATATTGTAATTATAAATAAATATAATATAAAGTAGGTATTTAATTAAGGAAGCCTAACAAATGCCAAATAGTTAAAGGACTATAATAATATTAGGCAATATTTACCAAATTGTCTTGGTACTAATTATAAATTAAAAAATTAATATATAATATTATGAGGAAATTGATTGTAAATTTTGGGTTCAGGAAATAAATGAATTAAATTCGGAAAAGTATCTTTAAGTTGACAAGGATAACTTACAATCTTCTTCGTTTTTTTTTAAAAAAAGATTACAACGCATTTTTAAGCAAAGCAAATAGGCGTTTTTTTCAGTTTTTATTCTAATATTTTTTTTTTGTTTTTTGTTTATCAATAAATGGGAGTTGAAATTTTTTGAGTTTTTGATAATAAAATGAGATAAATAAAAAATGGTATAAAATTCAAAGGGGATTTTTGGCGCCAATTTATATCATATTAATAACCTTCGACTAACAACATCAAAAAATAATCTCTTACACTCGACATTAGATGATAATAATGATAATTAGCTTTAGTTCTTTTCAAACAATCATACCCTATTCTTTCACATTTTGTTCTATATTACATCAATTCAATTAGAATAACAATCACCTGTAAGAGTATCAATTTATACATTTGACCTTAACTATTTCTAGCCGAAATTTGAAAATTTTACGTTCATTCTTAAATAACAGTTTAAATATGTCAAAAACTGTTATGACTTCTATGATTGAATAATCTTACTATGTTTTATAAACGAATTTAAATATAAAAGATACAACATTAGAACCACATTACTAAAGATTCTAACGGTTGGGTACAGGGTCTTAACAACTATAAGAATGTTAAAGAATATAGAATAGACTGTGACAATTGTATTATAAACATTATATCATCCGATTAGGCAAAAATAAAAAAATAAGTTGTGTGGCAACTATACCTGAACTTTTTTTCTAACCTTGTTGAAGGAGAGACAGACTTCTATGATAGATGAATGAGAGATGGAAACCACCTTACTACACATCATATTGAGAAAGATTTTAATTAATCTAAATGCAAAAGGATCATCAAATAAACCTTTTAGAAAAATTGTAATAATGGCGCGTTAAAGCGCGATGAGCTTGTTTATCAGTTTCAACATTCAACCTTCATATTTTCTGTATCTATAGTAACGGTATAGTATACTAAGTATTGTATTTTACTAATTAGTAAAACATTATTTGATTATTTTTTAAATTCAAAAATTATTAGCGCAATATAAGATCCTGTTATACTACTTCATTACGGCATTATCAATTTAAAAAATATGATTATAGATTAGAAAGTTATAAACATATTTAACTATTAAACCTACAAACATATATTTTACATATTTAAAATTCATTGAAAATTTTAAGCAGACAAATAAAAAAAAATATAACAAAAAATAAGCTTTTATCAATTTTAGTCTTCTATTTAAACAGACACCTTTAAAATATAAAAATTTTAAAATTTTAGGGGCGGTAATATTGCCCCTATTAATAAATTATTACTAACCGCTATATATATGAAATATATAATATGTTAAAATTTGTATATTAATAAAAAAAAACATTGGATAAGTATTCAAGTTACAAGTGTTTAAAAATAACAAAATTTCAAAAATTGACAAAAAAGTATTACTAACTGACTCCTATACTAATTTCTAAGGATCTTACTTCTACCAAAATTTCAAGACTCTAGCTTGAACCATTTAAAAGATATGTGATGCGAAAAATTTTACATAAATTAAGTTTTGCATAATGGTAAATTTTAGTACCGTATGGCAACCCTATACATTTGCCTTTTAAAAATTTAAAATGCTTTTAAAACTAACTGTCTTTAACCGTTTTCAGATTAAATATATACCAAACAGAACTGGTATTATAAAAATTTTAATATAGGGCTTTTTCCAATTTTTGGGGGCTGTAGTTCTTTAACGAATGGGGCTACAAAAAAAGTTCTTGTATGAAATAAATTTTTATGCAATACCTGCACATGGCTAAAATTTCTTCTCTCTATTTAAAACGATGTAAAAGTTTGTGTAAACATATGGACGGACAAAGAGACCGAGTGAACCTATAAAGGTACATTTTTCCACAAAACCTTTTGAAAATGTGCTAAAAAATAGACTTAGATAAAGTTATATGTATATAATTAAAATTTAACATTATATTATTTACTTTAATAAAAATTATTAAGTATATGTAATATCGAGTTTAAAAAATCTTTGAAAAATGTTTCACAATATGATTTTCCTGTAATAGCGGTTGATTCTGTGGTGGACACGGCATATATCTATAATTTTTTTTTTTTTTTAATAATTTTTTATCAATCAAAACTTTAAAAATTTTATAAAAATTATGTTACAAAAAAAAAAAACAGTAATAAAAGATATTTTCTAAGTAAATATTAAAATTTTTCAAAACCCAGTTTGAATATGTCTGCTAATTGATTCGGTTCGTTTTTTTTTTTTTAATTTAAGTGTTAGTTAAAAAAATTTTGAATCAATCCGTTTCCCCGTTTTTTTTTTTTCATATTATAATTATTTTTTTTTTTTAACAAAAGGATATTCAAAAGGACTTTTTTTTTTTATTATTTAAATCCTTGTGTAATTAAATTCAATATACATAAAAAATATATATATATATGTATATTTATACACATTTAAAAATAAGTGAAACTGTTATTAAATAATAATTAAAAAAAAAAAAAAAAAATTTAAAAATGTTTTTAATTTCTATACGTAGTTTTATATTTATTGGAATTCTTCGTTATTGTGGTGTGTGAATTTTTGTTTTTTTTTTTTTATGTGTATCAATTTTTTTTAAATTGGTACCAAATTGGTAAAAAAAAAAATACCAATAACCATTTAAATATTAATACATATATAAAAAAAATAAAGAAGTGGGTACTCTCTATTATTTAAGAGTACTATATTATGTTTGTTAAAAATTAAAATGTTTATATCATTGGGTGGGCGGCCGCCGAAAGTGTTTACAATGACGTTTTTTCTTTCGACAAGTCCCTCACAATTTAAGCTGATTTCAAACATACAGATAAGCTGATTTCAAACATACAGTTTTATTAGGTATAGGGTAATGTTAATATAAAAGAAGGAGTTGTATGGCAGCTACTCGAACCCTCTGCAGTAGAACAACCAAATTTTGCAGTAACTTTGGCCATTACACTAAACTATTTTTGGCAAAATTTCAGACACCCAACTTCAATAGGAATAGAGTAATGCTCATATAAAAAAAGAAGTTGTATGGCAGCTACTTGAACTCACTGCAAGCAGACTAACCAAATTTTGCAGAAACTTTGGCCATAAAATTTAACAACTTTTGGCAAAATTTCAGACACGCAGGTGTTATAGGTACAGAGTAATGCTCATATAAAAATAGAAGTTGTATGGCAACTACCCGAACCCATGGACCAAAATGGCTGGATTTAAATAGCGATGACGGCTATTGCAAAAAATCGAATTTGCGAAATTTTCAAGATCCTAGCTCCTTTAGTTTTTGAGTTATCGTGTACACGGACGGACGGACGGACATACATAGCTAAATTTTTTTTCGATTCTGATCCGATCCATACACTTGAGTCTATATCTACCCTTTGACCTATAATCATAAGGGTATAATAATTTGAGAACTACAATGACTCAAAACAGATTAGTAGGATTAGCAACTATATCTATATTTAAAAACTGTATTAGCATCTATATCTATATTGAGGGACACACTAAAACGACTTAAACGATTTACTTTTCAATTCTGATCCGATCTTTACACTTGTATCTATATCTATATATTTGTATTACAAACGTAATGGCAAAATTTATTATACCATTTTTTTTTCGTTCATACGGGTATAATAACGCTAACTATATGTATATTTATATACATAAAAAATATTCTATAACAGTCGTTAACATAAAAATTTTCTATTAAAAATGCAAATAAAGTTTTTATACGCCTAAGGGTATGTTTTTTTGTAAATAAATTGTATATTTTTAATGATTTAGTTCATCTCTTAGTCAATTATGGAAGTAGGAGAGGTATATTTTACCTATTCTCCCAACCTACTGTCAATATATTAATTAATAAACTAATTTTACTTCTATATTTTTAAAATTTTATTATAAGATATTAATTAATTTATTTATAAGATACATAAATAATAATTTAATAGGTATTATACTTAATTAATTGTTAAATTTTGGATAATTTTTTTTTCTAGGTATATCTAGATGAATTAGAATTACAATATTTATTTAACTTTTGGTTTTTTTTTTTCTTTTTTCCTTTTTTTTTTTAACTTTTGATGCAATCTTCAAAAAAAACACCAACATAACATAGGAGCATGGCAATGTCAATCAGAACCAATACCAAATCCTGAAATAAAATTAAAAAATCATTTATTATGTGAAAATTATGATTATGAAGAAAGACCAGATAATGGTACGACAATTAAAATTAAACTATACATTAAATCATTTGATTTTGTAAGTATTTTTAATATATTTAGATATTATTAAAAAATAATATATTATTATATTTATGTCTTAACTGTGTCTTTAATAAATATTAAGCTTAAAGCTCAGCAACTAAATGAGTTTGGCATCGATTTATGATCTTTCTTAAATACGATTTTATTATTTTCAGCTTTCAAAAACTCTTTTAAATATATTTTAAGATACTCTTTGAATCGTTTTGTAAAGGGTCAAACTGTCTCCCTATATATATATATAAATTTAATTTCACCCCAAATTTCAATACCATTAACATATCGGTCAGGCCATCAGACGTAAGGCCTTAAAAGGTTTTTTTTTATTTTACATGGATTGGTGAAAATCTTCAAAAGATACAAACTGCCTCGTAACAGAAGTGTATATATAGGTTTAATTACTTGGTTGTAAATTAACACTTTACTATACATTGTTAATTTAGACTCTCGCCCTAGGAGCCAGTAATTTTTTTCTATATATTGATTTTCAAGTTCTAGTTTTTGTTTTTAACATATTCATTCCACCTTAGCTTGACATCCAGACCCAGTACTAGGTATTTTGCTGAATTTTCGATTGATACAAATACATCATTTAAATTTATTTTAGATGGGTTTCTTATATTTCTATTACTAAAATTAACATGAACCGATTTGCTTTCATTTAATTTGATTTTCCATTTGTTAGTCCAAAAACATATTTTTTCACTGGCTTTCTGTAGTTTTCCTGTAGCTTCGTTAATATTAGATCCTACTGCCAATATAGCAGTATCGTCAGCAAATGTTGCTACAGTTACATTTTCTACTTCTGGAAGATCACTTGTATAAAGCAAGTACAAAATAGGATCTAGGATGCTTTTATTGCTCTTAATGTAGAGTACTTTTTATATTGTTTAATTCTAAATAATCTATCTGACAAGTACGATTCGAGTATCACTACATACTGTAAAGGTATCAATCTCCTTTATTTAAATATTAATCCTTCATGCCAGTCTTTGTCAAACGCTTGTCCTACGTCTAGAAATATTGTAGATATATATTTGTTTTCCTTCAAACGTTTTTTCTATAATACTTGTTATTCTATGAACTTGGTCAATTGTTGCATGCTTGCATCTAAATCCAAATTGATGGTTTGGACTTAAATTTTTATTTTCTATAAATGGCTTCAGCCTTTTTATAAACAATTTTTCATAAAGTTTTGACATAATTGATAGCAGAGACATTGGCTTATATATTTTGCCTCATTTAATAGTTTCGCTGGCTTTGCTCCTGGAACACACTTCAGTTTTACTGCTGCATTTATGATTTTTCTTAAAATTTAAAATTTTAGAACTTTTTGTGGAAGCTCTTTTACCACGAGTAATTTGATACTTTTGTTGCCGATAAACTTTTTATATAATTTTCATATGATAATGATTTTAAGATCTGAATTTTTCTTTTAAGAGATTGTGATAATCTGTTTAAAATCTTCTTATCATCAGGGTAACGTGATTGTTGTCATCTACGTCTAGCCCTTCTTTTTCGTTTTATTAAATAAGTTATATCTCTAGGATAATTATTTGCTGCTGACCTATACTCAAACATTTTTTTTTATTCAAAGCAGCTTTTTGAATTATATTAATAAAGCCTTCTAGTTCCAAATCTAACTATTTTGATTGTAAATTTATGTTTAAATTAATTTTATTTGTGATTTCATACTTAAAGTTTAACCAGTCTGTGATAGTATTCGTCTTTGTGGGCTTATTTAGTTTTCTAGTTATTTTTTCATTCAACTCTAGTATGACAGCAGAGTGATCAGAATCCAAGTCATGATTATTTTCTAAATTTATGAAGTTGCTTGAAATTCTTTTGGTTATAAAGATGTGGAGCTTTGTTGGTGTCTGTGGGCCAGTAAGTTGGTTTACCAGTCGAATGATGGCAACAATCTAACTCTTTAATAGCTTTTCCTAGCTCTCTACCTCTAATTGAGGTTGTTCATTATTGTTTCTCTTGTCTACTTTATTTATTCTCATGGAGATTTCGTCAACTTTTCGCAATAGATTTTGCATCATGTGCATCACTTCATTGTTATTGTGTTTAGGTTTCATAACCTTAGTGTCTTTTTCCGTAGTTTCTGTAGTTTTTTCTAAGTTTTTCATCTTGTGCATCACTTCATTGTCATTACTTTTAGGTTTCATAACCTTAATTTGATTTTCTGTTATAATGTTTTCTTTAATTTTAGTTTTTAGTGCTTGGGAGTATAAAACTCCACTCGCAACTTTTCTGGATATAATTGGTGTAGTTTTTTTCGGTATTTTTGTTTCATTTGATTGTTTGGATTTGCGCATAGTCAATCTTCTTTTCTGTAATCCTTTTGCTACCAAACAACCACGATAACAAACAGGGTGTGCCTCGTTGCAGTTTGTACTTATGGCTTGGAAATTTTTTTTTTACTATACTCTGCTGTCATATGATTTCCAGCACATTTAGCCTGTCTTTGCCAAAATTTTTGTGTATGTCCTAAACTCTGGCATCTTTTACACTGAGGAATGGACTTATTAGTCCTGAGAGCCTCAATTTTCACTCTCATGTGCTGTAAATATTCTATTTTGTATATTTTATTTATTTTCTCTGAATGATCAAAGGATAGCATAAATAGTGGAAGCTTGGTTACAATATTTATATTTTTATCTTTAGTTTTTTTAATTTTGTTTGTCACATTTAGACATTTAAAACCTTTATTAATAAGTTCTTTTTTAATATCTTTTGTCTTACATGATGGGTGAAGATTTCTTGCCATAACTTTAATTAGTCTAGTCAGTTTTTTTTCATATGCATGCCATTTTTCATTTTTCATTTCATTGATCAAAATGATACTTAATTTACCAAATAAAATCAAAATAATTTAAATAAAAAGTCAAAAGTTCTCAAAAATTGAATAAATCAGAAGGTGAATTTTTTTCAATTTAAAAAAAAAAAAGAAACAAATTTTTAAACTTTGTTTGGATGTTTCTATCGATAAATCGCATGACTTTCATTTAGAAATTGTACCACCTCTAATTATAATTAAATATTAAGAAATATTACATCTAAATAAAATGTATGCCGAAATTTGATTTAAAATACCTTTTAGTTTTCTTATGTTAGTTAAATGTGTTAATTCAAACTCTTATTCATAAATGTCCAACTCAAAAAATAATTGAACAGCAAATATTACAACCATTTAATATAAAAAAAATAAATAAATTTTAAATGACAATAGCGCTCAATGTTCTTATAGTGACTGAAAAGTAAATTAAAACAAAATTATTGCAAAAAAAAATACACAAAATTAATAAATAGTTAAAAACTTTACTAAATTAAACTAGAAATTATATACATAAAAACACAATTCCGGCCACCGACGTATTATTCGCGGAGAAAATTTTAAAACATATGGGTTCTTATGTACGAGCATTTGCACCTAATTGACAGCATTTTTAAACGTGACAGAATTTTAAAACGTTTTTATTTATAACTTTTTGTAAACAAAGGACGAGCTCTTTTATTTCAAACATTTAATAATGAGTTCAATTTCAAACTATGAAGAATTTTTCAAAAAACCCAAACTCATCGCCGGTTAAATTTACTTCACGTACCCACCATCTTTTTCTTCTACCATTTCAAATTTTTTTAGACAATCTATATGCCGTAAATACCTTACGAACAATTTGTACAGTTCGTACAATTTTTAACATATTCATATTTAAATTTTTGATATTTATTGTTTATATTTTTTATTATTCGCTTTACTACAATTATGTTTCTTATGTCAAAAAATAGTTTAGCAAAGCGAATTTAGCTTGTGGTCGGTAGTCGGTGGTCGAAATTGTGTTTTTACCTTATGTATGTATATATAGCCATATATAAAACAAGTTGAACAAAAATTTCAATAACAATTTTCCAATTTTTTTCTGATTTTCATTTTTCAAGTCCCCCACCACACTTGCTTTGTATATTTATTCTATCTTTTTTTTTCTCTCTTCTTTTAAAAACTAGTTCTCGTGAATACTTTTAATTTTATTTTCAATTGAAATGTATCAGTAGTTAACCCTATATTTGACTTCAAAATATCCTTTCTAAAAATTATGGATTAAAAGATTTTAACGTAAAAAGAATATTTAAATTTAAAATTGAACGGTGTAAGTTATTTAATGGGCATAATTGATTTTTTTTTATTTTATAAGGGTTTTTTATTGCCGAATTGAAAGTTTAATTGAATTCAATTTACTTATTACTCGGCTTTTTATATTTTCTAAAAATATTGCCTACATGAATGAACAAAAATCGATTCCCGAACGGTTCATGAATTTTTAATTAAACAACAAATTATAGAAAAATAATTTTTCTTTACAAATCCCCATAGTAATCCAATATATATTAATAGTAAAATATATAATATAAACAAAATAAATAATATTACTTATAAAATTAATAAATAGTGTAATTTGCCACGCCTGAAAGGGAAGGCATGCTTCACTTTCTTATCGTATTGTATGAGGCAAAGAACTGTTTTTAAATAAAGAAATAAATATTCATATTAATTTTTATATATGTATATATTATAATATATATTATATTGATGTCTAAACTATACTTGTTGTCAATGTAGTCTATATTCTATATACTAAAATCTCCATCTATTTATTATTATCTTATTTGACTACTTTAAAAAGGTAGAGTGACAATGACTGAAAATAAAAAGAATTAAATCCAGATTAAATTCAGACATTTCATACAAAAAAAGTTTTCTATCGCATTTACAAAAACTCAAATAAAAAGAAAACATTTATATTCGTATTCTGATTTGTTTGATTTTTTGTTAGAAAAATAAAATAAATAAATTTGAAGCAATGAATATGTTCATGCAATGGTTTTTTCTTTCTTGGGGGATTAAAGCCTTATCTAATTTTAATATAATTAAACCAGACCGCCAAAACCTGATTATAAATATAATTTTTGACCTGATTAATCCAGATTTGCTAAAAGATTGTTGTATTTACAAAAATCAATGGAAACAATATTTCACTAAACATATAAAAATTAAAGAAGTATAAAATAATAATGCGGAAATTTTAAAAATATAATTTTAGTTAGTTAAATCTATGGTTAAAATCTATGGCAGCACTTTTATATCATTTGACACTTTTTTGATCAGACAGAAGTTAGTTTAGTAATCAGTTTAATGTCACTTACTTAGTTTGTGATGTGATACTCAATCACCACACAAAAACTACAAAACTGCAAAAGAAGAACTACCCGAACTGTCAACCTGGTACTAGTAGTAGTTAGTACTCATTAGTCAGTCAGTAGTCAGTACAGTATAGTATTTTGACAATTTGAAAGCTCGATTGGAATGAAATTGAAACATAATACTATTGAAATAAAATAATACAATATGTAAACATTAAACAATTTGAATAGAAATGGTAAACAGTTTTATAAATCCATAAATATACTAGTATCGGCAGCTTCTCTTTTACTTTAATGTATTTTCCTATAAGACGTTTTTTTTTAAAAAGATTTGAGCAGGCTCTGACCGCATCATGTACCGAAAACGTTCAGAGCGCTTAGTTATAAAAAAACAATATATGAGAAAACTGGAATTTTTATTTTGGTTACGTTTTAGATTGTCAAAATTAAATTAAATTAAATTAAAATTGAAAAATTTAGAATAAACAAAACATCTTGACTTTTATTTTACAAGTTAAATCTTAAACAAACGTCAAAATGTATTTTATTTTGTTGAGCGCGAAAAGCACACTTTTTGTTTAGAAGTTTGAGCAGAGCATAAACTGTCAAAAAAAATTGTTATTTTTTTTTTGTACTCAGAGCGTGCCCAGTGGAAATATATCGAGCACGGCTGAGCAAAATAAAATACAAAGACATTTTGACGTTTGTTTAAGATTTTACTTGTAAAATAAAAGTCAAATGTTCTATTTGTTTTAACTTATCCAATTTTAATTTAATTTTAATAATTTTATTTATTTTTGTTACAATTTAAAACGTAACTAAGATAAAAATGACAGTTTTTTTAAATCGTGTTTTTTTATTATGTCTGAGCGCTATGAGAGCTCTCAGTTAATGCCTTGTGTAGGTTGTGCTAATTTTTCAGAGCGTGCACAAATCTATGCTCGATTTATAAAACACGCCATATAAGACAAAAGTACAATTTTATTTAAATTTACTCACATTTAATATGATTTAGTGTTACTACACAACCTCACAAATATATATATATAGTTTATTTGTCATTTCATAAAACGTCAAAATCCTGGAATATACGATTTTACTTTTGACTTTTTATTTAAAAATTCTATTTAACTTTATGAATATGTTATAATTTTATGAATTAAAGTATAAAAAATGCAAATTTATAGCTTAAGTAAATAAAAATGTTTATATTGCAACTAAAGTATGTTTTCATTTATTTTGCATTACTGAACAGAGTGATTATTCTTCTGAAGTAACAGTACATTCATGGCTGGGAATGGTAAGCTTTTTGTTTAATTTCGGAAAATAGAATTAAATATCAAATTTTAGAATTGGTATGATCACAGATTGAAATGGGATCCAGAAAGTTTTAATAATATAAAGCGTCTTGTTATTGAGGAGCATGATTTGTGGATTCCACAATTATATCTATTTAATTCGTAAGTTTTATTTTCTTTAATTTGAATTCAGAAATGTTTAAAATTAATATTTACTATTTGTAAATTAAATATTGTCTGATATTGTCAGTAGTGGATAGTGAAGCCACGCTCCTTCTCAAGAAAGGGCATATATTAGACAAATATTGCTTTTGTATTACATACTGGTTTTTAAAAAAAAACACAATTTTAGACCAAATTCCAATTTTAGACCAAATACAAATTTTGAAGATAATTGTGCTGCGTTACCATGTCATGTAACTTATAGTGGTTCTGTATCATGTATACCATCTTGTACACATAATGCATTTTGTAAAACCGATTTTAAAAATTGGCCATTTGATATACAAAATTGTACATTTCATATGGGTTCATGGATGAATAGCGGTGATCAGATACATTTTATTGAACAACAAACAAATATTGATAGATCAGCAATAAAACATAATGAATATAAAATAATTAAAATAAAGGCACGTAATAATATTGGAAAATATAAAGGTGTTAATGATACTTATCCATCAATACATTATAATATTATAATAGAAAGACATGCAGCTACTAATATGGCATTCGTATTTGCACCGGCTGTTAGTAAGTTTAAATAATTTTGAAATACTAAGTTTTTTTTAAATTAATTCTTCTCTATTTATCGGTTTTCAGTTTTTGCAATACTTAATTTATCATTATTATGGTTGTCACCAAATTGTGGGGAAAGAATATTTGTATGTATTCTATCAATGCTTTTACATTTTCTTATTTTGGAACAATTAGCATTTTTATTGCCTAAAAATGGTGAAGATGTTCCAGTAGTTGGTAAGTTAAGTTAAAATTTAAAAAGTAAACGTTCTTTAATTTATACGTATATATTTTAAAAATTTTTTTTTTTTTATTAATAGTAATTTATTTTCGAGATTCATTAATTATTGGAACAATTCTTTTGGTTGAAACAATAATTTGTAGAGGTTTATTATTATGTAAAAAAAAATCACCACAATGGATGAAAACAATTTTGGATTCATTAAAGGGCCATAAAGTTGGACAGTTTATGTTTGAAAATCCATATTTAATGAATAATGTATCGAATGTAAGAATATATTGTAATATATAATTATATTCGATTCAAAATTTAAAAAAAAACTAATTAATTTTTTGTTTTTTAGATGCAGGCTGAAATAAAAGAACCTTTAACAAATGATTCAGCTAATTTAGTAGATAATGAAGCTGGTAGTAATAAAATAGAAAGTATAACAAATCCAAATAGTAATGATAATATTTGGTTTCTAGCTGTTAAATTTTTGGATACATTACTTTTTTTTATTTTAATTATTTGTTATATTGTAATGATTATTGGTTGGTTTCCAGATGTTAAATCAGATTATTTAGATGAAAAAACTGTTAGTATTACTAATGATACAACAACATAAAAAAGCTTTGTTTACTTTAATTAGTAATTATAATTGTTTTAAAAATTATTACATTTAATAAATAATCAATTATTTAATTATTTTATAAAATCAATTATTTAGGTTTACTGTATGCTTTCATAATTTTTATTAAAAATAAACAGTTACAATATATTTTTTTGTTTTCAGCTTCAAATACCATTGTACTAAAAAACACCGCTCCAGCAAGTTTTAACATATAAATAAAAATATTCTCTTATATGATATACATAAGGCTAACCTAAAGACGTTATTAATTCGGTTGAAGCTTAAATTAAATTGCAAACAGAGCTCAGTCATTATTTAAGATTAAATTCAATAATTTTTTTGTTTATTTTAGGTTTTTGTAGGATGATTACTAGGATAAATTACCTAGTTTTTTTAAAATATTTTGATTTCTTTTCATTTATAAGAGCAAAAAAAAAAGTTTTGGAAAATTAAAAATGAAACAAAATAATTCCCGAAGAAACAGTATAAATGTTCATACGAATGCATAAAAACGCATAAAGGAAAAATTAGAAAAACGATCTAAAAACTCTCATTCATTTTTTGCAACTTTAATTAATCATAAATAAGGTGTATTTTGAACGAATAATAAGTTTTATATATCAATCGAAAGTAAATTTAATAACCTTTCGAGTTAATTAAATTAAATTATACAAATTATTAATAATTTTATTTAAAAATTACTAAAAAAACGCAAATTTGCCTATAATCGAACACCAGTTGCCGATTTTCGAAAACCGATATTCCTTTGTTCGAACACAAATTTTTTTAAAGAATTAATATTAAAAATACCATATTTTCATTTTAAATATTGTTATTTCTTATGAATTCAATTTTCGAAAACAGATATTCCTTTGTTCGAACACAAATTTTTTTAAAGAATTAATATTATAAATACCATATTTTCATTTTAAATATTGTTATTTCTTATGAATTCAAACTTTATAAATTCAAAGAGTAAATAACTTAATTTAAATTTTCTGAATCATTAAACTATTTCCTTACGTTTTCTTCCATATTATCTATTACACGCATTTGTAATAGTTTCTGGATTACGATTAGATATTTACTTATCTTCTTCTTCTTCTGTTATGGCGCTACAGTCCGTTGTCGAACCTTGGCCTCCTGTTAAGGTTTCGTAACAATAATAGAAAGATATTTACTTATGCCTTATGCAATTTCCTAATAATATCATTTTTGTCTGGCCTGCCGCTGGTAAAAGAGTTATTCTTTTCTTATCTCTTACAATTTTTTTCGACCACATCTTGGAGCTCTTCTGGCTTTTGTGAAAAGTGGGTTGGCTACGAAATCTTGCTTTTCAAAAATTCGCGTATCAAAAAAGCAAAATTTCTAAAAGTCATATAAAAATAAAAAAAAATTGGCTAGAAAAATCGGTCAGCCTAAAGCCCCGCTAATTTAATTATTACTAGATTTGGCTTCCAAAACTAGAATCAAAAATTAAGATTAAAGAGTCCGCAAATAATATAATATAGTTAATATATGCAATGTAATTCCAAAATCTATCTGAATTTTTAATATATTAGCATCAAAGCATTTAATATAATGGGGCTCTCGCCCCCCAAACCCGGGTAAACTAATTATTTAAAGCCAGATTTTGTACCCAATTTTAAAACCCCTCCTAATTTCTCTTCATACTAAGTCTTTTCAACTAAGTCATAATAAGTCAACAACAAATTATTTAAATAGTTTTTCCATTTTTTCGCGAAGTTTTTAAGAAATATTGCAAGAAAACGAGATTTCGCTTCCGCTCCCGCTAAAAGCCGCATTTAGTTAAATTCACAAGTTATTCTACAATTAATTTTTCTTCGCTCTGAGTAAGAGCTCTAGAATAGCCCATTTTCATTTTATTAAATGCTTTTATCACAGGAATTTTGTAATGCAGAGTTGTTACCGGAATACGAAAGAGTTTACTGGCGTCCCTAACATTCATAGACCCTTCCCTGATTTTACAGAAAGATGCCTTCAAAGAATCATCGCTATATTGCTGATACATTTTCATTTTGTCTAAAAAATTAATTTATAACAACTTAAAATCTGAAGAAAACATTGTGTTCGAATAAGGGAATTTAAAACTAATTTGAATTGCCTAAATTCGAACACTGTGTTCGAAATAAGAAATTTGTGTATTTTAGTTTCCTTTGTTCGAACAGGTCAAAAATATAAATAAATTTTTAATATTTTCCTTTAATTTTTAAGAAAATTCAATAAATAAATATTCCTTTGCATGAATATATAAATTTTTAAACAATTTGCTTACAGATTTCATAAAAAAACACTATTTCCTGCAACCCTTAAAACTCTTTTTTATACCCGTATATGTCTATATATGTATGTACATATGCACGGGTACAAATAGTATAAGTTGACATGGACAGGGAAATTAAGAAATAGCTCCTTTTTATACCCGTATGACTATTTAGTCAAAGGATATAATAAATTTGCCATTACGTTTGTAACGCAGAGAAGAAGGGGGGGGTAGATATAGACTCAAGTGTATGGATCGGATCAGAATCGAAAAATAAATCGATTTAGCGATGTATGTCCGTCCGTCCGTCTACAATAACCCAATCCGTTATCACAATAACCCAACAAATAAAGGAGCTAGGATTATGAAATTTCCACAAATTCGTTTTTATGCAAAAACCGGAATCGCTATTTAATCCAGCCATTTTGGTCCATGTGTTCGGGTAGCTGTCATACAACTTCTTTTTATATATGAGTATTTCTCTGTACCTATTGCAGCTG
The DNA here is from genome assembly GCA_963082915.1 of Dolichopus griseipennis. Lineage (NCBI taxonomy): Eukaryota > Metazoa > Arthropoda > Insecta > Diptera > Dolichopodidae > Dolichopus > Dolichopus griseipennis. The sequence goes on along the minus strand of OY720444.1, from coordinate 18,662,236 downwards.
CGTGTCTGAAATTTTGCCAAAAGTAGTTTAGTTTTATGGCCAAAGTTTCTACAAAATTAGGTTGGTCTACCACAGAAGGTCTTTTATATGAGGATTATACTACACCAAATGAAGTTGGGTGTCTGAAATTTTGCCAAATATAGTTTAGTGTAATGGCCAAAGTTACTGCAAAATTTGGTTGGTCTACTGCAAAGGGTTCGAGTAGCTGCCATACAACTTCTTCTTTTATATGAGCATTACTCTACACCTAATAAAGCTGAATGTTTGAAATTTTGCCAAAAGTAATTAACCGGATGATATAATGTATATGTTACGGTCATACGGGTATCCCAGAGTTGACACAGTCTTAGTCACAGTCTACTACACTCTTCCTCGTTTTTTTATTAAATTTTTTATATACTTCATCATTTAAAACAAACGAACGTAAATAAAAACAAAAACAAAAAAAATTGTTCTCATAAATTAATGATAGATAGGATAGGATAGAATTTTAGTAGTGTGTTGTGTAGTCAGTAGTGAATAGTGATTTAGTCTTTACCGGTATAGTAAGTGACGTAGTTGCTACACACGGAAGTTTTGTTTTAAATAGTAAATATATTTGATTTTTTCTTTAGTTCTGAATTCATTTAAAATTATTTGTGGTATTTAAAGGTAAATTAATAGCTATTGCACCTTATTGTATTCCTGTTATATTCAAAGAAAAAAAAAAAATTAAAAAATAAAACGATCATTAAAATAAAATATACCAGATGTGTTGTGCGTTTTGTTTTGTAATATAGGTATAAAGGGTATTTATTAAATATAAATAGATAACAATTAATAAAGTATTAAAAAACTATAGAAAAGTTTTGAGCCTATATACCTATAACCGTACCTATATATAAATAAAAATAACTGAAGAAATGATTAATTGCAATTGTAATATTATAGCAATTACTTTTGCTATAATATTAAATAATAATGTTAATTTTGCATATATAATAGATTCAGGCCCACAAATAAAAGCTACTGTAGGTAAGTATTATTTAGTTTATATTTATATTTTTACACTTACATTAAAAAAAATCTAAAACATATACCAAAGTTTCGATTTCTGATCTTATACTATTTTAATACCTGTATATGAACGTATAGGTCAAAGATTATACTAAAGTTGTCAATATGTTTGTGACGCAGTAAAGAACCGCTTTTTTTTGTAGAACCACCCGTTACGGAGCTACAGCCCCCCAAAATTGGAATTTTTCTATTTTTAAACAGCTGTAACTTGAATGCATGTCCAAATTTCATTTAGGGATATACAAAATTCAATACCTCGAGAATCATTAGTTTACTTAGTAAAAATTTGGAAATCTTCCCCATTGAAGAGCAATTAGGACTTTAAAGTTAAAGGAGCTAGGATCTTTATGTTAAATTTTCGCAAATTCCAGCCATTTTGGTCCATGGATTCGGGTAGCTGCCATATAACTTCTTTTTTTATATGAGCATTTCTCTGTACCTATTACAGCTGCGTGTTTGAAATTTTGCCAAAAATAATTTATTCTAATGGCCAAAGTTAATGCTAAATTAAAAATTATATAAAAAAAGAAGTTGTATGGCAGCTACCCGAACCCATGGACCAAAATGGCTGGATTTAAATAGCGATGACGGCTATTGCAAAAAAAAACGAATTTGCGAAAATTTCAAGATCGTAGCTCCTTTAGTTTTTGAGTTATCGTGCGGACGGACGGACGGACATACATAGCTAAATCGATTTATTTTTCGATGCTGATCCGATCCATACACTTGAGTCTATATCTACCCCCCCTTCTTCTCTGCGTCACAAACGTAATGGCAAATTTATTATACCCTTTGACTAAATAGTCATACGGGTATAAAAAGGAGCTATTTCTTAATTTCCCTGTCCATGTCAACTTATACTATTTGTACCCGTGCATATGTAAAAAACATATATATGACATATACGGGTATAAAAAAAAAAATCTCAGTGTTAGACACTATTTAATTTTGAAAATGTGCTTTTTTAAAAACCCTTGATTTTTTTTCAACACTTGTTTATAATATAATCGTTTATCTTCATTTCAATTAACGACGTAAATCGAAATTTGGTATATTATAAATAATTAATTTAAGAAATAAGTGTATATAAATTTTTATTGATAAATTTAGGTGAAGTATGGCCAAAACCAACATCTGAATCAAAAACATCAAAATATTTTTTAATTGATCCGGATAATTTTGAATTTAATGTAAGTAAAATAATTTTTTTAAATATTTAAAATTACATGTTAACATAAATAACATGAATGAAGCTACTAGAATTACATTAAACTCAGCGACTCTGTTAGATCATGTTCTTTCAGATCTTAAGACGAATCGATTTGGTTTTAATATCACTTTGCATGATATTCCTAACCTAGATCATAAAGCAGTATGTGTTGAAATTAAATCAGTTCTCAGAAAACTTGAAACGATGGTGTATAATCAAATAACAGGTACTAACTATGCTAAATACTCATATCTGTTGGAATATCACTTACGTAGACATACTTGTCAAAATATTGATGAATTGATTGAAGCTATAAAATATTTAAAGGACACTAGTACAAGTGTTAAATATATGAGAACTAGAAAAAATAATTCGTGGATGTCTAGAGAAATTTTAAAACTAATTGAACACAGAAATAAATTGTATAAGTATCATAAAAAATACCCTAATATTGCGGAGCATAAAATAAAATATAATGAATTAAAAAACAAGGTTAATGTAGAGATAAAGAAAGCAAAGCAAAATTATTTTAATAGAAAATTACAAGAAGCTGGTTCAAATACTAAAAAGATATGGAATGTTCTGAACTCTCAGATAGCAAATCAAAAAGCAGATAGTAACAATATTATAAAGGAAATAATACAAAATGATAAAATTTTAAATATTAGCAAAGACATAGCCAACGGCTTTAATGAACATTTTAGTAATGTTGGAAGAGAGTTAGCTGATAAAATACAAACTAAAGAAGAAAATATAATAAAAAATAGAATAAATGAAAGTTCCATATTCTTGGTACCTACTAATGAAATAGAAGTGCTTAATGTTATTATGAATCTAAAAGATAATTCACCTGGCTCAGATAATATAGCAGCAAAAGACTTAAAAGCGGTAGCTGAGATAATATCTCCGATAATTAGTAATTTTATTAATGACAGCTTTCGCACAGGAAACTATCCTAGTTTATTAAAATGCAGTACTGTGATTCCAATATACAAGAATGGTTCTCGCTTGGAAACATCTAATTACCGGCCGATAACACTCACTAGCTGCATGAGTAAAATATTTGAAAAAATAATTAATAAAAGAATATGTGAATTCATTAAATGTGCAGGCGGATTTGACATCAATCAGTTTGGCTTCCAAAAGTCGCATGGAACTGATGTAGCAATCAATGATTCTGTGAAATCTATTATTGGACATCTTGATAAAGGAAACTATGTATGCTCTGTTTTTGTAGATCTGAGTAAGGCATTTGACACAGTGGACCATCAAATATTGTTGGACAGATTATATGAAATTGGAATAAGAGGACTACCGCATGAACTACTAAGAACGTATTTGACAAACAGATTTATCAAAACGAAAGTTAATGGTGTTTGTAGCAATGAACGTGCCATAAATATAGGTGTGCCACAAGGGTCAGGGACATTAAAGCTGATTATAAAATATTTGCTGATGATACATTGCTTATTTATACAGCAAAAAATGCGGAAACATTAGAAAGATTGGTTAATAATGATTTGAAATTATATATGAGATGGTTAAATGGAAATAAATTAACAATGAACATTGAAAAAACAAAGTACATGATTTTTAAACGTCTAAATAAGCCTGATATCAATCCAAAAATTTGTATTGATAGTAGAGAAATTAAAAGAGAACAAACTTATAAATATCTCGGTATTATAATAGATGACAAATTATCATGGAATGATCATGTTAATTACATTATAAAAAAGATAATGCCATTGCTAGGTTCTATTAGAAGAAGTGGAATAATATTAGATGACAAATCAGCTAAACTATTATTTCAAGCACACATCATGTCTCATATAAGATACAATGTGGCGACATGGTCGTGTTGTTCAAATACATTAAAAATGAAAATGAAAATATTAATAAACAAAGCAATCAAGATACTATACAAACTAAATTGGCGTACTCCAACTGATGATCTATACAATAATACGGGATTCCTTAACTTAGATGAATTAATAATATTGGAAAAGGCTAAAATTATACATAAAATAGAAAATGGTGTTACTAAAAGTAAATCTTTATTACCAAGAAGAAGGAATATTCACAATTACAACACAAGAAACATGGGAAAGCTATGTCATGAAAAAACTCGAACTGAATTGGCTAGAAACAGTAATTTTTGCTCATCAATAAGAATTTACAACTATCTTCCGGAGAATTTAAAGAATTGCAGTAATATAAGTCGCTTCACATTTAAATTGAAAATATTATTAAAAAAAGATCAGGCTTTATTAAAAAAATTGTTAGAATTATAACTAAATTAATATTTTATTGTTAAATATACTTTAGGGTATACTAAAAATATATATTTAATTTTTGTATTTATACTCCATAACTGTACATATTATATATATTATAACTGCTAAGACTCTTATACCAATTTTAAGTTATTGTCTAAGTCTAGTATATTGTAATTTTATAACTGTAATATCATGAATTTATAATAAATAAATAAATAAAAAAAATAATAAAAAAAAATATTTTCAAAAATTAATTGTAAAATAATTTGATTTCCCAGGTTGTTAAATTCAATTGTGATATTTTACAAGATGCTCTTACACGATATAAAAAAATTATTAAAAATTCATTAAAAAGTCCGATATTTGATACAAATACAAATATTAATTTTTATACAAATCCAATAAATAAAATTGACATAGAATTAACATCATCATGTGAAATATATCCACATTTAAGTATGGATGAATCATGTAAGTAATATTATAAATTTTTACACTAATTTTTTTATAATTACAAAACTTAACAAAACTTAACTTAACAATTAAATTACATATTTTCTGAAGATACTTTATTTGGATCTGGAAAAATATTGGCTCATTCAATTTGGGGTATACTTCGTGGTTTAGAAACATATTCACAATTAATTACACCAACGCCAAATAATTTGGTAAAAAAAATTTTACAACCATTTTATTTTTTATTATTAAGTGAATATTCAGTTAATTGATTTTTTTTGATAGTTACAAATTCGTGATGTTACTATTCAAGATTCACCAAGATTTCCACATCGTGGTTTATTATTAGATACATCAAGACATTTTATGCATATGAATACATTATATGAAATTTTAGATGGTATGGAATATAATAAATTAAATGTATTTCATTGGCATATTGTTGATGATCAATCATTTCCGTATGTAAGTAGAATGTATCCAGGTTTATCAGAAAAAGGCGCTTATTTACCAAATCAAATTTATTCACAAAAAGATGTTAGTGATGTTATTAAATATGCACAATATAGAGGAATACGTGTCATTGTTGAATTTGATGTTCCTGGTAATATTATAATAAAAGTTATATGATTAGTTAGTTATATGATGATATTTATTATGGTGCAGGGTCAGAACTCCCAGGGTCATAAGTCCCTTAGGAACTTATAACTCACTTACAGAGACGTCTAAGGGATTTATGACCCACTTTAAAATATTTACGTGGGACATAAGTCCCATTACAAATGTGTCATAAGCCCTTTTAGGGACTTACGTAATATATTAAAGTAAAAATTTTGAAATATAATCTAAAAGTCTTTTCTGATCTTTATAATTTAAGGTATGATAATACAAAAATATATATAAGCAAAATATTAGATGTACAACAATATATATTTATATATCTATCTATGCGAGATACTATATTTGGAAGCATATTTAGGTTTGTTAAAAATCAAAGTTTTTTCCAGAGTACTTATAAATTCATGTATGCGAGACTTTGATTACAAAATCAGGATTACCCTTTTTGCAAAATAGCCTTTCAAAATGTTGTTTAAATGTAAAACTTTGGTTGTTTTCTTAATTTTGGAAAAAGGGAATATTCTGATTTCGAATCCAACCCCAAAATATGTACCGGTCACTGATATTGTATAATTAAAATTAATATTTTTTTAATATTACTAATAATGTTTAAGCTGAGAACTGAATAAGGATGTCTCTTATGTCCTATTAAGTGGGAGTTCTGACCCTGCACCATTTATTATATATGTTGAGCATTTGAGTGAACTGTATACTAAAATAGATGAAAAAAACGAGTACATGCAATTTTTGAGTACTTGCAATTCTTTTTTTTCTTGCTTTTTAAAAGTTATATATTTGTTATATTGATATTAATCAGATTATTTTAGGACATACACGTTCATGGGGTAATTCGCATCCCGAAATTTTAACAGAATGTGGTTCACCATATGATGGAAAATTAGGACCAATGAATCCAATTAAAGAAGAACCATATAAATTCGTAACAAATTTCTTCAAGTAAATTGAATTTATATTTTAAATAAAGTTAAATGATAGAATTTTAAAATGAATTTTTTATATTTTTTTTTTTTATAGTGAAGCAAGTAGAGTTTTCCCAGATAAATATATGCATTTAGGTGGTGATGAAGTGGGCTTTGAATGTTGGGACAGTAATTTAGAAATTCGTCAATATGTTAAGGCACATAATTTAAGTTACCCACATTTACAAAAGAAATTTATGGAGCAAGTGACAAAAATTTTAACAAATCTTACAGAATATCCAAAAAGCCCAATTGTATGGCAAGAGGTAAAGCATAATTATTAACTTATATATAAAAATTATAATTATAAATACATAAATAAAAAACCAAAATGAATATAGTATATTTTTTTAAGGCTATGGTTGAAAATGTTAAAATGCCAGAAGGTACTGTTATACAGGTATGGTTAGGCGATTGGAGAAGATTATTTAATGAATTTACAAAATCTGGACATCAGGTATTATTAAGTGAATGCTGGTATTTAGATCATTTATCAACTGGTGGTGATTGGTTAAAATATTATCGCTGTGACCCGCACAATTTTATGGGTACTGAAGAACAAAAAAAACTAGTATTAGGCGGTGAAGCATGTATGTGGTCTGAAGTTGTTAATAATAATAATGTTGTACAAAGAATATTTCCAAGAGTATCAGCAACAGCTGAACGCCTTTGGTCAACACAATATGCACGTGATAAAATTAGAAGAGCAAAAAAACGTTTAGAAGAGCATACATGTAGAATGATATTCAGAGGTATAAAAGCACAACCGCCAACTGGACCAGGATTATGTTAAAAGTTATAATTATATGAATAAATATTAATTATTAAAGTTAATAAAATAGTTTACATGATAAATTTTTGTTTTAATACACCCAATAGATTATTTAATTAATTCAAAATATAGTTGGCCTTATGATTAAAAACGTACGGAAAATGTAAAAGTTACCAAAGTTGTCAAAATAACTAGTAGCGCGTGATTGAAAATCACAGAAAACTTTTTTTTCAAAGTTATTTATTGGTATGATGAAAAAATTTTTCTGGTTTACAAATAATATTACTTTAAGTATAATATTGAGCCCTGTAAATAAAATAGAAAAAAATTGTGGCGTTTCTAAAATGTAGTTTTACCCAAACATAGTGGAATATTGGGTTGGAGCTTTCATATCATCATTCATGAACGGTACTGAAAACCACATCAAAGAATTTATATAAAAATGACACCTCGATGTGGTATAAAAAACAGAACTAAGGTATAGCTGTTGAGACTTTAATTTGTGTCATCACTTTTAACCCGAGTTTCACTTAGGACTTATTCACTTAGGGTTTTCCTATTGAAGTTGAGATTAAACTGTTTGGAAATTACATCCCAACCCTCTATACAGATGCGTAACACGTTGCGTAAACATGTGATTTTTACAAACCACGTAAAAATGATCGGTCGAACTTCAGTTTTATAAGGGGGCTCAGAAGCAAAGTGGTCCAACAAACAAAAAATTTACCAAGGAAATGCGATTTAAATATTTTTATTATTTTCAAAAATATCAATTATTTAAGGTTGTGCAATCGGGTACGATTTAGATGTATTTTTAGTATTCATGCTATTTACCATGACGTTGTCATTTTGACGGTATCTTAAAAAAAATTTTGAAGATATTATTAATTTTTTAAATTTGTGGGTTTATCTGGTTTTAAAAAAAAAAACTAAAAAAGCACAAGTAATTTGTGGCTTAGGCAACTTGACATCTGGGTTAGTCGCTTTATCTTTTTGTGTCAACAATAATTTTTGAAATGTTTGTATTTTGTAATATTAATTGTAAACCAGAGAAAATTTTTTCATAATGCCAATAAATCACTTTGAAAGTGATAAAAAGTTTTCCGTGCTTTTCAATCAACTTGATAATTGAAAAGTATTTATCAATTTCTTGAAATGGTATTGTGAATTGCAACTTCTCAACTATGTTGAAAAAATTGGGAATTCATTTTTCAACTATCAACTTTCAACCATCAACTATTAGTTGATAAAAACTATCGTGGTATAAAAAAATTGTTCTCGTAGACTCCATGGCTGATCTAGCTTTTGAAATTCAACTTGCATGTTTGCAATGCCTGTTTTAAGTGGTGTTGGAATGAGTGTTTTTATATATATTTTTTTTTAAATAATTTTCAAACTTTAGTATTAATTTTGTTTTGTAGTTTTTTAAAAAGAGTAGCATAATTTTACTAACACACTAATCCTTGTAAATAATAACTTTTCAGTTTATTGTGATAGTTCACTAAGTGAGCAACATTAACTAATAATTGATTTAAGCAATATTGTTCTTCTGATATTCAATTTGTAACATTCAAAATTTAGTAAAAATCAAGATCTTTTCCACGATATTAACATCTTCATTAGCTATTCTTCAATACTTTTAGTAAAAATAATCATGAAAATGAGTTAGGAATGAGCATGAAATAAGTGTTATAAACTATATTTTCAATAAATTCTAAACAAAGAACGCTAAAGAACGTCAAAGAAAATTAATTTGATAGTGTAACTATAATTTATTTATAAACGAGGAAGAGTGTAGTAGAGTAGACTGTGTCAACTCTGGGATACCCGTATGACCGTAAAATATACATTATATCATCCGGTTAATTACTTTTGGCAAAATTTCAAACATTCAGCTTTATTAGGTGTAGAGTAATGCTCATATAAAAAAAGAAGTTGTATGACAGCTACTCGAACCCTTTGCAGTAGACCAACCAAATTTTGCAGTAACCTTGGCCATTACACTAAACTATTTTTGGCAAAATTTCAGACACCCAGCTTCATTTGGTGTAGTGTAATCCTCATATAAAAGAAGGAGTTGTATGGCAGCTACTCGCACCCTCAGCAGTAGACCAACCAAATTTTGCAGTAACTTTGGCCATTATACTACACTACTTTTGGCAAAATTTCAGACGCGCAGCTTCCATAGGAATAGAGTAATGCTCATATAAAATTAGAAATTGTATGGCAGGCAATCGAACCCGTGGACCAAAATGGCTGAATTTAAATAGCGATTCCGGGTGAAAATTTCATAATCCTAGCTCCTTTACTTTTTGACTTATCGTGATGACGGACGGACGGACGGACGGACATACATCGCCAAATCGATTTATTTTTCGATTCTGATCCGATCCATACACTTGAGTCTATATCTACCCCCCCTCCTTCTCTGCGTCACAAACGTAATGGCAAATATATTATAACCTTGGACTATATAGTCATACGGGTATAAAAACAATGGAACCGGAATAAAAAATAACCAAAGGTAAAATATTTACATTGATAAGATTTTTATACCCGTGCATACAAAAATGGACACGGGTATATTAAAATTACCTCTACGTTTGTAACGTATCGATCTAAACGAGCTTGATATAGTTTCAAAGGTAGGTTTCGGATCGGTATTGAAAAGTAAATTGATCTAGCTATGTCTGTCAGCATGATAACTCAAAAACTAAAGGATCTAGAAATTCGAAACTTACACAAAGTAATTTTTAGCCAATTTCTAGGTTCCGTCTTGTTTTAGATTAAAATCGGAAAAAGTCCTCGAAGCTGCCCTACAATTTTTTAAAATGTATTATTATATAATTGTATTAATTATATTCAAAACTAATAACTAAATTTAAACTAAATAGAAAAACAAACAAAATGTAATTAAATAATTAATTAGTTTAATAGTGTAGTGGTTAGGACGTCAGACTTTTAATCAAAACGTCTGCCTCGATTCAAATCTAGGTCGGACCTTATCTTTGTTTTAACTACTTCAACCATTTTTTTATTTATTCTTTTTGTAATTAGAAATTTTTATTTATTTTATACATCATAGTGGGTATGCAAGGGTATCTATAAGTTGACAGGGGCAACTATAATCTTCCTCGTTTTATTACGATTTGAGAAACATTCAAATGAATATAATTGCAAAGAAATAAAGGCAGATTTAAGTCTTTTATTTATATGCACGCACCACGCTATATAATCAGTGTTGCCATAACTTATGGCGAACATTATGCCAATATCAGGAAAACTGTAGACCAAAGTGGCATTATAAATTTTCTTCTTTAATTAGATTTATATAATATTTTTATTTATTACCGTTGGTCTGTTATACTACAAAATAATAAATTAACATGTATGTACCTACTGATAAATTGCATTTACTTATAGAAATATAGAAATAAAATAAAAATAAATATATAAACAGTATTTAATATCAATTAACAACATATTATATTTTATTAAAATAACAAAAACAAATATTTTATAAAATTTTTTAACAGTTATTGTTTATTGTACATATAATAAGAAAAATCATTAATTTCGACCGAATATTAAACATAACTGAAATTTATATATTCGAAATTCAAAAATGACATTAAGCGCAAAGATAATTTGATTTAGAAATAACAGGGATAGAGAAAGGCACAACAACTTGATTTATTAATCGAAATGAGGGATAGGAAAATTTCTGAACGAACTTTTGTGAAGAAAACCAAAAATATTTCTATATAATGTATAATCAGATAGATAATGAAAGCAAAAATTAAAGCGGTTAAAGTTTTGTTTATTTTTTTTCTTTTGCTGACGGAAATAAATGATTAATGCCAAATTAATGCTCTGAAATAAGAAAAATATGCCACTTTAATGCCAGCATAATTTTTTAGAGAAATTATGCTTTGCAGGTGTTACAAATGCCACCGATGCATCAAATTATGCCATAATGGTAACACTGTATATAATGCCTTGTTTTATATAAATTCTCAAGCTTACATGTGAGCTTTATTTTGTTTTTATTTTTTTATTAAATTTTTTATATACTTCATCATTTAAAACAAACGAACGTAAATAAAAACAAAAAAAGTTGTTCTCATAAATTAATGATAGATAGGATAGTATAGAATTTTAGTAGTGTGTTGTGTAGTCAGTAGTGAATAGTGATTTAGTCTTTACCGGTATAGTAAGCGACGTAGTTGCTACACACGGAAGTTTTGTTTTAAATAGTAAATATATTTGATTTTTTCTTTAGTTCTGAATTCATTTAAAATTATTTGTGGTATTTAAAGGTAAATTAATAGCTATTGCACCTTATTGTATTCCTGTTATATTCAAAGAAAAAAAAAAAATTAAAAAATAAAACGATCATTAAAATAAAATATACCGATGTGTTGTGCGTTTTGTTTTGTGATATACCTATTTGTTTGAATTTATAAATATAATTTTAAATTTTTTTTTTCAATTAATTTTAGTTTTAAGTCTAACATATATTTATATATATATATATATATATATATATATATATATATATATAGGAACATATATAATTACATGTTTAGAAAAAAAATTATAGATTTATATCAGTTAATCATCCATAAAGTTCAACTACAAGATTAAATAAGTTAACCGCCGCCACGCTAACCACTGGGCTAACAGTCTGGGCTATCACAAGGGTCACCAAAAATAGATTAAAAAAAAATTTGTTTTTTTTTGAATTTGTAGGTCTAATAAATTATGAATAAAATATCACTTAGTGCTTCTAAATATAAATGGAAAGATTATATTCAAATGAAATTTTTTAATCAAATCATTATTTTGTGAACAGATATTTTTAGTTTCTGTACTTATGTACACACATTGTAGGTCGAACCCATATTATAGGTAGAAAAAAATAAAGTCGAATGCATATACAAATGAAATACTGGAACTGGTCAGTACATTTTATTTAAAAAACAAAACAGTTTAAAAGTTAAATATTCTGGAAACCGACAATACCCTTATTTTGTACTTAACTCTTAAAAACAAAAAATTTCTGAAAACTTTTATTCAAAAGGGATTTTAAAGTTTGTTATTAAATTGGGGCTACCCCCTTTGTCGGAATATTAATATATTTGAATATGCAATATTGTTACTATATATAAGAATTAAATTCAAAATCAGGATTAAAGTAATTTGCTTAACAAAAGTTTGGGGACATTATCCAAAATTGCAATTTCAAAAAAATCAGTTAATTACAAAATACAAAATTACAGTTTAAATATTTGATTGGGTGGGGGGCTTTAGGTTGATAGCCTTCGAATACTTTCATGAGAAGATATGTTCGAAGAGAACCATAAGGAAGAATCAATATTAGGAAATTCCTTTTTCCGGAATATTTCAATATTTTTATACGGAAGATTGTTCAGTTTTTTGAATTCGATTTCATAATTTTTTGATTAAACCTAAAAAATTGAGTTTATTTTATTTTCTTTTAGTTTTTTAATATTTTTTTAATCGAATTGACAATTCGATTTTATTTTTAATGTTTTTGGTAAAAAATTTTGAATCGGCTTTATTTCTTTATTTTGCATTCGACTTTATTCCAATTGTTTTTGGTAATAACATGGTCAACTTTATTTCATCCCTCCCTACAAAACAAAATCTAAAATCTTAAATTTTTATTCCAAAAAAATTCAAATTGAAATTTATTAGTACAATCTTACTTTATCTTTTAGTCTTTTAGATTTATAAAATTCATGATTGTTTATTTATAATTATTTGATTTCAAAGTTTTCATTATTTCATACAATCGATTCAGTTATGCGATAATTATCGGTATAACAACAATTTATGTAAGTACGTATATTCAAAGGGTAAACTAAATTTGTTATTACGTTTGTGATAGGATGGGAGCTAGATATATACGCAAAGAGATCAAAATCGAATAGTGAATCGATCTAGGTATGTGTGTCCGTCCGCCCGATAACTCAAATTAAAGGTTAGGATTCTGAAATTTTCATACATTCTCTAGCCAGTTTGCTTAACAGGTTCAAGTAGCTCCCGTATAAGTTTAGTTTTATGGCCAAAGTCTGCGCAAAATTTGGTTGATCTAGTGTAGCGGATTCAATTAGCTGCTATACAATTTTCATGCATAACTCAAAGTCTATTAAGTTGTGTATTTAAAATTTTGCCAAAAGTAATTTAACCGAATGATATGTTTATATTATGTTTATACGGGTATCCTAGAGTTGAAACAGTCTACTGTACTACACTTTTCCTCGTTTTTTTTTTTTTTTTAATTTTGTAAGCGGAATTAAATACGAGCTGCGCATGTGAAATATCAGATAAAAATTAACAATTATGTATATATTTATTACAAAATTTCTTGAACTTTTCTTAAGCATTAAAATTAAAATTTTAGAAATGATTTTTCATTTTATGATCATCAAAAGCAAACTGAATTTACTTTATATATATTCGTGTATAGATATTATCCATGAGAAATTAAAAATGGGAACAAAAGATCTTTACAATTTGAAATAGATCGAAAAAAAAAACAATAGACCAGTTTTATTATACATTGGAGTAGGAATATGAAAATCCCACCAGAATCTCCGCTAAATTTCATAGAAATTTTAAAAAATATAATCTATAATAATAAGGAAGATTATAGTTTCCACTGTAAACTATCAGATAACTATTTGAATATTACTTAGTTTAATATTTTTTTCTGAATTATATATTTTCCCCGGCCCAAAAAAACTGTATATTATTTTTAATTTTAGTGTTAGAGGTCGCCCAAAACCTATATGGTAGTTATTCCAAACTTTGGTAAAAGTAAATTTTAAACTTGATTACAAAAGTTGGTTCGAAAAATTTCAAGTTTTGTCAATGTTCGTCGCTAGTCAAACTCTGGAAACTAATTCCTTTATACATAGCTATGAGAATAGATACGAAGGCTTGGTTATGAAGCTAAGGAACTCGAAGGAAAATATTTAGGAGAGGAAAGTTGTGTGGTTGATTAGAAACGAATTTGTTTATGTTCTATTTAAAACGTTGCAAATAGTATAATGGTAAATTTCTATCAGAGGGGCATATTTTGGATAGAAACGTGTTCCATATTCTAGCAGTTTTCACAATAAATGAGTTTTAAAACCAGTTTTAAGCCATCTATTTTGGATTTTGTCCAGGTAACTTAGTGAGGTTTAGAGAGCGCCAGCCCATATGTGAGAATTATACTTCATCCGAGGTTGTGTAGATATTATAGATATTCGACAGATCGCTGGGAAACAAATATGCTTTACAGCGAGAGAGAAAACCCAAACATTTGGAAGCGTGGTTAGCTACATCAAAATATATTTCATTCCATAACATTTTTTGGTTAAGCTGCATACCTAAGATTTTTAGACTTTCAGACCGCTGTATGGAATCTCAGAGTTGGGGTTATTGCATCTCTTTTGCAAGAGATGCGACAGCTTTGAGTCTGGGAAGAGTTAAACTCATCTCTATTAGCTTTACCCATATCAGATATTTTTGCCATCATATATTTTTTTTAACTGATTGCGGTCGAAGTAGCATTTGATTTTTTTAAAAAGGGGTAGGATGCCAAAATAAATTATGAATAGGATGCTAAAATAGATCACAAATTCAGAGTGCCGTGGAACACCAGAATTTATTTCATCAGTGTCAGACATATGACTGTTGAAAGTGTGCTACTCGATCAAAAACTTTTGAAATGTCTAGAGCGCTACAACCTCAGATTCACCAGAGCAATGAATACTGGTGTTTAGTTTCTCGCATAGACAAGTTAAGAAATCTCGCCTGTCAATCGTTGGCTTTTAAAACAATATTGCCGATCGTTTAAAAAACGCGGCTATTCAAAAATCTCAAAAGCCTTTGGCTTATCAGGATTTCTATTATTTTGGAAAGGATCATCTTTGTCACCTTTTTAGGAATTGGGGGAAAAGTATGAGCATCGGAAAATGGAAAACATTTAATTATTGTAAGTGTGCGCTACAATCCATATCTATCAAACCTACATGAATACGTTACAAACGGTGGAAGCAATATTAGTATACACGTATGTGACTATCGTTGACACGGTTATTAAAAAAAAAATTAATAAATTATAAAAATTATGTACGTAATAAACAATTTACAAAAAAAAAAAAAACAGTTATTTAAAATTTAGAGTACATTTATTTTTTATTTAATCTGTAATGATTCTATAGGGGCTTTCCATAAAATGTTTTTTTTTTCCTTTCTATATAAATAGAATTTTTTTATTGACATATATTTAATTTATTTCTAGAACTACATAATAATTATGACCTTTGAGTGGCTTTCTGTTTTTTAAATTTGAGAATTCATTAAATGTTCATTTTTAATAAGTTTGGAATAAAGAAAAAATCCTAACATTTTTTGTAGCTGTTTACATTTTCCACGTTTAAATTTGTTCCTGAGGTAAATGTTAACGCAAACACGGGGCAAATGTAAAAATGGTTTTTTTCTTGTAATTTAGATATTAAATGCATTTAAATAATTATTTCTCTAATATTATTACTTAGAATAGTAAAATATTACATTTAAAAGAAACCACTATTCACAAGAGGATATTGAAAACGCTGTTCATGATGTTCAGAATTAGAAAAAAAACGTATCGCGAAGCCGAAGCAAGCAGTTTATGGAGATCCAATCAGCGTTAACGTTAATATATAATCGCATTAACAAGAGAAGTACTCTAATAGCAAGTGTTCGTCTAGGACGTCATTACTGCATATCATTTCGAACTAAAGAAGAACTAGTTCAATCACTAGTTCAATCAAAAATTGGATATCCATGTGATAAGAAAAAACTGCGGGATATAGTACAGTAGTATGTTAATCTGTATAACTTAAAAACGCAGTTTAATGATGGTAGACCAGAGGAGCAATGGTGGCAGAATTTTATGAAAAGGCATACCATTCTTTCATTAAAAAAGCTATTCTTTCTTTTCATAAAACCTTGTTAAAATTTAAAAAGGAAGAAATTTAAAATTGTTTACATTTTAACCGTAATAAAATCCTTATGAAATATTTTTTTGTTTACAATTGCCCCAAATGTTACTTCCTTTATGAGGCAATTGTAAACACCAGTATTTCGCGAAGAAAATGATTCTCCAAATTTGTTTTAAATTTTTACATTAACGTTGTTGTCGTAGGGGAAATGTAAACATAAAATATTTTAATATATATGTACCTAAATAGTAATAATATCATATAAAATACAAAGGAAAAAGTTGAAAAAGTCGGTTGGACTATTCTGGCAATACTAATTTTCTGCATAATAATATGTTGTCAAAGATTAAATATGATAAAAGTGTTTACATTTGGACGCATTTACCCTAGAGACATATATAACAAATAGTCCACGCGACTATACGATCTCAAGCTTAGAGAAGTTTACTAGAATACATCATATTTGAAGCTTTTAACCGTTTACAAAATATTATATAAACTTTGGTCAGCTTTCTTATTATAATTTTTCATTTTTAACACCTATATTTTGTGATAGGAAACCTAAAAGGGTAAATTTTTAGCACATTTTCAAAAAATTTTGTAAAAATGTGCCTATATAGCTTCACTCTGTCCGTCCGTCCGTTTGAAATAGAGAAAAGAAATTTTAACCATGGGTAGTTTTTGCAAAAAAAATAATTTCGTAGATGAATTTTTTTCTGTAGCCCCACATGTTACGGGGCTACAGCCCAACCAAAGTTGGAAAAAGCCGTATATTTAAATTGTTATAACAAGAGTTCTGTTACATATATTTTCAATCTGAAAACGGCAAATGATAGCTGGTTTCATAAACTTTATAAATTTTTACAAGGCAAATGTTTAGGGTTGCCATACGGTACAAAAATTTAACATTACGCAAAACTCAATTTTCGCAAAATTTTTGGCCACACATATCTTCTGAACGGTTCAAGCTAGAGTTTTGAAATTTTAGGAGAAGTTAGATCCTAAAATAAAAAAGTAAGAGCCAGTTAACAACATTTTTTTGTCAAGCCCCCTGTTTAGGAGCTATAAGGGCCCGAAAATTGAAATTATGCTATTTTTAAGCACCTGTAACTTGAATACCTTTCCAATTTTTTTTTTATTAATATACAAAATTTAAAGGTCCAACATTATATTTTCTTCTTGAAACATATAAAATTCTTCTTGAATTTTTTTTTGCTATATTTTTTTTCAATGCGTATACCATTTATATTATAACTCTATATATTTATGTAGTCTTTTTTTTTGGTAAAATATGATGTACCGACATATTTAATGTATACTTTAGCTATATTTATATTTAATGTTCGAATCTAATCAATTTTGGCTTCAAAAGATCTATATTTACGTATTAATAGAAAATTGTGGTAAAATTTAACGCGCAATATTTCGCCCATCCTTATTTTTATACTAATCGTCATATTTCAGATTTCATATCTTATTGTCAAGCATTACATAGAAGTCTTCATAGAATACAAGAAAATTCTATTTTTAGTTTCAATAAATAAATTTATATCTTCTTTATATATGTGTATATATGTATATATATGTTAAAAGTTTTAATTAAAAATAGTGAAGTGTTTTGATAATATAAACTTGCAAACAAATTGTTTCAAATGTACCGGCATTTAAATGTTTTAAAATCAAAATTTCGTCAATTATTAATCAAATAATTGATAAGAAAAATTCCTAATTAAATTTTTTTTTTTTTTTTTTTTTTTTTTTTATAATAATTTTTGATTCTTATCAATTATTTTTTGTTAAAAAATTTTAAATACTAATTAACATTATAAGTGCTATATTTAATTGGTTTTTTTTATAATATGATTAAAAACTAAATTCAGTACAAAAATTTATTTCAAAAAATAATAAATCACAATTTCGTTTATTAAATCTTAATTATAATTGACTTAATTTTGATAAGATTATATTCAAAACTAATTATTTTGATAAGATTATTGAATATATGCATAAAATTAGAAAAATATATTTTTTAACTGTGTTATATATTAAGGGTGCAGGGTAATAACTCCCAGTGGAGTTAGTAGGACATAAATCACTGAAGGAACTTTGACCCACTTTTAAAATATTTAGAGGGGACAAAAGTCCCTTGACTTCCAAAAAGAACTTATGACGCGCATTAAGTGAGTTGTAATTCCCTTTACTAATTTTTGAATTATAACATCATATAACTAATATTGTGTGATTTAGCATATACATATACTAAAATTTTTAAGCCGAAATTTTGTAATAATTTCTTAATAATAAGAAGCATAATTTAAATTGGTTAAAAAGTCAAAATTGACCTTTTTTATACCCGTGCATACATATATGACATCGGGTATATTAAAATTGCTCCTCCGTTTGTAATGCATCGATCTAGACGAGCTAGATATAGTGTCAAGGGTACGTATCGACTCAGAATCGAAAAATTAGTCGATCTAGCTATGTGTGTCTGTCCGTCCGTCCGTCCGTGTGTCAGCACGATAACTCAAAAACTAAAAGGGCTAGAGTCTTGAAATTCACACAAAGTGATTTTTAGACAATTTCTAGGTTCCCTATTGTTTTTGGTTAAAATCGGACCACGGCTTCCGGGAGCTGCCATACAACTTTTTTGCACCAATATGAATTTCTTCAAAACTAATTATACTACGGGGATGAAAATTACACACGGTTAGTTTTATAATGACTCCGGTACTTATATGAAGTTTTAAAATTATAGGGCCCCATTTTCGGGGGGCTGCCATACAACTTCTTTGCACCAATATGAATTTCTTCAAAACTAATTATACTACGGGGATGAAAATTACACACGGTTAGTTATATAATGAATCGAGAACTTATATGAAGTTTCAAAATGTTAGGGCCCCATTTTCGGGGGGCTGCCATACAACTTATTTGCACCAATATGAATTTCTTCAAAACTAATTATACTACGAGGCTGAAAATTACACACGGTTAGTTATATAATGAATCGAGCAGTTATATGAAGTTTAAAATGTTGCCGCCCCATTTTTGGGGGGGGGGGGGCGTTGGTTCTGCCATACAAAGTTTTTGATTCAATAACTGTGAATCTAATGAAGCTACAAGGTTAAAATTAAAATTGGGCAGGTAAAGTAATAGGGCAAGTTACTTGGACATCACTCGGACCATCGGACTTTTAGGGTGGGCTAAGTTTTTTTTTTTTTTTTTTTTTTTTTGTTAAGCTAAAGTGATGGGAAAATGAATGAAAATTTTGTTTTTTGTTTAATTGTTTTTGGGGTAATGAGTTAAATGTATATGGGAAGTAAATTACGGTTTATTTTATATAATGTAGTGGGTATGCACGGGTATCTAAAAGTTGACAAGGGCAACTGTAATCTTCCTCGTTTCAGAGTAGTTTCTTATTTTTAAATTATTTTTTATTTTTAATGTATAGATATCATTCATTCCAGAATTTTTAAATCTATATTTTTTGAATATTAAGCCAACGTTCCCCCCGCATGTATGAAAATTTCAGGTGGAAAATTTAAGAAAGAAAAAAATGACAAGATGAAATGTTTTGGGAGCCTAATCGGGTTATCATTTATATTTCAAAAATATATGAATAAATTTCAAAAAAAAATTTCAACTTTTATGGATCTCTACTTAAAAATTGATCATTATACCCGTGCATATATATATGAACATCGGGTATATTAGATTTGCTCCTCCGTTTGTAACGCATCGATCTAGACGAGCTAGATATAGTGTCAAGGGTACGTATTGGCTCAGAATCGAAAAATTAGTCGATCTAGCTATGTGTGTCTGTCCGTCCGTCCGTCCGTCCGTGTGTCATCACGATAACTCAAAAACTAAAAGGGCTAGAGTCTTGAAATTCACACAAAGTCATTTTTAGACAATTTCTAGGTTCCCTATTGTTTTTGGTTAAAATCGGACCAAGGCTTCGGGGAGCTGCCATACAACTTTTTTGCACCAATATGAATTTCTTCAAAACTATTTATACTACGGGGATGAAAATTACACACGGTTAGTTTTATATTGACTCCGGCACTTATATGAAGTTTCAAAATGTTAGGGCCCCATTTTCGGGGGGCTGCCATACAACTTCCTTGCACCAATATGAATTTCTTCAAAACTAATTATACTACGCGGATGAAAATTACACACGGTTAGTTATATAATGAATCGAGCACTTATATGAAGTTTCAAAATGTTAGGGCCCCATTTATGGGGGGCTGCCATACAACTTCTTTGCACCAATATGAATTTCTTCAAAACTAATTATACTACGAGGCTGAAAACTACACACGGTTAGTTATATAATGAATCGAGCACTTATATGAAGTTTCAAAATGTTAGGGCCCCATTTTCGGAGGGCTGCCATACAAAGTTTTCGATTCAATAACTGTGAATCTAATAAAGCTACAAGGTTAAAATTAAAATTGGGCAGGTAAATTAATAGGGCAAGTTACTTGGCAAAGTTGGACATCACTCGGACCATCGGACTTTTAGGGTGGGCCAATTTTTTTTTTTTGTTTTTTTTTTCTTTGTTGTTTTTTTTTTTTTATTTTTATTTTTTTTTTTTTTAAGCTAAAGTTATGGGACAATGAATGAAAATTTTGTTTTTTGTTTTGTGACTTTTTTTTTTTTTTTGTTAATTTTTTTTTTTTTTTTTACGTCAAAATTATGGGGTAATGAGTTAAATGTATAAGAGAAGTAAATTACGGTTTATTTTATACACCATAGTGGGTATGCACGGGTATCTAAAAGTTGACAAGGGCAACTATAATCTTCCTCGTTTTTATTAACTATTTGTACAAAATATATATATATATATATATACTATATACACTATATAGTAAATAGATCTCTATACTCAAATAATTAAATATTAAAAATAAAAAAAATCACTTAACAATTATATTTCATATTTAATATGCAAATTTGTTATTAATAATTTTTTGTAATTAACTCCTAAACTTTCAACTATTAAAACTAAAAAATATTTTAAATTATGAGAATAAAGAGATGACCAAATAAATTGTATGGTCCCATAAAAAAAATTACTTAATGTAAATATATTTATTATAATAACTATCTTTCAAGTTAACAATAAAAATGAAATTTAATAACAGCATTTGAATAAATTTGGGACAACTTTTTTAAATAGAATTAATACATAGATTATGTATATGATTTATGAATATTTTTAATTTTATGGTTAGTTAAACAACATAATAATTATCTATACAGTTTTATTTAGTTACTTTCGAAAGTTTAACATGTATTATAAATTTAAATAATTATCAAATTTTAAATCATATCGAATTATTAGTATTTAAATCGATAGGTCTCAGGTTCAAATCCAGGCCAGTTAATTTCTTATTAAAAAAAAAAATATAATTTACAGTTTATATCTTCATAGCTTATATAATATATCCCTGACCTGCCCCACCTGAAAAGGACTAGCTAAACCCCACAAATGACATGATATTGTATATGTGGTAGAAAATTTTACATAAATTAATTAATTAATTTTAATACAGTTTGCAGGGTTTTTAAAAGGCTACATTTTCAAAATAAAACATTGTTTCCAAAAAGTTATTAGTTTTCAGCAATGATCTTAGAATTTTGACAAATTAAAAATTTTAAAAAATTAAAAAAGTACTTTATATCCAATTTAAAAAAAAAAACCTTAATCCTTTAAAACTCTTGTTAAAAAACTAATATTAATTTTTAAGCTTAAACTTTTCACAAACTTTTAAGATCCTAACTAGAACTGTCTGAATGATATAAAGTGTAAAGAACATTTTCAAAAATTAAGTTTCGCATAAGTGTAAATCAAAGTAATACCATATTTAATGATAGGGCTTTTTCAAACTTTTGAAAGGTGTAGCTTCGTAACGGATGAAGCTACAAAAGAAAATTCTTCCAAGAAACTATTAAAATTTCAATAAACGGTATAAAACTTTTGTTAGTAGAAGGACGGACAGACAGACAGGATGAAACTATTTTGAAAGTATATTTTTATCAAAATTTTATTTAAAAACTTAAATAAGATTAAAATTCTATATCAGAAAATTGTGTTTTCAGTTTTGGTTCAATTCCAAGCGGTTTTTCTTTTGTCACTGATGCATTACTCTCAAATTCTCTGTATCTCAAATGCGGCAGTTCTATTTATTATTGACATACTCATTTAAATGAAAATGTGCTTAATTGCTCATAAAGAAATTATTCAAAAAATTAACATTTTCTGTCTAAAACAATTTTCAACAATATTTACTGCGCTGAGTGCGATTAGATTATCAATTTTATTAAATTCTTAACGGATTATCATTTATAAAATAAAAATTAGACAAAAACTAGGGAGATTATAGTTGCCCTTGTCAACTTTTAAATACCCATGCATACCCACTAACCGTTATTTATTTCCCCTATGCTATTATAAATAAAATTATAAAAAAGTAAAAGTAAAAAAAATATAAAAAAGTAAAATAGTTAAAACGAGGAAGAGTGTAGTAGAGTAGACTGTGTCAACTCTGGGATACCCGTATGACCGTTATTTAAACATTATATCATTATTATTATAAACATTAATTACTTTTGGCAAAATTTCAAACATATCAGATTTATTAGGTGTAGTGTAATGCTCTTATAAAAGAAGGAGTTGTATGGCAGCTACTCGAACTCTTGGCAGTAGAGCAACCAAATTTTGCAGTAACTTTGGCCATTACACTAAACTATTTTTGGCAAAATTTCAGACACCCAACTTCAATAGGTATAGAGTAATGCTCATATAAAATAAGAATTTGTATGGCAGCTACTCGAACCCTTTGCAGTAGACCAACCAAATTTTGCAGAAACTTTGGCCATAAAACTAAACTACTTTTGCCAACGTAGATAGACACGTAGCTGTAATAGGTACAGAGAAATACTCATATAAAAAAGGAAGTTGTATGGCAGCTACCCGAACCCATGGGCAAAAATGGCTGGATTTAAATAGCGATGACGGCTATTGCAAAAAAACGAATTTGCGAAAATTTCAAGATCCTAGCTCCTTTAGTTTTTGAGTTATCGTGCGGACGGACAGACTGACGGACGGACATACATAGCTAATTAGATTTTTTTTTCGATTCTGATCCGATCCATACACTTGAGTCTATATCTACCCCCCCTCCTTCTCTGCGTCACAAACGTAATGGCAAATTTATTATACCCTTTGACTATATAGTCATACGGGTATAAAAAAATTTAACTTATTATCCCATAATTATACCCGTATGACTATATAGTCAAAGGGTATAATAAATTTGCCATTACGTTTGTGACGCAGAGAAGGAGGGGGGGTAGATATAGACTCAAGTGTATGGATCGGATCAGAATCGAAAAATAAATCGATTTAGCTATGTATGTCCGTCCGTCCGTCCGTCTGTCCGTCTGTCCGTCTGTCCGTCCGCACGATAACTCAAAAACTAAAGGAGCTAGGATCTTGAAATTTTCGCAAATTCGTTTTTTTGTAATAGCCGTCATCGCTATTTAAATCCAGCCATTTTGGTCCATGGATTCGGGTAGCTGCCATACAACTTCTTTTTTTATATGAGCATTACTCTGTATCTATTACAGCTGCGTGTCTGAAATTTTGCCAAAAGTAGTTTAGTTTTATGGCCAAAGTTTCTGCAAAATTTGGTTGGTCTAGTGGAGTGGGTTCGAGTAGCTGCCATACAACTTCTTATTTTATATGAGCATTACTATCTCCATCTAATGAAGCTGGGTGTCTGAATTTTTGCCAACAATTGTTTAGTGTAATGGCCAAAGTTTCTGCAAAATTTGGTTGGTCTGCTGCAGAGGGTTCGAGTAGCTGCCATACAACTCCTTATTTTATATTAGCATTACTCTGCACCTAATGAAGCTGGGTGTCTGAATTTTTGCCAAAAATTGTTTCGAGTAATGGCCAAAGTTTCTGCAAAATTTGGTTGGTCTACGACAGAGGGTTCGAGTAGCTGCCATAAAACTCTTTATTTTATATGAGTATTCCACTACACTTAATAAAGCCAAAAGTAATTAACCGGATGATATAATGTATATGTTACGGTCATACGGGTATCCCAGAGTTGACACAGTCTACTCTACTACACTCTTCCTCGTTTTTACTTAAAAATAAAAAAAAAAAAAAAACCTTAAAAAAAAAATATCCCACCCTAAAAGTTGGTCCGAGTGATGTCCAACTTTACCAACTAACTTGCCCTATTATTTTACCTGCCCAGTTTTAATTTTAACCTCGTAGCTTCAATAGATTGACAGTTATCGAATTGAAAACTTTGTATGGCAGCCCCCCGAAAATGAGGCCGTAACATTTTGAAACTTCATATAAGTGCTCGATTCATTATAAAACTAACCGTGTGCAATTTTCATCTTCCTGGTATAATTGCTTTTGAAGAAATTCATATTGGTTTAAATAAGTTGTGTGGCAGCTCCCCGAAGCCTTGGTCTTGTCTTAACCAAAAAGAATAGGGAACCTCAAAAATGTCAAAAAAATGTTTTGTGTGAATTTCAAAACTCTAGCTCTAATTTTTCAATTTTATCTCTTAGAATTAATTTTTAATTCACGAATATATTATTAAACTTAACCAAAATAAGCTTTATATGATCGATCATATTCATAAAATGATAATCATGATAGATAATAGTCATCATATTCATCATGATTATGTCTCTCAATATCAAAATTCAAAACATGCAAAATATTACACATATATATATTATAAATTATTTATAAAGCCATTTACTTAAAAAAAATTTTTGTGTTCTTTTTTGCTTATCTTAAATTTTTTTTAAACTACGCATCATTTAAATCACATGAAATCGTAACTCGAAATCGTTATCTACAAAAAAAACAACAAAACAAAAAAAAAACAAAATTCATATAATTTCATGTTAAATACAAGATTCATAGCAAAATTTCAAATTTTTATATGAAAATATTGGAGTTAAAAAAGTTAGTTGTTCAAAAGCTACCCGAAGTTTTGGTTCGATCTTAACCAAAAAAAATAGGGAACCTAGAAATTGATTGGAAAATATTTTGTGAAAATTTCAAAACTGTAGAGCTTTTAGTTTTTGAGTTATCGTACTGACACACAGACGGACAGACACGCATAGCTAGATCGACTCATTTTTCGATTCTGAATCGATACGTACCCTTGACACTATATCTAGCTCCTCTAGATCGATGCGTTACAAACGGAGGAGCAACTTTAATATAACCGATGTCATATATATGTATGTACATATGCACGGGTATAAATAGTATAAGTTGATATGGACAGGGAAATTAAGAAATAGCTCCTTTTTATACCCGTATGACTATATAGTCAAAGGGTATAATAAATTTGCCATTACGTTTGTGACGCAGAGAAGGAAGGGGGGTAGATATAGAGTCAAGTGTATGGATCGGATCAGAATCGAAAAATAAATCGATTTAGCTATGTATGTCGGTCCGTCTGTCAAAGTTACTGCAAAATTTGGTTGGTCTACTGCAGAGGGTTCGAGTAGCTGCCATACAACTCCTTCTTTTATATGAGCATTACACTACACCTAATAAAGCTTTATGTTTGAAATTTTGCCAAAAGTAATTAATCGGATGATATAATGTCTATGTTACGGTAATACGGGTATCCCAGAGTTGACATATTCTACTGTACTACACTCTTCCTCGTTATTATTATATTGTTATACTATTTGTATAAGTAATAGTTAACTATTAGTATTTTTTAATCTCCGCAATATATTGAAATTAAATTTATTCTTATAGATTTTTTTTTGTATTTTTATTTAAAAGAATATGCCGTGTACATCACAAAACCAACCGCTATTACAGGAATAGCTTAACGTAAATTTTATTTAATAGATTTTTTGCCTACATGTGTAAAAATTCTTATTCAAATAATTTTATATAAATGTATGTATCTAACACGATATTTATTCAAACTAAAGTAACTCGTTATTGTGTTAATAATAATTTTAAACAAGAGTTTTGAAACATTCCAATACATACGGAAATATTTTTATTTATGGGAAAAATGTTATAAATGCAAATAATGTATTTTGGACTTTTCACTAAAAAAACTTGGAACAATTTAAATTTTTTTTTTAAGTAGTTATAAATAAGCACACTTAACTTTGTCAGATTAAAAAAATTTCGTTTGAAAAATTGTAGCTCTTGTTTTTTGTGAAAACTTTTTTATATAATAAGTTTTTCGTACTAATTTTGTTTTTCAAAATAATCGAAAAAAAAACCTAAAAATTACCCTAGAGAAGCAACCCCTTATTAATTCAATATATTAACTCAAAATCTTATTTATTTTTTATTTTTGTATAGCCGTTTCAGAATTTTATAACTGGATTTTAGTATTTATAAAAAAAACACTATATTTATTTTTACAGTTATTTTATTTTGAAAATTCCACTAAACACTTATTATTATTATGCTACTATGTTAGGGCTTCGATAGCCAGACTGGAACTCCGCTTTACAATAATTCTTAGCTTCTATTTATACTAAAATTTTATCAACTAATTTTGCATAAGTCTGCTTTTATTAATATGATTTTTAATTACTAACATAAATTCTTAATATTAGTAGTTTACATAGTTATATGTTAATGACCTTATGGGTGTAATGTAACTTTAGTTTATAGCGGAAATCATTTAGACATGAATATAAATGTTATTATTTCCTAGAATTGTTTATTAAAAACAATTATTAGAAATTATGTAAGTGCAATAAAAGGGTTATTTAAGTACAAGGTTTTTATATTATATTTATATTATATCTATACTACTTATAACATTTAAGCTGTATACGTGTGCGCAGAAAGACGTACGTAACGTACATAGGTACGAACACTCACACGGACATCATAAAATAAACATGTTTTATGGGGTCTGAATATCGGACTAATGCATTAATGCAAAATCTCCAGATCCAATTTTTGATGCGAAAACAATTTCTGCCTACCACTATACTATAAGCGGTTGGTAAAAAGATTAAATGTTTATATGAATTTAAAAACAAAAAAATCTTTACGATAGAAAAAAATAAGTAATAACTAAGTTATTTAAATCTTAAGAACACTTGTTTATTATAACAATTTAATTAAATAATAATTTTATTCAATCATACAGTATTTTAATATTATTAGAAACGTTAACAATATACCTAAATATACTAAGTATACTAAAATTTATATATGTACATATATACGTACATGTACAGATATAATATAGTACCTACATATATTATATCTATATATATATGTACCTATAATAAAACTTACATTTTATAATATGAACTTGTCATAACAATCAAATGAAAAGGGAAGTCACACGAGTATAATTGAATAAATTTTTATTTGATGCTGTTAAAAAAAAAATAGTTAGTAAATTTGTTTTAATCCAATTTAAAAAAAATTTTGTATAGAGAAGAAAGAGAAGAAAATAATTTCTTTTTCCGTCACTTGAAATTACATAAACTGAACTCTGAATTTATTTATTTTTTTGAAAAATACGGTTAAATGAACAGTCTCTGTTGTTTCGGTTAAATGGAATTATTAAAGTAGGTACTACAACTTTTTAATACATTTGAGTATTTTATAACTTTAATTTTAAATTGATTTCAATCATTAAAACAAAGCTATAAACAGAGTTGGATCTATGGGTGTAACAAGGAAGCGACCACTCCAAGCACCAGAATCCATACTAACTAAATCCATAATAAAGAAGGCGCCTTTTGATAATCAAATTTAATTTATGTTAAAAATATATTCCTTACAAAACTAAAAATATGACACGTCTAAGCGCTTTTCTCATCCTATACATAAATATTATAGTATAATGTTAAATTACTTCTTTTACGTTAAAGTTATAAATTTTGAAATTATTTGCATATTACAAAGTCTTTATCTACTGGCGCTGCAATTAATACCTTGAAATTAATAGATAATATCATAGAATTACTAGTACTAGAATGGCAATAGAGAAAAAATTTTCAGACAAATTTCATAATTTGGTACGTGTACCGTTTGTATGTATTTACTAGTTTCTCCGCGATTGATTTCATTTTGAAAATGAAATATAAAAGAAACTTTTAAGTACGATTTAAGTAAGATTTCAAACTTAAAAGTAAATGAAAACAAATTAAAAAATATTATATTCAAAAAATTTGTGTGTTGTTGTGCTTTTTGAAGTTTTTTAAAAAACATTAAATTAAATAAAGGATTATTAAGATGGGAAGAAAATGTTGCTTAAAGATTTTTTTTTTTATTTCTTGAGGTTACAAATTTCAGCCGATCTTTTTAAAACTATTTTAAAGATATTTTCCTTTTGGTTTTTGCTTTCCATTTTTCATTATTATTAAATGAACGTTCTGTAAATTTAAAAAAACATTGTCTATTTTCGAATAGAATCAATTTGAAAATCATATTGTAATGCTAAAATTTTTAAATAATAAGTAAAATTTTGATTGAATAAAAAAAGGGTACAGAAAAAACCTTTTAATTCTTTATTCGGAAACGTTAAGTTATTTGAAACAGAAATCAAAACCCTCCTTACGGTTAACATAAATGTAGATTTCATATTTGCAAAAGGTTCGTTCATATTTAAAAATGGCTAAAAATGTTTATATATTTTTGATTTATTTATTTTCATTTCCACGATGAATAAATAAACCTACGATAAACCTTAAGATAAATCAAAATAGATATGTAAGTTAATTAAAATAAAAATAAAAATATATTTGTTGGAGATTCCATTATTTTTAAAAATAATTGACTGCAATTTCTTCAAATATTATTCAAATTTTTTTCTTGATGTTTTGTTTAATTATATATATAAAAGTAAATTAAATCAAATAGTAAATATCTTTATTCGAATAAAAATGTAAACAAAAAAACTAATGAGAAACTGTCTAATAAACATTCTCATTTTCTCAAATTTAAGCAATGACAAATGAAGTAGCCGTACCATTTGTATACGCATACGAAATTGCATATGTATTTTTTTGTCTGAATACCTCAGGATAGGAAATCACATTAGAAGAAAAGAGTCGGGAACATTCTTTTGCCATTCTAGTACTAGTAATTCTATGGTATTAATAGATGACCAAGTAAAAAAAATTTAATGTTGGCGCTGCTTTTGGTGGATGTTTGTCAACTTTATATTTTAAAGTGACAGTTTTACTTTAAGGTCAATAGATGTCGCTTAACTCACACAACTTTTTCTGCTCCACACCCCTTTATGCCATTTTCTGTCCTATTTTTGTTTTTAAATAAAAGAAGCTATTTATATTTCAAACTGTTTATTTTAATATTAACAAAAATTATATTTACGAATTAAATTTAAATATAATTATAATATATTTTCAATAATTTATTTTTCCATTAACTTATTGTATTTTTTATATAAGTTATACTTTTTTTAACATAAAAAAATAAAATGTATAAAATATAAATTAACTAATTAAATTAAATGTACATATATGCAGAACAGATCACAGTGTCTAGGCTGATATTCGTTCCCTTTATATTTGCTCCCTTGAGTCATGCATATGATACATGTTCTTGTACATTTAAAATACTTCTTTATGTATTCATTCATTTAAAATACTTCTTTCTTTAAAATACCCCAACGAAATACCGCAAAATTTCAATGGGTGGCTTTCAAGCGTTCCAATCCCTCGCAAAAACAAAAAAAAAAAAACAAAAACCGGAAGTTGTAAGACCAATAATCTTAAAAAAAAATCAAAATATTAATTTATTTTTATCACTTTTATTTCTAATTAAATATTATTATTTGTTGAAAAGTTTTATATTACACTTGCAATTATATATGAAATGATGTATTTTCAACAAAGTTCAATGTTAATGAGAATTTTTCTTTTCATTAAAAATTTAAAAATTTACATAACAACTTATCTAATTGAAAAAAAAAAGTATATTTAAATTATTGCTCAAATTAGAAAAGAATTAAAATTTGAAAAGTTCTTTTATTACTTCTTCTGCTACACACAAGAATTCTGCTACACACTGTTTATATAATGGTAGAATTTGTAAAACTGACAAATCAGCCAAATTGACGCGGCAAATGACAATTTGAAAAATTTTGTAATGGCGACTGAAAAAAAAAACCGTGAATAATACACGTCAAATTGACATCTGAATTAAAAACAGCTGGCAAATTTTTTTTTTTTAAGTGAACCAATCCGTGTACATTATTATATTATATTCGCTATCTTAAACAAAGATGTTATAGCTGAATTATCACTACTTATACTCTGCTGAATAAAATTTCTACGAACAAAATTTTCACAAAGTAAAAATTGCTATTGAAATATTTATCTGCTTTAAGCCTCTTTCTTGCCTCTTGGTGCCAAATCAAATTTAGAATTTTTTAAAAAAATATTTGAATTTATTTATAGTAACCATTGCTTTATATATATTTTGAAAAATATTGAAAAACAACAAATTAAGATTTTTTTGAATTCTGGTGTCGATTTTTGTATATGACAGAAGCATTCAGAGTTTTCAATTTTCATATAATTTTTATGTTTTTAAAGTTTAGTTGTATTTGTTATTAATTAGTATTTCAGTTAATTGTGTTAGCTTGTTGACTTTAATAATATTGACACCAAAATACCACCATCCGGCCCTGGCTATAACATAATTCTGACTAAAGGGTTCCGTAAATATTGTATAATATAAAGGGTATTTATTAAATATAAATAGATAACAATTAATAAAGTATTAAAAAACTATAGAAAATTTTTGAGCCTATATATAACCGTATATCGGTATATATAAATTACAATAACTGAAGAAATGATTAATTGATTTTATTTTTAAATAATTTTATACATTTAGAAATATTATTAAGTCTGTTTTGGTTCTCATTATAATGAATTACTAATTAATATTAGTCCATGAATTTAAATAAAGTTAACATAGTGTTATTGTTTACTTTCAATCAGCAATTGATTTTCTAAATCATACACTCCAAAATATTGAACATCACAATTGTAAATTTATTATGGGTAACCTGGTCCCTTCAATCGGAAATTGAAACGGAGAAAATAGGATTTGTATGAAAACTACAACAGTGCAAAAATAACTATTTGAACAGTGGGTTTGTTATAAATCCAAACTATCAAAAAGGGGTTTACTATAGATATAAAAATTTTTGATCTGTGTCACTTCCTGAATCGATTCAGGGATATCCGTCTCTAAAATTTGGAACAATTGATTGTATCGACTTACTGTATGTAAGTATAATACATATACATACAATCATTGCATATAAAGTTTCTAACATGAATGGTAAAAAAATTTATATATATATATATATATATGTATGTTTATTTTATTTATAATTAGATTTAAAATTTTTTAATATAAATAATTTATTTTTATTGATATATTATATTTATATATATATATATTACAGAACTTACAATGATGAAATTATCATTTTTAGCAATTACTTTTGCGATAATATTAAATAATAATGTTAATTTTGCATATATAATAGATTCAGGCCCACAAATAAAAGCTACTGTAGGTAAGTATTATTTAGTTTATATTTATATTTTTACACTTACATTAAAAAAAAATCTAATACATATACCAAAGTTTCGATTTCTGATCTTATACTATTTTAAAACTGTTTTATACATGTATATGAACGTATAGGTCAAAGATTATACTAAATTTGTCAATATGTTTGTGACGCAGTAAAGAAGCGCTTTTTTTTGTAGCCCCACCCGTTACGGAGCTACAGCCCCCCAAAATTGAAATTTTTCTATTTTTAAACAGCTGTAACTTGAATGCATGTCCAAATTTCATTTTATAGGGATATACAAAATTCAATAGCTCGAGAATCATTAGTTCACTTAGTAAAAATTTGGAAATCTTCCCCATTGAAGGGCAATTAGGACTTTAAAATTAAAGGAGCTAGAATCTTTATATTAAATTTTCGCAAATTCCAGCCATTTTGGTCCATGGGTTCGGGTAGCTGCCATAGTGCCATATAACTTCTTTTTTTAAATGAGCATTTCTCTGTGCCTATTACAACTGCGTGTCTGAAATTTTGCCAAAAATAGTTTAGTCTAATCTATATCTACCCCCCCTTCTTCTCTGCGTCACAAACGTAATGGCAAATTTATTATACCCTTTGACTAAATAGTCATACGGGTATAAAAAGGAGCTATTTCTTAATTTCCCTGTCCATGTCAACTTATACTATTTGTACCCGTGCATATGTACATACATATATATGACATATACGGGTATAAAAAAAAAATTATAAAATTCTCAGTGTTAGACACTATTTAATTTTGAAAATGTGCTTTTTTAAAAACCCTTGATTTTTTTTCAACACTTGTTTATAATATAATCGATTATTTTCATTTCAATTATCGACGTAAATCGAAATTTGGTATATTATAAATAATTAATTTAAGAAATAAGTGTATATAAATTTTTATTGATTAATTTAGGTGAAGTATGGCCAAAACCAACATCTGAATCAAAAACATCAAAATATTTTTTAATTGATCCGGATAATTTTGAATTTAATGTAAGTAAAATAATTTTTTTAAATATTTAAAATATTTTCAAAAATTAATTGTAAAATAATTTGATTTCCCAGGTTGTTAAATACAATTGTGATATCTTACAAGATGCTCTTACACGATATAAAAAAATTATTAAAAATTCATTAAAAAGTCCGATATTTGATACAAATACAAATATTAATTTTTATACAAATCCAATAAACAAAATTGACATAGAATTAACATCATCATGTGAAATATATCCACATTTAAGTATGGATGAATCATGTAAGTAATATTATAAATTTTTACACTAACTTTTTTATAATTACAAAACAAATTAAATTACATATTTTCTGAAGATACTTTATTTGGATCTGGAAAAATATTGGCTCATTCAATTTGGGGTATACTTCGTGGTTTAGAAACATATTCACAATTAATTACACCAACTCCAAATAATTTGGTAAAAAAAATTTTACAACCATTTTATTTTTTATTATTAAGTGAATATTCAGTTAATTGATTTTTTTTTATAGTTACAAATTCGTGATGTAACTATTCAAGATTCACCAAGATTTCCACATCGTGGTTTATTATTAGATACATCAAGACATTTTATGCATATGAATACATTATATGAAATTTTAGATGGTATGGAATATAATAAATTAAATGTATTCCATTGGCATATTGTTGATGATCAATCATTTCCGTATGTAAGTAGAATGTATCCAGGTTTATCAGAAAAAGGTGCTTATTTACCAAATCAAATTTATTCACAAAAAGATGTTAGTGATGTTATTAAATATGCACAATATAGAGGAATACGTGTCATTGTTGAATTTGATGTTCCTGGTAATATTATAATAAAAGCTATATGATTAGTTAGTTATATGATGATATTTATTATGGTGCAGGATCAGAACTCCCAGGGTCATAAGTCCCTTTAGGAACTTATAAGGGATTTATGACCCACTTTAAAATATTTACGTGGGACATAAGTCCCATTACAAGTGTGTCGTAAGTCCTTTTAGGGACTTACGTAATATATTAAAGTAAAAATTTTGAAATATAATCTAAAAGTCTTTTCTGATCTTTATAATTTAAGGTATGATAATACAAAAATGTTTAAGCTGAGAACTGTATAAGGGAGTTATGACCCACTACGCTGAATCAAAACTCCCGGGGTCATAAGTTCCTTAAGGAGTTCTGGCTCACTGCTATCAGTCATAAGTCCCTTATGTCCTATTAAGTGGGAGTTCTGACCCTGCACCATTTATTATATATGTTGAGCATTTGAGTGAACTGTATACTAAAATAGATGAAAAAAACTAGTACATTTTAATTTAATTGAGTACTTGAAATTCTTTTTTTTCTTGCTTTTTAAAAGTTATATATTTGTTATATTGATATTAATCAGATTATTTTAGGACATACACGTTCATGGGGTAATTCGCATCCCGAAATTTTAACAGAATGTGGTTCACCATATGATGGAAAATTAGGACCAATGAATCCAATTAAAGAAGAACCATATAAATTCGTAACAAATTTCTTCAAGTAAATTGAATTTATATTTTAAATAAAGTTAAATGACAGAATTTTAAAATGAATTTTTTATATTTTACTTATTTTATAGTGAAGCAAGTAGAGTTTTCCCAGATAAATATATGCATTTAGGTGGTGATGAAGTGGGCTTTGAATGTTGGGACAGTAATTTAGAAATTCGTCAATATGTTAAGGCACATAATTTAAGTTACCCACATTTACAAAAGAAATTTATGGAGCAAGTGACAAAAATTTTAACAAATCTTACAGAATATCCAAAAAGCCCAATTGTATGGCAGGAGGTAAAGCATAATTATTAACTTATATATAAAAATTATAATTATAAATACATAAATAAAAAAGCAAAATGAATAATAATATATATTTTTAAGGCTATGGTTGAAAATGTTAAAATGCCAGAAGGTACTGTTATACAGGTATGGTTAGGCGATTGGAGAAGATTATTTAATGAATTTAC
Organism: Dolichopus griseipennis; assembly: GCA_963082915.1. Taxonomy (NCBI): domain Eukaryota; kingdom Metazoa; phylum Arthropoda; class Insecta; order Diptera; family Dolichopodidae; genus Dolichopus; species Dolichopus griseipennis. Next base: position 18,627,214 of record OY720444.1, on the reverse strand, counting down.
AAAATCTGGACATCAGGTATTATTAAGTGAATGCTGGTATTTAGATCATTTATCAACTGGTGGTGATTGGTTAAAATATTATCGCTGTGAACCGCACAATTTTATGGGTACTGAAGAACAAAAAAAACTAGTATTAGGCGGTGAAGCATGTATGTGGTCTGAAGTTGTTAATAATAATAATGTTGTACAAAGAATATTTCCAAGAGTATCAGCAACAGCTGAACGCCTTTGGTCAACACAATATGCACGTGATGAAATTGACGCTAAAAAACGTTTAGAAGAGCATACATGTAGAATGATATTCAGAGGTATAAAAGCACAACCTCCAACTGGACCAGGATTATGTTAAAAGTTATAATTATATGAACAAATATTAATTATTAAAGTTAATAAAATAGTTTAAATGATAAATTTTTGTTTTTATACACTCAATAGATTATTTAATTAATTCAAAATATAGTTGGCCTTATGATTAAAAACGTACGGAAAATGTAAAAGCTAGCAAAGTTGTCAAAATAACTAGTAGCGCGTGATTGAAAATCACAGAAAACAGAAAACTTTTTTTTCAAAGTTATTTATTGGTATGATGAAAAAATTTTTCTGGTTTACAAATAATATTACAAACATTTAAAAAATGATTGCTGACATTTATATTTAAAATAAAAATAGTTTTTAACAACTCTTATTTAATTTTGAAAAATTTTAAATTATATTTTAAACGAACGTTAAGGAACTTTTATTTAGAAAAAAATAATTTCTGGCCAATTTCAAAAGTTCGTCCAATGAATTTTCGATTCAGCCAATGCACATGCCCTATTACTTTAATAGTTTATTTTTAATTTTAACCTTGTAATGTTATTATTCAAATGAAATGTAAGCACGGTTCAAAAATTTGTATGACAGCTATATAAAAGTGAAGTCTAAATATTTGAAAGAGTTTGACTTATTTGTTTTTTACTCTGTAAAACTTTCATCTTTCTGGTATTATTTGTGCTAGCAGACGAACGAACGACCATACGAACAGATCGAAACATAGCTATACCGATGTGCTCTTCAATGCTGATCAGATCCATACGTTTAAGTTTTTATCTAGCATATTTAAATCGATGTGTTGAATTTAAGTTTATTAATGGGATGTATATTAGTTACAATTTGTTTGCAGGCTTGGAGAGCCCTGTAAATAAAATAGAAAAAAATTGTGGCGTTTCTAGAATGTAGTTTTACCCAAACATAGTGGAATATTGGGTTGGAGCTTTCATATCATCATTCATGAACGGTACTGAAAACCACATCAAAGAATTTATATAAAAATTACGACTCGATGTGGTATAAAAAACAGAACTAAGGTATAGCTGTTGAGACTTCAATTTGTGTCATCACCTTTAACCCGAGTTTCATTTAGGACTTATTCACTTAGGGTTTTCCTATTGAAGTTGAGATTAAACTGTTTGGAAATTACATTCCAACCCTCTATACAGATGCGTAACACGTTGCGTAAACATGTGATTTTTACAAACCACGTAAAAATGATCGGTCGAACTTCAGTTTTATAAGGGGGCTCAGAAGCAAAGTGGTCCAACAAACAAAAAATTTACCAAGGAAATGCGATTTAAATATTTTTATTATTTTCAAAAATATCAATTATCTAAGGTTGTGCAATCGGGTACGATAGAGATGTATTTTTAGTATTCATGCTATTTACCATGACGTTGTCATTTTGACGGTATCTTAAAAAAAATTTTGAAGATATTATTAATTTTTTAAATTTGTGGGTTTATCTGGTTTAAAAAACAAAAACTAAAAAAGCACAAGTAATTTGTGGCTTAGGCAACTTGACATCTGGGTTAGTCGCTTTACCTTTTTGTGTCAACAATAATTTTTGAAATGTTTTATTTGGTAATATTAATTGTAAACCAGAGAAAATTTTTTCATAATGCCAATAAATCACTTTGAAAGTGATAAAAAGTTTTCCTTGCTTTTCAATCAGCTTGATAATTGAAAAGTATCTATCAATTTCTTGAAATGGTATTGTGAATTGCAACTTCTCAACTATGTTGAAAAAATTGGGAATTCATTTATCAACTATCAACTTTCAACCATCAACTCAAAATTGTTATTTTCAAATACAATCTAGTTGTCCGTTGTCAATTATTACATCAGTGAAAAAAATTTTGGTTGTTAGATTTGAAAAAAAAAAAGGTTTTGAGTAGAAAAAATTTAAATTAAATGAAATAAAATAATAGAAAAATTTATAATTAATGCCAAGTGTTTATTTTATGGAAATTTAAACTCGAAAAGATTTTCTTAGCAACTTAAGTGACGTTTATCTAGTTTTTAATTTGTCACACCTTATAAAATTGCGGATTAATTGTAGTTGTTTGTTTGGATACCTCCTACAGATCTTCCAAGGTCTAACAAGCATATTTATATAGATTTTTGAAAGCTTTTTTTTGAAAGAATTATCAGCAGCCGGCTAAAACATATTGTCGTCTTCATAAATAAACAAATCAAAAATTTAGAGTGGACAATATTGGAAAAATACGTTTTCTTTAAACAAATTTTGCTTTCTTAGACTAAGCTTCTGATATAAATTTTAGTTTTAAAGAACAAAAAATGTCTTATTTTTAAAAAAAGGATGGATAAGTTTCCTAAAAATAATAAAAACTAGCGTTTTTCTAGTTTTTGCTATTTTCTCTAATCAATTAGAACACTCAACTAATTAAAATTATATAAATTGATATGTTATTAGAAGAAAATTCTACAAAAGGTTAGGTGTCATACATATCTTAATTAAATAGATCTAATACCAAATAATAAAGTAGTTATTTTTGACAGTTTCAGTAGAAAAAGTAGTTGTGTATTAAATTATATTTTTATGAATTTTTTTAAACTAGTATCGCCCTGTGCTCGAAATTCGAGCTATTTTTGCTTTTAAATTTACATAAAAAATGAGTTTTGTGTAATTTATATTAGACTAATTTAACTCGAAAAATTATACGTTTTTTTCCTCTATGTAATAAAATATATTGGAACAATGTTATCATTAAAAACTGTATGAATACATGCTTCAGTTCCTCTATAGGCATTTTTTAAATCTGAGTAGAGTATGAACTGTCAAAAAAAAATCGTTCTCTCTGAGCGCGATTTAGAATCGCTAAATTAATATATATGTATACAAAAGTTTAATATTCAGGTTAAAAAAAATATTCCCAAGTAAAATACAGTTAAAGATATTATAAGCTAACGAAATACAGGCATATGACACTATTATACTGAACATATTTCAATGCTAGCATTCTTTAATGAGGAGTAAACTATTCTTTGCTACTGACAGCTACTCCCAACTGAACCAGGAGCAGCAGCATGTAACTTGTTTCGAATCAAATTATTCGAAACAAAATCAATTCGAAACAAAATTTTAACGGCAGCACGTAAATTGTTTCGTATTAAAAATGAACGAAACAAAAGTTTTACTTCAAAAAATTCCGTTTCGTTTCAAATTCAAATTATCTTTTTTTACCTCTTTTGAAAATTGAAATGGTTTTTATTTGTTTTTTTTTTGTTGTACAAAACTAAATATGGTTTGTACGCAATTTTTATCTTTGTTTAATCGTTTGAAAAATTAAATTTTCTTTTGTTAAAATTGATATTAAAAATGTAAGTATTAAAATCTAAAATAAAAATATTATAATTGCAAAAAAAATGTATTTTATAAATCTTTATGCATACTCCTTTGTCGGAAGTTCAAAAATGTTACTTTGATCTCTGAACCATCTCCTTTCAATTTTATTTTTATGTATATATTCTTCGTTTGATGAAGATTCACTTTCAAAAAATATCATTTTTTCCAAAATTTTACTTTTATTTTAAATAGGTAGCTAAAATTATATTAATTTTTTAGTATTTAATCCAAAAATTTCAAATATATTGTTTAAAATTAATTTTTATAAAAATTTACCTTTATTGTACTTTTTTGCGTTAACTATATATCTATCGCACAAATTATTTTGAAACGACTAAAAAAACTATTCGAAACAAAGCTTACGTGTTGCCAAAAACTTTCGAAACAAAATAAAAATTTCGAAACAAATGAAAAGTATTCGAAACAAATTTACGTGCTACCAATTTTTGAAAAATTCGAAACAACACATTCGAAACAAGTTACGTGCTTCCACTCCAGGCTTTGAGAAGGAGTAGATAATAGAAGTAGACAATTTTCGGCATGACAACTTTAATTTAAATTTTCTCATAATAGATGCATTTACATTTGAATAGGTTATCTTAAATCATATTTTTTGTTAGATAACCAATCAGCACTTTCTTCTTCCATTTTAAAAAATATTTTTAATATATATCAGCATTAAAACTTTATTTTCAATATTTAAATATATTATTTGATAAGCTTCTCATATGAAAGATAGTTTTAAAATGACAATTAATCTAACAATTATCTACTTCTGAAACAAAAATTATCGTTCCAATTACAAACTACTCCTATCTACTTTTCATCTACATTTTTTGCTAAAAGGAACGCTTCCACTATAGGCGTTTTTTTTTAAATCTGAGCAGAGCATGAATTGTCAAAATAAAATCTGAGCGCTCAGAGCGTGTGATTCATTTTTTAAATCAGAGTAGAGATTTCAGCACGCTCTAAACAACATGAGCACGTTCAGAGCATGAACAGAGTACGCTCAGAGTGTTCAGATTTAATAAAAATACACGCAAAATTAAATTAAATTTAAACATTTTGACTTTTATTTTACAATTGAAATCTTAAACAAACGTCAAAATGTCTTTAAAAAAAAAAGAACGCCTTATATAAAATTCGTTCGTTATGACAAAGTAAAACTAAAAAGAGTTTTTTTATCATGAAAAAACATTATTCGATGTTTAAAATGAAAAATAAACATTTTTAATTATTGGGGCTTAACCTTAATCAAAACATACAACGTACAATTTAAAAATAAACATTTTAAAATATAAGAAAAACCGAAAACAATATTTTTATACTATTTATCAGTTTTTAAAATTTAAAAATCCTAGGTACAGTACATTGCGTTACGCGTATTTGGGTTGCTTTCATGAAAATTTTTTTACATAACTACTTATTTCAAAATTTTTTGACAGAAATTTTTTCGCCGTACGCGTTGATTTAGGTTGGGCCCTAAGTTACAAAACATTTAAATTTTATTAAGAAAGTTTATTTTTTTTGTTTTTGCTTCCTTATGTTTCTTTATGAATTAGTGAAGGTTATGAAACATATTATAGGTATTTTCAATAATTGTTAATATAAGGTATTTTATAAAAAACAAATATTTTAAAAAAATATTATTATGTTATTAAATTTTTCAATTTTTGTTTTAAAACATTATCTTAGCAAAATAAAAAAAAAATAAATAAAAATATTTTATACGCTTTCTCAATTTTTAAAAATCCGAGGTTACTGTACGTAGCATATTTAGTGTGCTCTTATGTAAATTCATGTACCTAACTTTTTATTTCAAAATTTTTGCGCCATACGCGTTGAATTTGATTAGGCCCTAAGAAACAAATCATTTTAATTACAATAAGAAAGATTTGTCGTTTTTAATTATTTGGAAACATATTTTATAACAACATTTGTTATACATTTCTCAAACGTAATGGCAACTACAGGATATATTTCAAAAGTTGGTTATTTTATTATTATAAAAAACTTAACGAACAGCAACAACACATACGAAGTAGCAAAATAATATTTTTCAGCAATTTCAACAAAATACATACAGTAGAGCTCGCTTATAACGACCATGAAGGGACAGAAAATATGCGTCGTAATAAACGAATGTCGTTTTTAAAAGAATACTGTGAATTTTGAAAAATTAGTATAAGACTTAAACATTGTAGAATATGCTAATTTTTGAGCGGACGCTTCGAACTCATTTGCTAGAATTTATTATTTATTATACAAACAGTTTACAAAAAAGCATACAAATAACAATTAAAATTATACAATTAAAATCAATGTAAAAAATTACATATTTGACTAATTATAAATATGTTCAAACTAAAATTAAAATTAAAAGTTAAAAATTATAAACTTTACATTACTACAAGAAAAACAAAACAAAAATAATCCTAATAATAGCGATTGTATAATTTTTGTTTTTGGGAGTGTTTTGAAAGTGTAAAGTCAATATAATGATATATAATATAAATTTTATAATATGATATTGCAGCTTCAAGCTTATATCTAGTCCTTTTTCTTCTAATGAAATTTTTTTTTGTATTTTTGATGCATTATTATGATTTTTTTTATATTCAAAAATAAAAAAAAAATACTAAATTAATCACCAAGCATGGTACAATAAGTTAAATAAAAAAAAAATATGAATGTAATAAAAAACTTACAATTTTAGGTAAAATTTAATTCATTGGCAATTAAACCGAGTTCGTTATAAATGAAAACTACTGTATAAACCAAATGTATTGCTTTCATTTCAAACAGAACTCATTTTTTTTCTCTTCGGAATTTTAGAGAGATAAAAAAAAAAAAAACAAAACAAAAATTTAAAAAAAATTTTAATCTCCTTGTTCATTGAACATTTGAACTAAAAAAAAAAAAGAAAGACATAAGTCGGCGCCCATAATAGTTTGATTGAGCTGCGAGTTACAACCGAAAATGAATTACATTTACACAGAAAGTCGGCGCATAATATTAGAATCAGAAGCCTCAACTTTTAACAGTGTGGCCGTTAAATTAAAGACGGGTTTTCATCTGAAAAAACGCTATATTCTAAAAAAAAATATCATTGTAATATGAAAACAAAACAAGTGATGAAAAAAACCAAGGGTTTTTAAAAAAGCACATTTTCAAAATTATATTGTGTTAAAAACTCAGTTTAATTTTGGAAATATATACTCGGTGACTAAGTCACTGCTTATTTGTAAAACAGCAAATTTTTAATTTTTAAGTCCTAATAGCTCTTCAATGGGGAAGGTTACCAAATTTCTCCAGGATCTAATCTCACCCACCCGCCTTCCCCCTCCATTTTTTTAGGTTCTAAGAATTAAATCAAAATTTGGAATTTTACTTAGAATTTTACTATCTAAGGAAAGATGGGTAAGACTGAGAGACACTTTCTTCAATTTAAAGAACCGCTTTTGAATTTAATAAAAACACTTAACATATGTTTAAAATATAATGTTGGACCTTTAAATTTTGTATATTAATAGAAAAAAATTAGTACATGTATTCAAGTTACAGGTGCTTAAAAAAACAAAATTTCAATTTTGGACCCCTTAATAGAGTTTTGATTAACGGTAAATTTTAGTACCGTATGGCAACCCAATGAATTAGTTTTTTTAAACTTTGTGAAGCTTATAAAAGCAGCTATCTTTCGACGTTTTCAGATTGAAAAAATACCTCACAGAATTTTTGTTACAACGTTTTAAATATAGGGTTTCTTCCAAATTTGAGGGGCTGTAGCTCCGTGACGGTTGGGGCTACAGAAAAAAGTTCTTCCATGAAATTATTTTTTTTGCATAGCTAAAATTTCTTCTCTATTTCAAACGGTGTAAAACTTTGTGTAAACATACGGACATACAGACGGACGGACAAAGTCAAAATTAAGAAAAACCTTTGACACTGGTTGAAACTTTCGTTTTGGAGCTTTCAATTTTGTATATAAATAAAAAAAAATATTGACAGGTGTACAAGCTATAGGTGTTTAAAAGCTAAATTTATAGCAAAATTTAAGGTTTTACACCCCTTACAGCTCCTAAACAGGGGGCGTAACAAAAAAAAATTCTTAACTGACTCCTATTCATTTCTGAGGATCTAACTTTTCCCAAAATTTCAAGTTTCTAGATTGAGCCGTTCAGAAGTTTTGAAGAGCCAAAAATTTTGCAAAACTTAGTTTTAGATAACGGTAAATTTTAATACCGTATGGTAACCCTATACATTTGACTTTCAAAAGTTTGTAAAGCTTATAAAAGCAGCTGTCTTCTACAGTTTTCAGATTGAAAATTCACTTTATAGAACACTTGTTATAACTATTTAAATATAGGGCTTTTTCCGACTTTGAGGGGCTGTAGCTCCGTAATGGGAGGGGTAATAGAAAAAAGTTTTAACATTAAATTATTTTTATTGCAATACCTACCCGTTACTGATATTTTTTAGTCAATCGTAGGTAAAAAGAGACGGACAGACAGACGGACGGACAGACAGACAGACGGATAGAGTGAAACTATATAGTTACATTTTTACAAAATTTTTTGAAAATGTACTAAAAAACCTTTTTTTTGGTTGTTGTTTCATTCAAATTGGTGCTATAGTTTGCCCTAAAAAGGGATGTTTATATTTGTATGGGAATAAATAAGCCGATTAATTTCACAATAAACTGATCTACAATGACAATAAAAGATAAAAATTTTTTAATAAATTTGGAGAATAATTACAGTACAATAATTCTTTGTTTAGCACTTTATTAATTCTTTATTTAGCAAAAATTTTGCAAAAATGTGCTTATATAATTTCATTCTGTCCGTCCGCCTGTATGTTTACAAAACTTTTAAAACTTTTGAAATAGAGGGAAGAAATTTTAACCACCGGTAAATATTACAAAAAAATAATTTCGTAGAAGAATATTTTTCTGTAGCCCCACCCGTTACAGAGCTACAGCCCCCCAAAGTTGGAAAAAGTCCTATTTTTAAATTGTTATAACAAGAGTGCTGTTAAGTGTATTTTCAATCTGAAAACGGCAAAAGATTGCTGGTTTTGTAAGCTTTATAAATTTTTAAATGAAGCAAATGTTTAGGGTTGCCATACGGTACTAAAACTTACAATTATGTAAAACTCAATTTTTGCTAAATTTTTGCCCACACATATCTTCTAAACGGTTGAAGCTATGGGTCTTGTTTTTTATTTTTTTTGTCACGTCCCTTGTTTAAGAAAGGGCTCGAAAATTGAAGTTTTGCTATTTTTAAACACCTGTAATTTGAATTACTGTTCAAATTATTTTTACAAATATACAAAATTTAAAGCATAAAAGGCAGCATTATGGGCCTCTTTCTGTAAGTCGCTTCTTGCGATAAGAAACGTTAAAGCGACTAATGTCATTTCTGTAAGACGTTGAAGCGATATTTTTAAATTAAAGCGATAGAAATGTCTAATTTGTCGTGTATGGCATTTCTGTAAGACTTTTCCTACGACGCGATAGTATTAATTTAGTCACCTCAAAATTTTTATACGATTAATATAGCATGTTTATTTACGGTGATATTAAATAAATAATTTTGTGAAATTAAGAAAGTAAATGGAATTTCTGAATAAAAGAGTTAAATATGAGCCTCTTTTTGTTAAATGATTCTTATTTTTTGAAAGATGAAGAATTCATAAAAATTATAAATGATATATTTAAATGAAAATTTATTTAAGTCAGGTGTAAACTTATGTTCATTTATATTCAAAATTAGAATTACAAAGGAAGGCTTTAAATTTTTATCTTTAATAAGAATCATTCCCATTCACAACACAATAATGGTTATGATGATGATCGATATGATGTAAAGATATTGTAGGTCATAGTAGTACTGTCATTGTATTTAGTACTACAAAACTAAAAATAATTATCCTCATCATCACCATCATATTATTACTATCATCCTCATTAACATTATTAACATCATAATCATCATATAAACAGACTTAGGATGTGACACAGATGTAAAAATTATATGCTTTTCCATATCTAGCTTGCTTCCTTTCGCTGGGTACACAATCACCGGTCTAATTATACTATTAAAATTTTTAGTTGTGAATTACAAAAATATGATTTTGTAATGTACTATACAATAAAAATAATACTTTAATGTAAACAAATATCGTAATTCTTTCCTTTACTAATTTAAAAAATGTCAAAAAATATTTTTCGTACTATTCCAATTTTATTATTACCAACATAATAATCAGTTTCCTTGACATCGTAAAAGTGTTTGCGACATCGCGAATACAAATATGGGTGACATCGTAAATGTCTTAAAAAAACTTCAACCTGATACAATGTGAAAATAACACAATGTAAAATTTCTGAACACATTGTATTTAATAAGGAAATTTCAAACGCAAGAACTGTTGCCATCAATTTTAGTATGCATAGGAAAAAAAAAATAAATTTCGTATAATATTAGTTTAATATAAATTATACAAAACGGATTTTTTATGTAAATTTAAAAGCACAAAAACCTCGAGCACAGGGCGTTACTAGTATATTTATTCATTTACGTTAAGTGTACATTAAATCATATCGTTTATTTTGTTCTTTTTCTACTAGATTTATTACTTCATAAACTTGATCCTGTTTCATTTCAGTTACAGTATATTCTTTAATACCCAATTCTAGTTTATTCGTTTCTAAAGTTTGAAATATTTTTGCCCATTCAGCAGTATCATTAATTGTTATAATAAATTGCATAAAATCAGCACATTCTTCACTAAAAAATTAAATATACAAATAAGTGACAAATATAAACACTAACGTCAAGTATTATCTACTTCAAGTTGGACGTTGTAAAATTATCAGAAATTAAATTTTTAATTTCTTGATATTTTTCACCAGCTTTTTGTAATTTAAGGTTTATTAACACAATTCGTTCTAAATATATGTTCTTAATTTTTTGTAATGAACCCAAACATTTAATTTCACCATTAACAATAAAAGCTGACCGTGTACATACGGCTTCGTAATCTTTAACATCAGTTGACAATAAAACAAGTGTCCTTCCAGATGCACTAATTTGACCAATTTTTCTCTGTAAAATCGATTTTTCAGTTGGTTCCATGCCATGAAATGGATTATTTAAATATGTTAAGACTGGATTATTGATACATGCTAAAGCTACATTAAAAATTCTTTTACTTGTATGACTATTATCTAATATTCGACGATTAAGAACATTCTTAATATCAAAATTCTCAGATAATATCGTTAATAAATTTTTCATTTCACCACGTGGTATTCCTTTTATTTTACAATAAAAATTAAAAATTTCTCTGCCTGTAAATTCATTTGTATATGCATCAAATGGGGGACAATAAGTGATTTTTTTGTACACCATATTCATATTTCTAGTAACTGAGTAACCTTTCACAAGAGAATCGCCAGCTTGTACTAATTCAGTTCCTATTAATATATTCAAGATACTGTAGCTTCCACTACCTAATAGTCCAAAACATTCGGATCTTTTAAAATCAATTATTAATAACAATAAAATAATGTTTCAAATTATATAAATTATAAGTTTCAAATTACCGGTTTAGTGCGAATGTAATCTCTTTCAATAATTCGGATCTTGGAGAATACTTGTCAATATGGTCTACTTTTAAATTTGTAATACGACTAGTTGCAGCTATCATATTTGTAACCTTTTCTTTTTCTACCTTTACATCAATATCCAAACCAGGAGCAGCATCATATCTTCTCATTAGACAGGGTGGTCGTCTAATTTAAAATTAATTTAAAATTTTTATATAAACACTTTAATTGCTTACATGTATGCCATTAAATTGCGTATTATTCTAGTACCATAAAAGTTTGTTGTTAAAATCAAAATTAATAAAATTGTAAAACAAAGAAAAACTGGATAACATATATTTTTACACACACTAGGTTTATTAAAAAGATAGTATTTTGGTATTCCTAAAAAAAAAATTTAAAAATTACAACTTGATTAAATAATTATTTTAATTTAATTTCTTATATTTATTTTTTAATATACATAAAAACTTAAACTTTAGGACAATGTACTTAATTTTTCAAATTTTGCTGATGAGAGATACCCTATACATTTCACTTGATTAAGCTCTATATTGGTTTGCGAAAGCAACGTGTACTTTAATGCCATGTATATATTGACGAAGTCATTAACATAAATAGTAATCATTAGAATATAATTGGTCTAACATGTACCACGGTATTGAAAGGCTTATTAACCTACCAGTTTAACATTTATCACAACAAATAGTTCTTCCTACATTTATGAAACTATGGCCCACAATCCCTAGAAAAAACTCTACAAAGACGTATATGATGTTACATGATATACAAGGATTTGGATATAGCGCGGAAATTGTAAATTGTTGGATACATCTTATCTTTTATTCAAAATAGGTTCGACAACTTCTCGTCCAAAGTAATGGTTTTTAATTATTTAACCTATATTTAGAGTTTCATTATATGAAATTTAAGATATGTTTGAGTAAAGTTTAAAAAAGATCTGAAAATTAACCTCCAGGAAAAAGGTATACCTATTTTACTGAAGTCATAGTAAATTAATATCGTAATTTTTTTTGAAATAGAAAAAAATTGAATTTACCACAACATTCTTTTCGGAATTCTTTACAAGCTAAATCTATATTACAATCTTCTGGTTTGATATTCTCTGGGCGATAAAAATCTTCACACCATCTTTCACAATTTCTTTTTAATTTGAACGTATATAGCGTGTTTACTAAGTTGAAAATCAAAAAATAATTTGGAAATATTAGTGCAGCATCGTCATAAAGTTCACGAGACTCAATTAAATTCCGATTTTCGCTAAATGTATTTATTAAATACCATGCTATACCTGAAATAAAATTTAAATTTAAATACTAGGGAGAAAACAATTTCGGTATTTGTATTATGTTATTTTAATGGAATTGGTACTCATGTCTAGTCATAATATGGTTATTGCAAGATACAATATTTCATTAAAATTTTCTTATTATACCCCCGTATGGGAATAATAAATTTGCCATTACGTTTGTTAAGCAGAGAAAAAGAGGAGTTAGATATAGACTCAAGGGTATGGATCAGATTAGAATCGAAAAATAAATTGATTTAGCTATGTATGCCCGTCCGTACGTCTGTCCGTCTGCACGATAACTCGTATTTTGAAATTTTCAAAAAATTCGTTTATATGCAATAGCCGTTATCACTATTTAAATCCATTTTTAAAAATAGCCGTTATCACTATTTAAATCCAGCCATTTTGGTCCACGGGTTCGAGTACCTGCCATACAACATTTTTTTCTATATGAGCATTACTCTGTACTTATTAAAGCTGGGTGTTTGAAATTTCGCTAAAAAAAGTTTAGTGTAATGGCCAAAGTTACTGCAAAATTTCGAGTAGCTGCCATACAACCCCTTCTTTCATACGAGCATATTACACTACACTTAATAAAGCTGGTATGTTTTAAATTTTACCAAAAGTAATTAATGTTTATTATATTAATGATATAACTCACTCTTCTTCGTTTTTGAATAAAATCAAGATTACGGTTTCGTGCTGTTTTCAAATTTGAAAACACTAGTTGGATTATAAACAGGTTAAGTTAAATAATATAGGATAAACACTTTCGTGTGATTTTAAAATGTTTCTACTTTCGGATAGCTTTTCCCTATTTAGACGGATTTAGTATTAAGAACTTTTATTTTTATTAATTTCAATAACTTAAAAATTTCACTCTGTCTACGTCTGTGTTTTATGTTTTTATATTGAAATCCTTTAGTTTAATTGGTATTTGATATTTACCTGAACCAATATTAAAAATTACGCTTAATATAAATGCAGTACTTGGCAAACTAGCATATAGACCCCATAAGTATGAAATTGGAATAGCTGCAAATCCATAAAGTAACAAAATTCGAAATATAGTTGTAGCTAAAATTAAAAAAATATTTATTTTTGTAAAATTGATTATTTTTAATGAATCTATTATTAACATCGTGTACATATTGTATTTGCTTTTCTGTTAGATTTTTTTAAACATGTCTCGAATTATTTACACATATTTTTATTTTGTCCGTTCTTTTTTAATTTACAGTTTAATTAAAAAATAATAAAACAAATTTATTTGAAGTAAAATCTGGTTTCTTTCCTCTTTAGTTCGAATGTGTTCATTTAAATTCGTCAAACGATCATTTGTTAGGAATCAACCCATGCCTACTGATTTAGATTAATTAGTTGATTCATTTCAATTAAGTAGACACTTAAATTTTCGCTAGGGCCTCATTTATTTTTGGTAAGGTCATTTCTCACAATATTGGAATGTACAGTAATTTGCCCATATCACGACCATGAATCTTTTCAACGATTTCGGCATTTTTACATATGATTCATCTGGAATGAAATCTTTTATAGATCTTGCTTCTTCGTAATTAAGACAGGATTACCATTTTTTGCATAAAAGATTTGCATAATATTCATTAAACCATAAAAATTTCAAATAAGTGGTTATGGACTATCGAATTTGATTCCATGAAATAAATAAATATAAGAGTTCAATAAGTTAGTTCCGTTTTCAAATTAAAATTTTCAAAATAGGATTATTATGACGTAATTGGAGCATTGTGAGCTATCTTTTCTGGACCGTATATTTAAATGGACTACAACGTTTAGTTTCTATCATTGACCTTTCGTAAGTACATCAATGTTAGATGCTTTCTTTAAGCAATGCTTTTTTTATGTCCCTGATTTTGAAAGTTGTGGAAAAATTAATATAATATTTCATTTGGTCAAACTTATATTGAAGTAGATGACTGATTAGAGAATTTGGAAACAATAAGATTACTTTTAATAGTTTTATCGATAGGAGTTGTTATTCATATTATATATACACCTAGACCTATAGGTACAACTTATTTTAGTATTATGTATATTATTATTTACTATATAATTATTATTCATGTTACTTGCCAATGTTCATGTTACTTGCCAATGTTATTATTGCAAGAGAAATAATATTATAGAAGAGTAAATCTAATTATAGATACAGTACTTAAATCTATGATAATTTAAATTTACCTAATTCATATGAACTTGAAAAATCTTCATCTTGTACAAATGAAATAGCTAAAATAAAAAGAAATGCTATCACCAAATAAGTAAGGTAATCAATAATAAAATGAGAGATCCAAAAAGCTATCGGATGAACACCATTTATTAATTGCATTAATTTAAATTTAGATATACGTTCCTTTGTTATTAATATTGCAAAATATGATGGTATGAATACAAAACAAAAACTCCATATAACTGCTATCAACATATCAAAACGATATTTCAGATCTCTTCCCATTATTTCATCTGCAGATCTGGGAAGAGGGTAATTAAACATATTAACTGTATATTCAGTACTCTTAAAACTTGCCCTATTTAAAAAAATATTAATAAATTTAAGTTTTATTTAAATTAAAAATATAAAATTTACCTTAAATATGCATTTATTACTGCTGAATAAATAATTGGAAGACTATGCATGATATCCATATTATGATGTATTATTAATCTTTTAGGTGTAATAAGCAAACCATCTAAATATTGTTGTTTTGTTTCTAATATATTTTTCTTTAGATTTTCTACGTAAAATTTTTGAATTGTATCTTCATCTTTATCATCTTTGCCTAAATCCTTTATAGTATGATGTTTAAAAGAACTAACATAATTTTTCCATTCTTTTTCAATCTCTAAAAAAAATGGAGGTATATTGTAGACACTTTTTGAGAGAAGGGAAGTAGTATTTGGATACAAATCATAATCTAACTTTATAGGTTTCGGAACAATTGGTATGATTTTTGTTGCCGCCCAATATAGCAAAAAGAAAGTTAATATAGTTGTGCATAATAATATTATTAATTCAAATATGTTGTTTTTTAAATATATAAATTTTTTTTGGAGCAATGCTTGTAATTGTGATAGTATTTTTGGTTCACTTTTAATATAATTCAGATTTTCAATCCATGAAAGTTCTAAAAATAAATTATTTTAATAATACGAACAAAATTGATAACAATATGTTTCATTATATGTAATAGTGTAAAGGAATCTATATATACATTTTTAAACAGGATGTTTTATTATTTGTTTGTTTTTAGCGGTGCCGTGAAATAGCGCTTTACGTAATAAAGCCATAATGGTTTTATTTCGCTTTTGAATGAGAAATAAAACAATTTTGCAGATTTTTTCGCGTATTGCTTTATTTCCTATTCAAATGCGAAATAAAACCATATAATTTTCTAAAATTTTATGAAATAAAACCATATAATAAAACCAGATAAGTTTTATAGTAAACAAAGTAAAAATAAAATAAAGTTTCTCATACCAGCAATTTACTTTTATATTAACACATTTTTATATTAACATGACCATTTCCAAGTTGGATCCAATTCTGAATAGGTATAATCGGTTTATCTATTAACTAATCATAATTCATTAAAATACCCCCTTTAGTAAATTTATTTTAAGATGCGCACAGTTCAAAAATTTTTAAATAATGAAAAAAAAAGAAAAACAACAAAATAACGAGGAAGAGTGTGTTAGAGTAGACTGTGTCAACTCTGGGATACCCGTATGACAGTTATATAAACATTATAATTTCAAACATACCAGCTCTATTAGATGTAGTGTAATGCTCATATAAAAGAAGGAGTTGTATGGCAGCTCCTCGAACCCTCTGCAGTAGACCAACCAAAGTTTGCAGTAACTTTGGCCATTACACTAAACTATTTTTGACAAAACTTCAGACATCCAACTTCAATAGGTATAGAGTAATGCTCATATAAAATAAGAAGATGTATGACAGCAGACGGACGGACAGACGGACGGACATACATAGCTAAATCGATTTATTTTTCGATTCTGATCCGATCCATACACTTGAGTCTATATCTACCCCCGCTCTTTCTCTGCGTCACAAACGTAATGGCAAATTTATTATACCCTTTGACTATATAGTCATACGGGTATAAAAAAACAAGAACATTTTTTTTTTTGTATTGGTGAGTGCATCGAGTATTACTAGTAAAATTTGATTGCAACGAAACCGGTTTTTTGTGAATACAAGAATTATGAAACCGGTTTTGGTGATTACAGAATTTTTACCGATTACGTCAAAATTATGTCAAAATATCTCGTTAATACAGTTCGATGCTACCCGTCTGGCTTGGCTGAATAGGTATCTTTAAGCCTGAATACATTTTTGCACATTGTACATAATATGTATATGTATGTTTGTAAATACCTAGTTCTTTGTTTGTGGTCTTTTATAATATTTCTGCAAACATATACATACATATGCTCATAATAATAAAACAATCACATGGTTGAAAATCTAATGAGAAATATTAATGTCATTAATGAAAAATATTCACTTAAATATTTCTTGCTTTCATTTGCATATACACCAAAAACAAAATACGCCCTCGCTTATTCATATAAGATTATTATCTTACTTATTATCTATAATATATACATACATATACATATATCCCATATTGATGCAAAATTATTTCGTAACCTTTACATTTTGTATTACGCAGTTATGCTTCGATTCTAATATACACATACAGAAAAGAACAAAAACAAATGACTGATAAATTTTTGTTGTTGCATTTTAAAAATTTGAAGATGAATAAGTTACGTATTTTACTTTTTGTATGTTTTGTATTTTATAAAATGTTGGGATCGTGGGTTCAATTTTGCTTCATGGTGAAATTTTTTTTTTATTTAAGTAGATACCTACTTGTAGTAATTTTAAATTAATGAAACAAAAATGTACGGACTGACTTAAAAAAAAACCTTTTTAAGTCAGTCCGTACATATAATTTTTTATATGAAACTGATCGTCTATATAATTATTTGGTCTATGTTTTTATATTATCAAAATGAAGTATTTTATTTCTTAAAGTTACAAATTTTTAAAGAAACTATACAAATAAATTAATTTTATTTGTAACTTTTTTTATTATTTCTGTTGAATTTAAAAAAAAAACAAAAAAAATCTTTATGTTTGAAGGAGGATCGAACTCATATCTATTTACACCCTCAGCCACTTTGCTAACCACTGAACCATACAATTCTTACAAATTTATGGTCAGATTTCTAATATTATTGTATCACTAACTGACAGAATGAAAAATAAAGCCATAGACACAGGCAAGTTCATATAAAAGTATATAATACCTATCAGTATCCCACACACGCACATATAATAAATATTATGGAAAAGGGCCTGAAATCTCTCCTAATTCAGAATCTCACATATAAATACATATATACAAATATTCTGGAAAAAGCGTGTAACATACATTTTTATTCCAATTCTAAAACTCGTTCCCAACTATTTAAAAAAAGTGATAGAAATAGTGGAAGCTGCCGAATCCAAACCCCCCGCTGTGTATATGTCAGATTCCCATTTAGGAGGGTTCTTTAAGTAAGATTCAAAATCAATATTGTCCCTTTTTCCAGAATATTTATACATACATAATAAAATTGAAAGGGGTTCCTTTTTGTACAATACAATACAAACTTCTCAACCGATTATAATGAAAATTTGTGTATAAAGGTTTGTTTTTAGTATCCCTACCTACAATGACCTACAATCTTGCGAAATTCTGCTTTGGCCTAAAAGATGGCTTCAAAAACTTTTCGGTCAAGTTCGGTTCAATTTTAACTTTTTTCGGAACAATTATGTGTAATTTTTGTGTTAATTTTTTTCAACATCAACTTCAAAAGCCCTTTGACAGGCAAAGCTACACACGCACCGGGTGTTAACTATATAGTATGCTTTAAATATAATTTACGGCAGGGTTCAATACAGTCACCTATAACAAACTAAAAGTAAGCTTATATAGTTCATTCTGTCCGTTTGTTCTGCTATGTTAATTTAAAAGTAATGAAATTTTAACCTCAGACACATGTTACAATTATGTAAGATAATTTTTTGCACATGATAACTTTTGTTTAAAATTTATACATTTATATAATATAAATTCCGTTACTATATATATAAAAAAACGAGGAAGATTATAGTTGCCCTTGTCAACTTTTAGATACCCGTGCATACCCCATTATGGTGTATAAAATAAACCGTAATATACTTCCCTTATACATTTAACTCATTACTCCATAATTTTGACGTAAAACAAAAAAAAAAAAATCACAAAACATAAAACAAAATTTTCATTCATTGTCCCATAACTTTAGCTTAAAAAAAAAAAAAAAAAAATTAACAAAAAAAAAAAATCACAAAAAAAAAACAAAATTTTCATTCATTGTCCCATAACTTTAGCTTAAAAAAAAAAAAAAAAAACAAAAAAAAATAAATGGCCCACCCTAAAATTCCGATGGTCCGAGTGATGTCCGACTTTGCCAACTAACTTGCCCTATTACTTTACCTGCCCAATTTTAATTTTAACCTTGTAGCTTCATTAGATTCGCAGTTATTGAATCGAAAGCTTTGTATGGCAGCCCCCCCAAAATGGGGCCGTAACATTTTGAAACTTAATATAAGTGCTCGATTCATTATATAAATAACCGTGTGTAATTTTTATCGTCGTACTATAATTAGTTTTGAAGAAATTCATATTGGTGCAAAAAGTTGTATGGCAGCCCCCCGAAAATGGGGCCCTAACATTTTGAAACTTCATATAAGTGCTCGATTCATTATATAACTAACCGTGTGTAATTTTCAGCCTCGTAGTATAATTAGTTTTGCAGAAATTCATATTGGTGCAAAGAAGTTGTATGGCAGCCCCCCGAAAATGGGGCCCTAACATTTTGAAACTTCATATAAGTGCTCGATTCATTATATAACTAACCATGTGTAATTTTCATCCGCGTAGTATAATTAGTTTTGAAGAAATTCATATTAGTGCAAAGAAGTTGTATGGCAGCCCCCGAAAATGGGGCCCTAACATTTTGAAACTTCATATAAGTGCCGGAGTCATTATAAAACTAACCGTGTGTAATTTTTATCTCCGTAGTATAATTAGTTTTGAAGAAATTCATATTGGTGCAAAAAAGTTGTATGGCAGCTCCCCGAAGCCTTGGTCCGATTTTAACCAAAAACAATAGGGAACCTAGAAATTGTCTAAAAATGACTTTGTGTGAATTTCAAGACTCTAGCCTTTTTAGTTTTTGAGTTATCGTGCTGACACACGGACGGACGGACAGACGGACGGACAGACACACATAGCTAGATCGACTAATTTTTCGATTCTGAGCCGATACGTACCCTTGACACTATATCTAGCTCGTCTAGATCGATGCGTTACAAACGGAGGAGCAAATCTAATATACCCGATGTCATATATGTATGCACGGGTATAAAAATCAAGCATATTTACCATTTGGTGGACAAAATGCAATATTTCCAACTGTATTTGATTTTGGTTGGTTATCCCATTTTTTAATACAAACTGTGTTATAAACATTGTTAATACTTATATCCGACATACTATAACTTTTCAATTTCAAAATTTCTAAATGGTCTTCTAATCTCAATAACATATCCTGGTAGTTACTTTCATACTTGATCGGAATACTATAAGTTAGCACTGGTCCAATTTCATTTCTAAGTTTAATATCACGCAATTGTTGACGTAAAAAATTTGTTATTTTAGCAGTTTCCGCACAATAATCTTTAATACATATCTAAAATAAAAGATTGGAACAATTTTTTATATTATGTACTATAACAATATTTAAATAAATACCAAATTGTAACCTGATCCAAATACTTTTTTTAAGAAATATGTACTACCAAATGCTACAAGATTTCCATTATTTAACATTGCAATCCTATCCCCAATTTTTTCAGCTTCATCTGGACAAGTAGCTGTAACTAAAATAGATCTGTCAAGCTTAACAAATCTTAAAAAATTCCAGATTATATTTTTTGTTGTTGTATCCATGCCAATTGTTGGATCATCTAAAAATACAATTCTAGGATCACCACAGAATGCAATTAATACACAAAGTAGACGTTTATTTTTAGCCGATAGATGTTTAACTCTTGTATGGCAAATAGGAGTTAACTTTAACATTTTGATATAGTTTTTTATATTTAAATTTGATAATTTTCTTTTTTTCAAATTATTAAAAAATATAATATTTTCATAAGCTGTTAATTCATTAAAAACATAATTGAATTCTGGACAAAAACCTAAACATTTTTTAGCTTGTTTTTTTCTTTTAATTATATCTATATTATTAATTATTGCAGTTCCACGAGTTGGTCTTAAAATACCATTTAACATTAATAATGTTGTAGTTTTGCCAGCTCCAATATGTCCAAGTAATACAGTTATTTCATTTTCAAACATAGTCATAGATAAATCACTGACAGCAATTTTTTGGCCAAAAATTTTTCGCAATTCTTTAATTTTAACTGTAATTTTTTTATCTTTTACATTGTATTCAAAAGCAGATTGATCTGCTCCAGCACTTTTTCTTTTTGATTGTAGTGATTGTGGCAATGCTTTTTTAGAAAATATATGAAACCATTTATTATCTGTATAAAAATCTTTACTACAAAATTCTTTCACTATAGTAATTATTAAGAATATTATTGCGTCAATTAGTAGCACAATTAAAATAAAACCAACTGATACATTCATGTCAGGATTATATGGTTTAAACAAAAGATCTCTTTGTAAGCCCAAATTTTGACCTTCAAAATATGAAATCATAAAAAAGGCATAACTGAGTGCTGTATTTGGAAAAAGGAACAAAACTAGCTTTTCATTAATTGACATATAAATGAATCCTACATTTGTTAAGGAATATAAAAGAAACATAATAAACCATAATATTGCTGCAACTAATACCGCCACATATGCTTTTGTACAAAATGAAGCAATCATAAAAGACAATGTTACCATAGCTAAACAAAATACGCATAGTAGCAATAGCACCATTGTCCAATCACTGTGCTGTAAAATCGCTAAGTCTTGATTTTTAGTTGGAATCTGTAAGCAATTTCTATTATAAATATATAAATTAAAATCAAATTAAGTATAACTTACTTGGAATATATAAACTAGTATAATGGGAACTAATAGTGTAATTGGATAAAATATTATAAACCAGTTCATCCATTGCATAAAATATCCAATTCTTAGCATTTTTAAAAATTGTTTTGAACTTGTTTCTTTTTCAACTGTTATACACTATATTTAAAAAAATAATGTATTAGTGTAGGTAATTGGCAAAACCGAAATATTTTAAAATTACATAAACAATTAGCAAATAAGGGAAAAAAAAACAAGCCGATATTATATATGGTATGTAATCATGTGAAACATCTATAAATTGATCCCAACAGAATGCAGTATCATTAAATCTTCTTCGAAGAATACTAGAAAACTCGTTTTTCCCAACTTCTTCTCCTGCTGCTATTATTAAACAACTGGCATGTACGATTCCTTCACGCAAGTAGGATGGATATGAATCGTACTCCTCATTTATTTCAAAAGCTCCATAAGGAATCATAAGATTTGGTTTAGTGTGATATTTCAAATGTGTTCGCCATGAAGTATTATATAAATATGGTGTTTCACGTGTCAAACGACCCTCTGCAGTTGGTCTAAAATATATATCTGCATTTTTTGGAAATTTACTTTGTCCTATAAACATTTCTCCAAGTTGAACAGCTCCACCAACTAAGGGCTTATAATGCATTAGTTTATGTATTTCAGATAAATTTTTCTTATGAAAAACGGCATTAGGTAGGTCGTCTACAGGACGTGGACATTGAGTAGCAAATACATTTATTTGTTTTTTTATAAGTGGGTTTAAGCGTTTAAATAAAGGGCAATCTGGGAAGTAAGCAAGATTACAATCTCCTTGTTGACCTTTCGGCATAAACCTAACATCCCAAAACGCATAGATATATTAAATTTCTATGTGGAATTGTATTTTATTTTAAAATTTATTAATAAATTACCTACCTATTAAATATGTAAATACCAATTATCTGTCGATATTCGGTAGTGGTTTCCAAAATTTTTGTAGATTGTAAGCGTTCATGAAATAAAACTAAACTTAAAATTATTGGAAATAAAATTCCAACAAGAAGCTGTGCTTTATTATTCCAGATTACTTTGAAATTTTTAATTAATAATTGGTAGCTGTAACGGAAACTATCCATTATAAAAATAAAAAATAAATTTTTTGAGTTAAATCATAAAGATGATAAAAAATACTTAAATAAAAAATTAGATTCTTTTAAAATTTAAGTCAATTACTCAAAAAGCAAAGCTCCTAGATTACTTATTTACGAAACCAAAAATATATTCATGTTTATTACAATTGGAGTTGGGTATTTCCCGACAAAATCTCATTCTCGAGATTCGGGATTTCCCGAAATGATAAAAATTTTAATTCTCGAGATTCGGGATTTCCCGAGACGAATTTTCGAGAATTCTCGAGAATTCGGGAAAATTTAAAAAACCTGTAAAAAATCCTAAAATCAGTTAAAATAAAGAAATTAGAAAAAAATATGCTTCTTTTTATTTAATTAGTAAAACAAAAATAGTTCAAAACATTATTATTAAAATAGAATATAGTATTAAAACAAAAATAATTCAAAACATTCTTATAAAAACAAAATAGAACAGAGTAGAAAAACAAATAAAAATAATTCAAACATATTACTTACTTGTTGTTGTTGTTGTTTAGACAGGGGGGGAAAGCAAGTTTCCCTTACACCTAGGCCTTGCGGCCCGTTGTGCACCTCTCATTAAATACTTTCTATTTATTTATAACTATTATATTATTTATTTTGTTTATATTATATAGTTGTATATTTATATTATATTTGGTCACCATGGGGATTCGTAAAGAAAAATTATTTTTCAATAATTTTTTTTTTTAATTAAATATTGTATGACCTGACCGGGAATCGAACCCGGACCCCCTCGGTTAATAAGCCAAATGCTTACCCACTGCACCACCGAGGCCCCTATATTACTTACTTACTAAAATAAAATTTCAAAAAACAAAGACTGTCAATGGCTGCGTCTGATAATCGCGTACGCTTTTGCGACACAAAATTCCCCGACGTAGAAAAATTACGCTCATTTTGAGTCGACGTTGGCTTAATTGTATTGAAAGCCGCGATAAGTCTTTGAACGTTTTGTGTTTTCTGTCCACTTTTTTCATATATATTTAATTCGTTTTTAAACGACCGAAAAAGTTCGTTTGTCGCATGTTGTGTAATGTTTTCGTTTGGTTTTGAGCATTGCTGGACATATTTTTCAAGTTGTTTTGCCATATCTTCTTCTTCATCGTGGTTCACAATCACGGCATCATCGTCAGAATCAGAAACTGCTTGCTCTTCTGGAATGCTTGTAGAAAAAAGACGGACCAGATACGCTTTGGCTTCCTTAATCAATTCTATTTTGGAACACGTCTGGAAGAATGCAGATTTATCACGACAGCTGTTTACCAGCTCTTGCAAATATTTAAAGGCAGATAACAAAGGGGTACATCTACGATCCGCTAGTTTTCTTTTCAGGCTGGATCGCAACTCGTCGCCTAGTTCGGTGTGCTGATTCTCCAATTTTGTGAACAAAAATTTTAGAATATAATCTGCTGCAAGTAAGTTCACATTTTGGCGGCTGAGAGCTTCTACAGCAACACGTATAGGTTTTAGAGCATTAATGATATCCTCGCAATGCTTTTCTTCTGCGTCAGTAGTTGCCATAAAAGTTAAATTGAGCGTGTCGAGTGCTTTACGAACGTGTTTACTGATTAGAATGTACCTGGCCAGCATCGATTCAAGGCTGTTCCAACGGGTTTTATAATCCAATAGCAAGAAAAGCTCTTTCTTCTCGACCTCTTTTACATAATTCTGCAATATAGCATTTCGTACCGGCGAGTTTTTGAATTTCAAAACAATCTTGCGGACTTTGCATACGATTTCAAAATCGGACTTTAAAGCGACGGTTTTATCAGAAACGAATACGATATCGTCGTCCTCGTCAATGGAAACATGATCATCAGTAGGTGTATTGGCTGAATTGTCTTCATTTTCATCGCTTTGACTGCCTCCCTGATTTGAATCCTCTACGCAATCTACATCGTTTTCATTATTATTTTCGCCATCGGTGGATCCATCGCTTACGTCACTTTCGTATATCTTATTTGTACATTTGCGTTTCTGATACATTACCTCCATAACTGCCAAGTGTATGCCGTGATTGTAGCATAGCTGTTGATGCGCTGGTGATAGTCTCCCGAATATGATCATCACACTGGCACCATCACTGGTGATAGAGACGATGTCTGACTGGAGGCTCAAATTGAAGTCTGAAAGCTTTGTATCTAAAAGCTCATATACTTTTTCAGAAGGACATGAACCCTGAATTCGCACAAGCCCAAGGTTGTCAGATTCTCCGTCGTCGTAATAGATATGGACGTTCATGTAACGTCGATTTCGAACGCTCGTCCACTCGTCGATGCTCAAGCTAAACTTACGTTGTTGCGATTTAAAATTTGCAATTTTGTTCTTTAAATCACATTTGATGGTCGCACAGTAGTTCATGACCAAACGCAAAACAGCTTTGTGACATTTTGGAAGACGGAATCCCAAAGAACTGATGCTATTGCGTATGAACTCGCTTTTTGTTATAGCGTTGATCGAAATTCCATTTTTTGCAGCCAATTTTGCTACGATTTGTTCAAGCGATACAGAAGAGCAAGACTTAATTGTAGAACTATTGAAAAAGCTGTGAAGTGTTCGCGGTCGCTTGGCTGATGGTCCATTTTTTTCGGGCTTATGTTCCTTTCGTTTCATGTTATGGTTCCTTTCCAGGTGACAGTGAAGTCCAGATGTTGATGATGACTTGCATTTAATGATTTTATTGCACTTCAAACATGTTACTTCATCTTCAAATCGTTTGAAAAGCTTCCACACTTGGTCATATTCGTTTTCCGAACTCATGATATTTAATGCTGAAAATTTAATATTTATGTATTTGCAATTGTTTTTGTTTAAGTTTAAATAGAATTAAATTTACAAAATTTTTTCTCACCGATACAATTATTTTGTTGTTGTTGAGTTGAATACAGTACAACCGCTTACCACAAAATAAAAATTGAAATGAAATTATAGCTAATGATCAATGATGTTACACTTCACAAAATGTGTCCCGTTTCCAAGTAAAATAACACAAATCATATTATACTTATTTATTTCAAAAAAAATATCATTAAATTTTTAAAAAATAGTTTTTTCAATGAATACTTGATGAAAAAACTCCAAGTAAGAAAAGTCAAATCTTATACTTATTTATTTCAAAAAAATTATCATTGAATTTGTAAAAAAAAAAGTTTTTTCAATGAGTACTTGATTTAAAATATTTAAAAAACAAAAACTCGATTTCTCGAGAATTTTTTAAAAATTCTCGAGATTCGGGATTTCCCGAAATGTTAAAAATTTAAATTCTCGAGATTTGGGATGGAAAATCTCGAAAATTTCCCGAAAATTCCCGTCGGGTAATTCTCGAAGCCCAACTCTAATTACAATTGTCGAAATTTTTCCGTTTTAAAAAAATGCTTTTAGCGTTTATCAAAACAATTTTTAAATCGTAGGTCTTGATTACAGATATCCAAAACTAACATTCTATTTTTGTTATTTTTTTTTTATTCCAAATGGGAATTTATTAACGAACAGTAACAATTATTTCAAAAAATTTTATTAGAAAAATTTAAATATAAAAAAAATGAGGAAGATTAAAATTGCCCTTGTCAACTTTTAGATACCCGTTCAACGTGCATACCTTCTATAATGTATAAAATAAATGATAATTTTTCATATAAAAATATAACAAATATGTATAATTACTTACTTTGGTTTGCAATTAAACTGCTTGACTAAAAATTCAAAATATATTTTTTTTTTTTTTATACCCGTATATGACTATAAGCATTGATTAAGAATTATATATAGATAAACATTTTCATGTTAAAAATTAACTATTGATACTTAATAATAATATATTTTTTTATTTTAGACGGACGGACATACATAGCTAAATCGATTTATTTTTCGATTCTGATCCGATCCATACACTTGAGTCTATATCTACCCCCCTCCTTTTCTGCGTAACAAACGTAATGACAAATTTAGTATATCCTTTTGACAGTCATACGGATTACGGGTATAAACAATGATTTTTTTATTTATAAATTCATAGTTCAATTTTTCGAATTGATTTCTGTTTTTCTAAGAATTGATTTAATTTTGTATGCATATGCACACATACTTATATAGATGTGTATGCATATCACCCAAGCCAGACGATATGTAATGCGACGTTGCACACGTAATTTTCCATTATAGAATAACGTAAGTGAATATTGCTCAGGCCCACACGAGTGTAGTTACCAATTTATGCACTTATGAATGTTTGTGTAAAATTTAGTTCATTCGAAGATAGTTATCGTCGGAGAATGTTTAGTCAGCTGATTTTTCAAAAGGGGAAAGTTTTTGTAATTTTTTATTCATATAAAAAAAAAAAGGTTTGTAGCTACCTAAATAAAAAAATGGATTTGTACATACTATAAGATATTTAATTTTTTACTTACATTGAGTGGGTAGGTAATTTTATTTGACTTTTAATTATAAATTTATTTTACATTTAAAAATGGATTATTATTTTAAATAACATCTGTGGGACTGAGCAAACATATATTATATAAGCGAAAGAATAAGTACATGATATTATTTGTCCAAAAAGAAATATCTTTGGATATACATGGACTTATCCCTTTACATATTAAATACCGCATTGCTTCACTAACATATCTTAAAAATAAGCATTACAAAAATTTATTTGATTTTTTCACTAAATTAAAAATTATTTTAAAAATTTTTTTATTATTAATATTATTATATTATATTATTATTAAATCGAGCAACTTCCAAGCCACGCACGTAACAATTACTAAATTATTTATTATTAATTTATTTATTCTATTTACAACAGCCACATTTAAAACCGGTTTTGAAGTTTTAAAACCAATATTTTTATTTATTCTAATTTTTTCTAATTTCTTATTTTTTTTAGTTTTTATTATTTACAACCTATTTTATTATTCGGTTAAAATCTATATATACATATTTGCATATATATAATTTGGTTATTTAATTTTTACATTCATATATTAAAAAAAAAAAACAATGATCAATCATGATGAAATAAATATTTCTGAATTAAAAAATATTGTACATTTGACAGGGGTTTGCAACCTACCTGCGCTTGAAAAAAATAAGAAAAATTTAAATATTATTTACATTAATATACAAAGCCTTCGAAATAAACTCTATAGCTTAGAATCCCTAATTGATTCGTACAATCACAAGATTCACATCATAGTATTAACTGAAATATGGTTACTCGAGACAGAAAATCAATTTTTTAACATTTCAGGATATAATTCTTATTTTTCAAATAGGCAAGAACCGTACGGTGGTGTTGCGATATATATTGATGAATGTGTTAATTCTAATTATGTTTCAAAAGAAGAATTTCATAAAAGTAATTTATTAGTAGTTAATTTACCTGAACATAATATAAATGTCATTGGCATATATAGATCACATGAAAATACTATTCCTGATTTTATATGTAAATTAAACTGTGTTACTGAAAATAAGAAAAATATAAGAACTCTATTGAATTTAAGAACTCTATTATAATTGGTGATATAAACATAAATTTACTTGATATCAATAATCGGTATGTCTTAGATTACACAAATACGCTTATTAGTAACGGTTTTCTGATTTACAACAAAATATCACCTGAATACGCAACGAGAATTAGTAGTACAACAAGAACTGTTATTGATCACTTCTCTACAGACCTTATAAACTACAAATATAAATTTTTAATTTGTGAAACGTCTCTATCTGATCACGAAATGTTTCATATCAGTATTGAACTTAAACCAATAACGAAAGATAAAATTTTCAGTAAAAAAGTATTGGATTACGATAAAGTTGCAACCGATAATTTCTGGTTAAATCTTAACTCTTACTCTGAATTTGAAAGCTTTATTTCTATATGCAAAATTTAATTTTAAAAAATACTAAAACTATTGTAGTAAGAAAAGAAAAAAAGAAAGCACCTTGGATAACACGAGATATATTTAATAAAATTAAGATTAGAGACTCTTTTTATAAGTACTCAAAAAAGTACAGAGAAAATACTCGTATTTATAATCTCTATAAATCGATGAAAGCCGAGGTAAACAAACTAATCGTACAAGCCAAAAAAAAATATTATTCAACTGAAGTACAACACGGTTTTCAAAACGGTAAAAGTCTTTGGAATTTTTATAACAAGGTAATCTATAACACTGATTTACCTAAACAAAACCCCGCTATTAAAATGCTATTAACTAATAATATAATCACAACCAATGAGTATGAAATAGCTGACAAAATGAATACATATTTTGTTAATGTGACCGACGAATTAAATATCGCGTCTAATCCAATTGATTATACATACGTCAATAGAATTCAAAGAGCAATCCACAACAACTTTGACTTACATTCCACCAATAGTACTGAAATTGAACAGATTATTGCAAACCTAAAATCTTCCGCAGCTACTGGTTGGGATTGTATTTCGACTAAGTTTTTGCAAAGATTTTCTACACAACTTTCACCAATAATAGCCAAATTAATTAATAACTGTTTCCAAACTTCAATATTTCCACTTTCCCTCAAAATAGCAATAGTTACACCCATTCTTAAAACAGGAAATACAAAAAATCCATCCAATTACCGACCAATATCTGTTTTAACAAGTATTTCTAAAGTTTTTGAATTGGTTATGAAAAATAGACTTAATACTTTTCTCACACATAATAATATACTACATACAGAACAATATGGGTTTGAAAGAAATTCAAACACAACGGCGGCATGTTTAAGCTTAACAAATTTTGTGACAAACAATATTGATAGTGGTAAATATGTTGCTTTAATATCCCTAGATTTTCAAAAGGCCTTTGATTGTGTAGATCATGAAATCCTACTATCGAAGCTTAGAAATCTTAACTTCGATCAAAATTCTATAAATCTTTTTCAAACTTACCTGTCTAATAGAATACAGAAAGTCAGAATCGGATCTTCCATCAGTAGCAAGCTAATAATAAAAAAAGGAGTCCCACAGGGTTCCATTCTGGGACCAGAGTTATTCAAAATTTATATAGATGACATCGCTCGTCTAGATCTTATAGGGTCAATCCAATTATATGCTGATGACGCTATATTAAAATATGCGGCTGCTACAGAAAATATTTTAAGAAATTCGATTGAAACTGACCTTGCCAAAATCGAAGAGTGGATAACGCATCATAGGTTACGTTTAAATGTAAAAAAAACCAAAATTTTGCTACTTGGCAACAAAATTTACAACTCTCCTACAACTCTATATCTATTGATAATGTAGAAAATCTCTGTTACTTAGGGCTAATTTTGGATAGAAAAGTTAAATGGATAGATCACATTCATCATATCATACGCAAAATAACGCCATATCAATTCATCTTACGTCGTATTCGAAAATATATTACTCAAAATGCTCTATATTCCATATATTCTTCTTTTATTCAATCTCATATAATTTATCTCAATCCAATTTGGAGTGGTGCAAGCCAACAAATTTTGTACCAGTTAGATATCGTACATAAGAAGGCTATTAAAATAATCCACGGCTATCCGAATATTTTTCCAACGAATAGGCTATACACCGAAAAATATTTAAGTCTCGAGAACATTTGTAAAAGGGAGTTGTATCTTACTGCCTATAAGTTTGTGAATAATAAAATAAAGCACAATTTTATTTTAAATAGAGCAATAAACATACACAATTATAATACGCGAAATAGTTCTAATTTTTATTTGTCCTTATTTAGGACAAATCAACAACAGAATAATTGCTTATTTAAATGTTTAAAGGTGTATAATGAGCTTCCAACAGGCTTTAAACAAATTAATTCAATTGGTTTGTTCAAAACAGAAATAAAAAAATATATATTACAAGAACATCAAACACATAGATAATGAAAACCAGTATAAATACTGGATATGTAAATATTTAGTTAATATGTATATAGTGAACCGATGTATTTGTTGCTTTGTAGATAAATGATAATGAAATTGAGTGATTGAACTTTAAAAAATGTGATAATTATGAATTTTGATATTTAATTTTAATTATAAAATTTTTTTTATTTTTTAAATTGATTGTATCGTCCTGATTTTTGCAATATTCATTAGCTTTTAAGAATTAAACTTATATTAATATACTTTTTTTTTTTTTATAAGATCATATAGCTGCTTTAGCTACGATCATCCAACACAAACAAATTTGAATTATATAATTTATACCTTTTTAAAATGAATTAAAATAAAGAAAAAAAAAAAAAAAAAAAAACTAATTGTCTTTTATATCATAAATTATTTTTTTTTATTATTTATATTAACTAAATTTTATATTTTATTAATTAAAATATATTTATATATTTAATATAATACAAATGTATTTATATATTTAATATAATACAAATGTATTTGTTCATTTTTTCTTTTTTTAGTATTTAGTTTGAAAGTTAAAAAATAACAAATAGAAATAAAACCTAATATGGTAATCTTATATTGATTTTTATCAATTTCCAATTTCCAGAAATATTTTATATTTTGTCCGGTCTCAAATTTTTTTTATTTAAGATGCGCACAGTTCAAAAATTTTTAAATAATAAACAAAAAAAAAACCACAAAAAAATAAAAGAAAACCAAAAACATTTTTTTGTTTGAATTGGTAAGTGCATCGAGTGTTACTAGTAAAATTTGATGGCACCGAACCCGGTTTTTTGTGAATACAAAAATTACGAAACCGGTTTTGGTGAATACAGAATTTTCACCGATGACGTCAAAACTACGTTAAAATACCTCGAGTATACAGTTCGATGCAACCCGTGTGGCTTGGGTGATTGGTTTTTTACCTACGACACACTATGCAATTTTGCTATATTTTAATTTGAATTTTTTTTTTTAATTTTCCGTCTTTTTCTTGCATGAAATATTTATTACTATCTACATCATAGAATTACTAGTACTAGAATGGCAGTAGAGAAAAAATTTTCAGACAAATTTCAAAATTTGGTACGTGTACCGTTTGTATGTATTTACTAGTTTCTCCGCGATTCATTTCTTTTGAAAGTGAAATATAAAAGAAACTTTTAAGTACGATTTAAGTAAGATTTCAAAGTTAAAAGTAAATGAAAACAAATTAGAAAATATTATATTCAAAAAATTTGTGTGTTGTTGTGCTTTTTGAAGTTTTTTAAAAAACATTAAATTAAATAAAGTATTATTAAGAAGGGAAGAAAGTGTTGCTTAAAGATTTTTTTTTATTTCTTGAGCCGATAATATACGATACAAATATCAGCCGATTTTTTTAAAACTATTTTAAAGATATTTTCCTTTTGGTTTTTGCTTTCCATTTTTCATTATTATTAAGTGACCGTTCTGTAAATTTACCAAAACATAGTATATTTTCGAATAGAATCAATTTGAAAATTATATTGCAATACTAAATTTTTTAAATAATAAGTAAAATTTTGATTGAATAAAAAAAGGGTAAAGAAAAAACCGTTTAATTTTTTATTCGGAAACGTTAAGTTATTTGAAACAGAAATCAAAACTCTCCTTACGGTTAACATAAATGTAGATTTCATATTTGCAAAAGGTTCGTTCATATTTAAAAATAGCTAAAAATGTTTATATATTCACAAGATTATAAATACTTTTTGTTTTGTTCAAAAAATTATGATTTGTTTTTGATTTACTTATTTTCATTTCCACGATGAATAAATACCTTAAGATAAATCAAAATAGATATGTAAGTTAATTAAAAATAAACTAAAAATATACTTATAGAGATTCCATTATTTTTAAAAATAATTTATTGCAATTTCTTCTAATATTATTCAAATTTTTTTCTTGATGTTTTGTTTAATTATATATTCAATATTAAAAAGTAAATATTTAAAATAAAAGTAAATTAAATTAAATAGTTAAAATCTTTATTCGAAATAACTTATAATATACAAAACTGCCCAATCCTAATGAGAAACTGCCTAATAAACATTCTCATTTACTCAAATTTAAGCAATGACAGATGAAATAGCCGTACCATTTGTATACGCATACGAAATTGCATATGTATTTTTTTGTCTGAATACCTCAGGATAGGAAATCACATTAGAAGAAAAGAGTCGGGAACATTCTTTTGCCATTCTAGAACTAGTAATTCTATGATCTACATCCAACAATTTAAGTAAATTTTTGTATAATGTGTGGAAAGAGTAAAAGTTAGCAAGAAAATTTTTGATCGCGTGACCAAGTGAAACTACTTCTTAACAATAGATATACTTTGATGTTAATGTATAAGATGTATGTATGTGTTTAAATTTCTATTTCTTAATTCTTTAATCTTTAGAGGCATTTTTAGCACATTTTCAAAAAATTTTGTAAAAATGTGCCTATATAGCTTCACTCTGTCCGTCCGTCCGTCCCTTTTAACCTAAGGCTGACTAAAAAATATCAGAAATGGGTACGTATTGCAATAAAAATAATTTAATGTTAAAACTTTTTTTTGTAGCCGCCCCCGTTACGGAGCTACAGCCCCACAAAGTCGAAAAAACCCTATATTTAAAAAGTTATAATTAGAGTTCTATAAGGTATATTTCCAACCTGAAAACGGTAACAGACAGCTGTTCTTATAAGCTTTACAAATTTTTAGGCTTTACAATTATATAGGGTTACCATACGGTACTAAAATTTACCGTTATCCAAAACTAAGTTTTGCAAAATTTTTAGTGCCACAAAACTTCTGAACGGCTAAATCTAGAAACTTGAAATTTTGGGAGAAGTTAGATCCTTAGAAATAAGTAAGAGTCAGTCAACAAAATTTTTTTGTCACGCCCAGTCTTTAGGAGCTTTAAGGGGTCGAAAATTGAAATTTTGCTAAAAATTTAGCTTTTAAACACCTATAACTTGAATACCTGT
This sequence comes from Dolichopus griseipennis, assembly GCA_963082915.1. NCBI lineage: Eukaryota > Metazoa > Arthropoda > Insecta > Diptera > Dolichopodidae > Dolichopus > Dolichopus griseipennis. Next base: position 18,593,319 of record OY720444.1, on the reverse strand, counting down.
CAAAATTTTTTTTTATTTGTATACTAAATTGAAAGCTCCAAAACGAAAGTTTCAATAAGTGTCAAAGGTTTTTCTTAATTTTGACTTTGTCCGTCCGTCCGTATGTTTACAAATACTTTTACACCGTTTGAAATAGAATAAAGAAATTTTAACCACGGGTATATATTACAAAAAAATTAATTTCGTAGAAAAATTTTTTTCTGTAGCCCCACCTGTTACGGAGCTACAGCCCCCCAAAGTTGGAAAAAGCCCTATTTTTAAATTGTTATAACAAGAGTTTAGTTAAGTGTATTTTCAATCTGAAAACGGCAAAAGATAGCTAATTTTATAGGCTTCACAAAAATACAAGACTAAAATGTATAAGGTTACCATACGGTACTAAAACTTACCATTAAGCTAAACTCAACTTTTGCAAAATTTTTGACCCCATATATCTCCTAAACGGTTCAACCTAGGATCTTGAAATTTTGGGAGAAGTTAGGTCTTCCGAAATTAGCAGGAGTAAGTTAACAAAATTTTTTTGTCACGCTCCCTGTTTAGGAGGTATAAGGGCTCGAAAATTGAAATTTTGCTATTTTCAACCACCTGTAACTTTAACACCTGTTAAAATTTTTTTATACAAATATGCAAAATTTACAGCTACAGTATTATATTTCAACATACGTTAAAGGTTTTTCTTAAATTTGAAAGGGTTTCTTTAAATTGAAGAAATTGTTTCTTAGTCTTAACCATTTTTGGTTAGATAATAATATTCTAGGTAAAATTCCAAATTTTGTTGGAGTTTAAAAATGATTTCCTAGAACCAGGAAAAAATGGAAGGGTGAAGACAGAAGAGGGGTGAGCAGATCCATCATAAGTTTGCTAAGCAAAAATTTGGGAACCTTCCCCATTGAAGGGCTACTAGGTCTTCAAAATTAAAACTTTTATATTCTTATACAACAGTAATTTATTCACCAGTGTAAGTTTTTCCAAAATTAAACGTTAACATTGAAGCTCCAACATTATATTTTGCTTTTATTAACAGGTTTTCTTGAGGGCATTGGGGTTATATTCTAAGTATTTCACTATTAGTCATTTAATTAATTATTAATGAAATAAAAAAATTATAATATTATCATACTATATATTTTTATAAAAATAAATGATAAAATACTCAGTAAGAAACCCTATATAATTTTGAAAATGTGCTTTTTAAAAACCCTTGGTTTTTTTCCCTCACTTGTTTGGATTCAGATCAATTATAATTTTGTTCTAACTGAGAATTTCTATTAAAATTTAAATACTGTCACCAAAATCTTATTTATTGTGGCATTGATAACTAAAAAGTATAAAAAATTGTTTTTTAGCACATTTTCAAAAAATTTTGTAAAAATGTGCTATATAGGCACTCTGTCCGTCCGTCCGTCCGCATGTTTACAAAAACTTTTACACCGTTTGAAATAGAGTAAAGAAATTTTAGCCATGGGTAGTTTTTGCAAAAAAAATAATTTCGTTAAAGGATTTTTTTTTTGTAGCCCCACCTGTTACGGCGCTACAGCTCACCAAAGTTGGAAAAAGCCCTATATTTAAATTGTTATAACAAGAGTTCTGTTAGATATATTTTCAATCTGAAAACGGAAATCGATAGCTGATTTCATAAGCTTTATAAATATTTAAAAAGCAAATATTTAGGGTTGCCATACGGTACTAAAATTTAACATTACACAAAACTCAATTTTTGCAAAAATTTTGGCCACACATATCTTCTGAACGGTTCAAGCTAGGGTCTTGAAATTTTTGGAGAAGTTAGATACTCAAAAATTAGTAGGAATTTCAGACACCCAGCTTCATTTGGTGTAGTGTAATCCTCATATAAAAGAAGGAGTTGTATGGCAGTTACTCGAACCCTCAGCAGTAGACCAACTTAATTTTGCAGTTACTTTGGCCATTACACTAAACTATTTTTGCAAAATTTCAAACACCCAGCTTCATCAGGTGTAGTATAAAGCTCATATAAAGAAGGAGTTGTATGGCAGCTACTCGAACCCTCTGCAGTAGACCAACCAAATTTTGCAGAAACTTTGGCCGTTATACTGAACTGTTTTTAACAAAATTTCAGACACGCAGCTTCCATAGGTATAGAGTAATGCTCACATAAAATTAGAAGTTGTATGGCAGGTACTCGAACCCGTGGACCAAAATGGCTGGATTTAAGTAGCGATTCTGGTTTTTGCATAACGAATTTGTGAAAATATCATAATCCTAGCTCCTTTACTTTTTGAGTTATCGTGATGACGGACGGACGGACATGCAAAGCTAAATCGATTTATTTTTCGATTCTGATCCGATCTATACACTTGATTCTATATCTACCCCCCATCCTGCGTCACAAACGTAATTGCAAATTTATTATACCCTTGGACTATATAGTCATACGGATATAATTAGTTTTGTGTAATTTATATTAGACTAATTTAACTCGAAGAATTATAGTTTTAAAAATATATTGCAACAATGTTTTCATTAAAAACTGTATGAATACATGCTTCAGTTCCTTTAAGGGATTTTTTAAATCTGAGTAGACCATGAACTGTAAAAAAAATTCGTTCTCTCTGAGCACGATTTAGAATCGCTAAATTAATATATATATATACAAAAGTTTAATATTCAGGTTAAAAAAAATATTCCCAGGTAAAATACAGTTAAATGATATTATAAGCTAACGAAATGCAGGCATATGACACTATTCTACTGAACATATTTCAATGCTAGCATTCTTTAATGAGGAGTAAACTATTCTTTGCTCCTGACAGCTACTCCCAAATAAACCAGGCTTTGAGAAAGAGTAGATAATAGAAGTAGGTAATTTTCGGCAGATACATTTGAATAGGTATTGTTAAATCATATTTTTCGTTAGATAACCAAACAGCACTTTCTTCTTCCATTTTAAAAAATATTTTTTATATATATCAGCATTAAAACTTTTTTTTCAATATTTAAATATATTATTTGATAAACTTCTCATATGAAAGATAGTTTTAAAATGACAATTAATCTAACAATTATCTACTCCTGAAACAAAAATTAGCGTTCCAATTACAAATTACTCCTATCTACTCGTTTTGCTAAAAGGAACGCTTTCCCTATAGGCTGACCATAGCAATAATAAGACCAGTGAAGCAGCTATGGACATTAACAATTTACCAGAGTTACCGTTAGAAGATGAAGAGGATGGAGTCAGAGGATCATTCTTGGCGTCGTTGATATTAAGGATTTATTAAAAAATCAAAAAAAAATAATTTTATCAAATCCGCACAAAAACCTCGAGCACAGGGCGTTACTAGTATATTTATTCATTTACGTTAAGTGTACATTAAATCATATCGTTTATTTTGTTCTTTTTCTACTAGATTTATTACTTCATAAACTTGATCCTGTTTCATTTCAGTTACAGTATATTCTTTAATACCCAATTCTAGTTTATTCGTTTCTAAAGTTTGAAATATTTTTGCCCATTCAACAGTATCATTAATTGTTATACTAAATTGCATAAAATCAGCACATTCTTCACTAAAAAATTAAATATACAAATAAGTGACAAATATAAACACTAACGTCAAGTATTATTTACTTCAATTTGGACGTTGTAAAATTATCAGAAATTAAATTTTTAATTTCTTGATATTTTTCACCAGCTTTTTGTAATTTAAGGGTTATTAACACAATTCGTTCTAAATATATGTTCTTAATTTTTTGTAATGAACCCAAACATTTAATTTCACCATTAACAATAAAAGCTGACCGTGTACATACGGCTTCGCAATCTTTAACATCAGTTGACAATAAAACAAGTGTCCTTCCAGATGCTCTAATTTGACTAATTTTTCTTTGTAAAATCGATTTTTCAGTTGGTTCCATGCCATGAAATGGATTATTTAAATATGTTAAGACTGGATTATTGATACATGCTAAAGCTACATTAAAAATTCTTTTACTTGTATGACTATTATCTAATATTCGACGATTAAGAACATTCTTAATATCAAAATTCTCAGATAATATCGTTAATAAATTTTTCATTTCACCTCGTGGTATTCCTTTTATTTTACAATAAAAATTAAAAATTTCTCTGCCTGTAAATTCATTTGTATATGCATCAAATGGGGGACAATAAGTGATTTTTTTGTACACCATATTCATATTTCTAGTAACTGAGTAACCTTTCACAAGAGAATCGCCAGCTTGTACTAATTCAGTTCCTATTAATATATTCAAGATACTGTAGCTTCCACTACCTAATAGTCCAAAACATTCGGATCTTTTAAAATCAATTATTAATAACAATAAAATAATGTTTCAAATAATATAAATTATAAGTTTCAAATTACCGGTTTAGTGCGAATGTTATCTCTTTCAATAATTCGGATCTTGGAGAATACTTGTCAATATGGTCTACTTTTAAATTTGTAATACGACTAGTTGCAGCTATCATATTTGTAACCTTTTCTTTTTCTACCTTTACATCAATATCCAAACCAGGAGCAGCATCATATCTTCTCATTAGACAGGGTGGTCGTCTAATTAAAAAATTAATTTAAAATTTTTATATAAACACTTTAATTGCTTACATGTATGCCATTAAATTGCGTATTATTCTAGTACCATAAAAGTTTGTTGTTAAAATCAAAATTAATAAAATTGTAAAACAAAGAAAAACTGGATAACATATATTTTTACACACACTAGGTTTATTAAAAAGATAGTATTTTGGTATTCCTAAAAAAAAAATTTAAAAATTACAACTTGATTAAATAATTATTTTAATTTAATTTCTTATATTTATTTTTTAATATACATAAAAACTTAAACTTTAGGACAATGTACTTAATTTTTCAAATTTTTCTGATGAGAGATACCCTATACATTTCACTTGATTAAGCTCTATATTGGTTTGCGAAAGCAACGTGTACTTTAATGCCATGTATATATTGACGAAGTCATTAACATAAATTGTAATCATTAGAATATAATTGGTCTAACATGTACCACGGTATTGAAAGGCTTATTAACCTACCAGTTTAACATTTAGCACAACAAATAGTTCTTCCTACATTTATGAAACTATGGCCCTCAATCCCTAGAAAAAACTCTACAAAGACGTATATGATGTTACATGATATACAAGGATTTTGATATAGCGCGCAAATTGTAAATTGTTGGATACATCTTATCCTTTATTCAAAATAGGTTCGACAACTTCTCGTACAAAGTAAAGGTTTTTAATTATTTAACCTATATTTAGAGTTTCATTATATGAGATTTAAGATATGTTTGAGTAAAGTTTAAAAAAGATCTGAAAATTAACCTCCAGGAAAAAGGTATACCTATTTTACTGAAGTCATAGTAAATTAATATCGTAATTTTTTTTGAAATAGAAAATTGAATTTACCACAACATTCTTTTCGGAATTCTTTACAAGCTAAATCTATATTACAATCTTCTGGTTTGATATTCTCTGGGCGATAAAAATCTTCACACCATCTTTCACAATTTCTTTTTAATTTGAACGTATATAGCGTGTTTACTAAGTTGAAAATCAAAAAATAATTTGGAAATATTAGTGCAGCATCGTCATAAAGTTCACGAGACTCAATTAAATTCCGATTTTCGCTAAATGTATTTATTAAATACCATGCTATACCTGAAATAAAATTTAAATTTAAATACTAGGGAGAAAACAATTTCGGTATTTGTATTATGTTATTTTAATGGAATTGGTACTCATGTCTAGTCATAATATGGTTATTGCAAGATACAATATTTCATTAAAATTTTCTTATTATACCCCCGTATGGGAATAATAAATTTGCCATTACGTTTGTTAAGCAGAGAAAGAGAGGAGTTAGATCTTTACTCAAGGGTATGGATCAGATTAGAATCGAAAAATAAATTGATTTAGCTATGTATGCCCGTCCGTACGTCTGTCCGTCTGCACGATAACTCGTATTTTGAAATTTTCAAAAAATTCGTTTATATGCAATAGCCGTTATCACTATTTAAATCCAGCCATTTTGGTCCACGGGTTCGAGTACCTGCCATACAGCTTCTTTTTTTATATGAGCATTACTCTGTACTTATTAAAGCCGGGTGTTTGAAATTTTGCCAAAAAAAGTTTAGTGTAATGGCCAAAGTTACTGCAAAATTTCGAGTAGCTGCCATACAACCCCTTCTTTCATACGAGCATATTACACTACACTTAATAAAGCTGGTATGTTTTAAATTTTACCAAAAGTAATTAATGTTTATTATATTAATGATATAATGTTTATTCTACTCTTCTACACTCACTCTTCTTCGTTTTTGAATAAAATCAAGACGGTTTCGTGCTGTTTTCAAATTTGAAAACACTAGTTGGATTATAAACAGGTTAAGTTAAATAATATAGGATAAACACTTTCGTGTGATTTTAAAATGTTTCTACTTTCGGATAGCTTTTCCCTATTTAGACGGATTTAGTATTAAGAACTTTTATTTTTATTAATTTCAATAACTTAAAAATTTCACTCTGTCTACGTCTGTGTTTTATGTTTTTATATTGAAATCCTTTAGTTTAATTGGTATTTGATATTTACCTGAACCAATATTAAAAATTACGCTTAATATAAATGCAGTACTTGGCAAACTAGCATATAGACCCCATAAGTATGAAATTGGAATAGCTGCAAATCCATAAAGTAACAAAATTCGAAATATAGTTGTAGCTAAAATTAAAAAAATATTTATTTTTGTAAAATTGATTATTTTTAATGAATCTATTATTAACATCGTGTACATATTGTATTTGCTTTTCTGTTAGATTTTTTTAAACATGTCTCGAATTATTTACACATATTTTTATTTTGTCCGTTCTTTTTTAATTTACAGTTTAATTAAAAAATAATAAAACAAATTTATTTGAAGTAAAATCTGGTTTCTTTCCTCTTTAGTTCGAATGTGTTCGTTTAAATTCGTCAAACGATCATTTGTTAGGAATCAACCCATGCCTACTGATTTAGATTAATTAGTTGATTCATTTCAATTAAGTAGACACTTAAATTTTCGCTAGGGCCTCATTTATTTTTGGTAAGGTCATTTCTCACAATATTGGAATGTACAGTAATTTGCCCATATCACGACCATGAATCTTTTCAACGATTTCGGCATTTTTACATATGATTCATCTGGAATGAAATCTTTTATAGATCTTGCTTCTTCGTAATTAAGACAGGATAACCATTTTTTGCATAAAAGATTTGCATAATATTCATTAAACCATAAAAATTTCAAATAAGTGGTTATGGACTATCGAATTTGATTCCATGAAATAAATAAATATAAGAGTTCAATAAGTTAGTTCCGTTTTCAAATTAAAATTTTCAAAATAGGATTATTATGACGTAATTGGATCATTGTGAGCTATCTTTTCTGGACCGTATGTTTAAATGGACTACAACGTTTAGTTTCTATCAATGACCTTTCTTAAGTACATCAATGTTAGATGCTTTCTTTAAGCAATGCTTTTTTTATGTCCCTGATTTTGAAAGTTGTGGAAAAATTAATATAATATTTCATTTGGTCAAACTTATATTGAAGTAGATGACTGATTAGAGAATTTGGAAACAATAAGATTACTTTTAATAGTTTTATCGATAGGAGTTGTTATTCATATTATATATACACCTAGACCTATAGGTACTAACTTATTTTAGTATTATGTATATTATTATTTACTATATAATTATTATTCATGTTACTTGCCAATGTTCATGTTACTTGCCAATGTTATTATTGCAAGAGAAATAATATTATAGAAGAGTAAATCTAATTATAGATACAGTACTTAAATCTATGATAATTTAAATTTACCTAATTCATATGAACTTGAAAAATCTTCATCTTGTACAAATGAAATAGCTAAAATAAAAAGAAATGCTATCACCAAATAAGTTAGGTAATCAATAATAAAATGAGAGATCCAAAAAGCTATCGGATGAACACCATTTATTAATTGCATTAATTTAAATTTAGATATACGTTCCTTTGTTATTAATATTGCAAAATATGATGGTATGAATACAAAACAAAAACTCCATATAACTGCTATCAACATATCAAAACGATATTTCAGATCTCTTCCCATTATTTCATCTGCAGATCTGGGAAGAGGGTAATTAAACATATTAACTGTATATTCAGTACTCTTAAAACTTGCCCTATTTAAAAAAATATTAATAAATTTAAGTTTTATTTAAATTAAAAATATAAAATTTACCTTAAATATGCATTTATTACTGCTGAATAACCAATTGCAAAACTATGCATGACATCCATATTATGATGTACTGTTAAAAAAGTAGATGTAATAAGCAAACCATCTAAATATTGTTGTTTTGTTTCTAATATATTTTTCTTTAGATTTTCTACGTAAAAATCTTGAATTGCATCGTCAACACCTTTGCCTAAATCCTTTATAGTATGATGTTTAAAAGAACTAACATAATTTTTCCATTCTTTTTCAATCTCTAAAAAAAATGGAGGTATATTCTCACCTTTTGAGAGAAGGGAAGTAGTATTTGGATACAAATCATAATCTAACTTTATAGGTTTCGGAACAATTGGTATGATTTTTGTTGCCGCCCAATATAGCAAAAAGAAAGTTAATATAGTTGTGACTAATAATATTATTAATTCAAATATGTTGTTTTTTAAATATATAAATTTTTTTTGGAGCAATGCTTGTAATTGTGATAGTATTTTTGGTTCACTTTTAATATAATTCAGATTTTCAATCCATGAAAGTTCTAAAAATAAATTATTTTAATAATACGAACAAAATTGATAACAATATGTTTCATTATATGTAATAGTGTAAAGGAATCTATATATACATATAAAACAGGATGTTTTATTATTTGTTTGTTTTTAGCGGTGCCGTGAAATATTGCCTTACGTAATAAAGCCATAATGGTTTTATTTCGCTTTTGAATGAGAAATAAAGTAATTTCGCAGATTTTATAATTAAAATTATTAAATACAATATTTAATTTGACCATTTTCTAAGTTGGATCCAATTCTGAATAGTTATAATCGGTTTATCTATTAACTAATCATAATTTATTAAAATATCCCCTTTAATAAACTTATATAAATTAATTTAAATTTTATAACAGAAGACAAAAATATGATTAAAAAGCATTATAAGTACCTACTTGATAAAATCTTTATCCAACTATCTAGTTTGTTAAACAAAATTGTTTTATATTTATTCCGCCAAGCCAGACGATGAGTAATGCGAAGTTGCATTTACGTGATTTTCCATTATGGAAAACGTAAGTGAATATTGCTCAGGCCCACACGAGTGTAGTTTTAAGTGTAGTTATCAATTAATGCACTTATGAATGTATGTGTAAAATTTAGTTCATTCGAAGATAGTTATCGTCGGAGAATGTTTAATCAGCTGATTTTTCAAAAGTGGAAAGTTTGTAATTTTTTATTCATATAAAACAAAAAAGGTTTGTAGCTACCTAAATAAAAAAATGGATTTGTAGATAATATAAGAGATTTAATTTTTTATTTAAATTGAGTGATAAAAAATAACAAATAGAAATAAAACCTAATATGGTAATCTTATATTGATTTTTATCAATTTCCAGAAATATTTTATATTTTGTCCGGTTTCAAATTTTTTTTTATTTAAGATGCGCACAGTTCAAAAATTTTTGAATAATGAACAAAAAAAAACCACAAAAAAATAAAAGAAAACCAAAAACATTTTTTTGTTTGTATTGGTGAGTGCATCGAGTATTACTAGTAAAATTTGATTGCAACGAAACCGGTTTTGGTGAATACAGAATTTTCACCGATGACGTCAAAACTACGCCAAAATACTTCGTTAATACAGTTCGATGCTACCTTGGCTTCGAAGCTATCTGGCTTGGCTGAATAGGTATCTTTAAGTCTGAATGCATTTTTGCACATTGTACATATATGTATATGTATGTTTGTAAATACCTAGTTCTTTGTTTATGGTCTTTTATATAATATTTCTGCATATATATACATACATATGCTCATAATAATAAAACAATCACATGGTTGAAAATCTAATTAGAAATATTAATGCCATTAAAGAAAAATATTCACTTAAATATTTCTTGCTTTCATTTGCATATACACCAAAAACAAAATACGCACTCGCTTATTCATATAAGATTATTATCTTACTTATTATCTATAATATATACATACATATACATATATCCCATATTGATGCAAAATTATTTCGTAACCTTTACATTTTGTATTACGCAGTTATGCTTCGATTCTAATATACACATACAGAAAAGAACAAAAACAAATGACTGATAAATTTTTGTTGTTGCATTTTAAAAATTTGAAGATGAATAAGTTACGTATTTTACTTTTTGTATGTTTTGTATTTTATAAAATGTTGGGATCGTGGGTTCAATTTCGCTTCATGGTGAAATTTTTTTTTATTTAAGTAGATACCTACTTGTAGTAATTTTAAATTAATGAAACAAAAATGTACGGACTGACTTAAAAAAAAACCTTTTTAAGTCAGTCCGTACATATAATTTTTTATATGAAACTGATCGTCTATATAATTATTTGGTCTATGTTTTTATATTATCAAAATGAAGTATTTTATTTCTTAAAGTTACAAATTTTTAAAGAAACTATACAAATAAATTAATTTTATTTGTAATTTTTTTTATTATTTCTGTTGAATTTAAAAAAAAAAAACAAACAAGTGATGAAAAAAAACCAAGGGTTTTTAAAAAAGCACATTTTCAAAATTATATTGTATTACATACTGAGTTTAACTTTGGAAATATTTACTTGGAAATAGTTACTGCTTACTTATAAAATTTACTGCTAACAGTAAAGTTTTTATTTTAAAGTTGTTATAGCCCTTCAATATAGAAGGTTGCCAAGTTTCTCAAGGATCTAACTTCATCTTTCTTCCCACCACCCCACCCCTACCCCCTCCATTTTTTTAGGTTCTAGGAATTAAATTGTGAATAAAAATTTGGAATTTTACTTAGAATTATACAATCTAAGCAAAGTTAGGTAAAACTGAAAGACACTTTCTTCAATTTAAGGAACCGCTTTTAAATTTAAGAAAAACCTTTAACATATGTTAAAATATAATGTTGGACCTTTAAATTTTGTATATTAAAAAAAAAAAATTGGACAGGTATTCAAGTTACAGGTGCTTAAAAATAGCAAAATTTCAATTTTCGAGCCCTTATAGCTCTTAAACAGGAGGCTTGACAAAAAAATTTTGTTAACCGACTCCTACTAATTTCTGAGTATCTAACCAAAATTTCAAGACCCTAGCTTGTACCGTTCAGAAGATATGTGTGGCCAAAAATTTAGCAAAAATTGAGTTTTGTGTAATGTTAAATTTTAGTACCGTGTGGCAACCCTAAACTTTTGCCTTTTAAAAATTTATAAAGTTTATGAAACCAGCTATCGTTTTCCGTTTTCAGATTGAAAATATATCTAACACAACTCTTGTTATAACAATTTAAATATAGCGCTTTTTCCAACTTTGGGGGGCTGTAGCCCCGTAGCAGGTGGGGCTACAGAAAAAAATTCTTCTACGAAATTATTTTTTTTGCAAAAACTACCCATGGTTAAAATTTCTTTACTCTATTTTAAACGGTGTAAAAGTTTTTGTAAACATACTGACGGACGGACGGACAGACGGACGGACAGAGTGAAGCTATATAGGCACATTTTTACAAAATTTTTTGAAAATGTGCTAAAAAAATCTTTATCTTTGAAGGAGGATCGAACTCATATCTATTTACACCCTAAGCCACTTTGCTAACCACTGAACCATACAATTCTTACAAATTTATGGTCAGATTTCTAATATTATTGTATCACTAACTGACAGAATGAAAAATAAAGCCATAGACACAGGCAAGTTCATATAAAAGTATATAATACCTATCAGTATCCCACACACGCACATATAATAAATATTATGGAAAAGGGCCTAAAATCTCTCCTAATTCAGAATATCACATATATATATATATATATAAATATTCTGGAAAAAGCGTAAAACATACATTTTTATTCCAATTCTAAAACTCCTTCCCAACTATTCAAAAAAAGTGATAGAAATAGTGGAAGCTGCCGATTCCAAACCCCCGCTATGTATATGTCAAATTCTCATTTAGGAGGGTTCTTTAAGTAAGATTCAAAATCAAGATTGTCCCTTTTTCTAGAATAATTATACATACATATTAAAATTGAAAGGAGTTCCTTTTTGTACAATACAATACAAACTTCTCAGCCGATTATCATGAAAATTTTTATATAAAGGTTTGTTTTTAGTATCCTAAAACCTTTAAAACCTATTAACAGGCTGGAAATTTGTTAAACCATATCGCCACGACAATTCGTCAAAAATTTTGAGAGTAAATGACCTATAATCTTGCGAAATTTTGCTTTGGCCTAAAAGATGGCTTCAAAAACTTTTCATTCAAGTTCGTTCAATTTTAACTTTTTTCGGCACAATTATGTGTAATTTTTGTGTTAATTTTTTTCAACATCAACTGGCAGGGTTCAATACAGTCACCTATAACAAACTAAAAGTAAGCTTATATAGTTTATTCTGTCCGTTTGTCCTTATACAATTTTAACCTGAGACACATGTTACATAATTGTATAAGATAATTTTTTGCACATAACTTTTTTTTAAAATTTTTACATTTATATAATATAAATTCCCTTGTTGTTGTTTAGACGGGGGGGAAAGCAAGTCTCCCTTACACCTAGGCCTTGTGGCCCGTTGTGCACCCCTGCTCTCAGAGTCGCTCGTTATACTTACAGCGCCTCATTGAGCCATTTTATCCCCTTCATGAAGCTTAACAATTTACCCTGGTCTAACTCCCTTACCGTGCTGAAGTCATCCCAGTACGTTCCTCCTAAGATTCTCAGTCTTAGGTTTTCTAGGGTTACACATTGGCATAGGACGTGGAGAACTGTCTCGTCCTCACAGCCTCTGCATATACTCGTAGTTGCCCTACCTATTTTTGCTACATGGGCTCAGAGCATTAGGTGGCCCGTGCTTATCCCTGTAATTAGTCTAAGATCCTCCCTTTTTAATTTTAGGATCTTTTTCGTTTTCTTGCTGTTTGTACCTCCCCAGAAATTCTTGGTATGAGTTGATCCGGTGGAGTTTAGCCATTGTTTATTTGCTTTGGTTTTAGCCCAGTTTCTCGTAAACTGTTTCACCTCTACGTGTGAGAGCCCTATCGGTTCTGTATCCGTCCTATGTTCTCTTATAGAACCCTTCGCTATTTCATCTGCTCTTTCATTGCCGGAGAAGCCTGAGTGGGTCGGGATCCAGTGCAGTCTAACTACATTGAATTTCCCCAGTTTGTTCAGGGCTTCCCAGCAATTCAGTGTAGATTTCGATCTATGCAGACTACCCTTTATTATATTTATAATGGATTTGCAGTCTGTATAGATGTTTATCATTTTGCCTCGGATTCTTTTCCGCTGCAATTCTTCCACTGCTTTCTCTATAGCAGTTGCTTCTAGTTGACGGACCGTTGCGTGGCTTGCAATTGTTTTAGCAAACCTTATAACCGGTTCGTCAAATATTATCCCTATACCACAGCGGTTGTGTTTTTTAGCCGCGTCGGTATAGATGTCTACCGTATTTGGTGAGGTTCTATTATTGATACAGGTTATTTCTGTTTCTGTATCATATTTCCCATCTAGCCTGAGTTCCCCTGCCATATCATCACTGATTGATAGGGGGCTCGTTGCTAAGTTCATTATGCCGTCTAAGTTATTTGCTTGGGTTATTTCTTTGTGTCCGTATTGACTATCAATATTTAGCCAGTTACCTGTCATGTAAAGTCGAAGAGCGGTATCTATCGTTCTTCTCTTCATCTCTATTTCAATTGGTTCAATGTCCAAGATTGCCTCCATGGCCTTGGTTGATGTGGTTCTAATGGAACCAGTAATCGCCAAGCAGCCCTGGCGCTGTACTTGTGTTAATGTTTTTATGTATCTTTTTGATGGCCGGCCACCAAACTATATATATAAAAATAAATATATAAAAATAAATATATGATAAATTCCCTTACTATATATATAAAAAAAAAAATCAAGCATATTTACCATTTGGTGGACAAAATGCAATATTTCCAACTGTATTTGATTTTGGTTGGTTATCCCATTTTTTAATACAAACTGTGTTATAAACATTGTTAATACTTATATCCGACATACTATAACTTTTCAATTTCAAAATTTCTAAATGGTCCTCTAATCTCAATAATATATCCTGGTAGTTACTTTCATACTTGATCGGAATACTATAAGTTAGCACTGGTCCAATTTCATTTCTAAGTTTAATATCACGCAATTGTTGACGTAAAAAATTTGTTATTTTAGCAGTTTCCGCACAATAATCTTTAATACATATCTAAAATAGAAGATTGGAACAATTTTTTATATTATGTACTATAACAATATTTAAATAAATACCAAATTGTAACCTGATCCAAATACTTTTTTTAAAAAATATGTACTACCAAATGCTACAAGATTTCCATTATTTAACATTGCAATCCTATCCCCAATTTTTTCAGCTTCATCTGGACAAGTTGTTGTAACTAAAATAGATCTGTCAAGCTTAACAAATCTTAAAAAATTCCAGATTATATTTTTTGTTGTTGTATCCATGCCAATTGTTGGATCATCTAAAAATACAATTCTAGGATCACCACAGAATGCAATTAATACACAAAGTAGACGTTTATTTTTAGCCGATAGATGTTTAACTCTTGTATGGCAAATAGGAGTTAACTTTAACATTTTGATATAGTTTTTTATATTTAAATTTGATAATTTTCTTTTTTTCAAATTATTAAAAAATATAATATTTTCATAAGCTGTTAATTCATTAAAAACATAATTGAATTCTGGACAAAAACCTAAACATTTTTTAGCTTGTTTTTTTCTTTTAATTATATCTATATTATTAATTATTGCAGTTCCACGAGTTGGTCTTAAAATACCATTTAACATTAATAATGTTGTAGTTTTGCCAGCTCCAATATGTCCAAGTAATACAGTTATTTCATTTTCAAACATAGTCATAGATAAATTACTGACAGCAATTTTTTGGCCAAAAATTTTTCGCAATTCTTTAATTTTAACTGTAATTTTTTTATCTTTTACATTGTATTCAAAAGCAGATTGATCTGCTCCAGCACTTTTTCTTTTTGATTGTAGTGATTGTGGCAATGCTTTTTTAGAAAATATATGAAACCATTTATTATCTGTATAAAAATCTTTACTACAAAATTCTTTCAATATAGTAATTATTAAGAATATTATTGCGTCAATTAGTAGCACAATTAAAATAAAACCAACTGATACATTCATGTCAGGATTATATGGTTTAAACAAAAGATCTCTTTGTAAGCCCAAATTTTGACCTTCAAAATATGAAATCATAAAAAAGGCATAACTGAGTGCTGTATTTGGAAAAAGGAACAAAACTAGCTTTTCATTAATTGACATATAAATGAATCCTACATTTGTTAAGGAATATAAAAGAAACATAATAAACCATAATATTGCTGCAACTAATACCGCCACATATGCTTTTGTACAAAATGAAGCAATCATAAAAGACAATGTTACCATAGCTAAACAAAATACGCATAGTAGCAATAGCACCATTGTCCAATCACTGTGCTGTAAAATCGCTAAGTCTTGATTTTTAGTTGGAATCTGTAAGCAATTTCTATTATAAATATATAAATTAAAATCAAATTAAGTATAACTTACTTGGAATATATAAACTAGTATAATGGGAACTAATAGTGTAATTGGATAAAATATTATAAACCAGTTCATCCATTGCATAAAATATCCAATTCTTAGCATTTTTAAAAATTGTTTTGAACTTGTTTCTTTTTCAACTGTTATACACTATATTTAAAAATATAATGTATTAGTGTAGGTAATTGGCAAAACCGAAATATTTTAAAATTACATAAACAATTAGCAAATAAGGGAAAAAAAAACAAGCCGATATTATATATGGTATGTAATCATGTGAAACATCTATAAATTGATCCCAACAGAAAGCAATATCATTTAATCTTTCTCGCGTAACACTAGGAAACTCTTTTTTCCCAACTTCTTCTCCCGCTGCTACTATAAATAAACCGGCATGTACGAGTCCTTCACGCAAGTAGGATGGATATGAATCGTACTCCTCATTTATTTCAAAAGCTCCATAAGGAATCATAAGATTTGGTTTAGTGTGATACTTCAAATGTGTTCGCCATGAAGTATTATATAAATATGGTGTTTCACGTGTCAAACGACCCTCTGCAGTTGGTCTTAAATATATATCTGCATTTTTTGGAAATTTACTTTGTCCTATAAACATTTCTCCAAGTTGAACAGCTCCACCAACTAAGGGCTTATAATGCATTAGTTTATGTATTTCAGTTAAATTTTTCTTATGAAAAACCGCATTAGGTACAGGACGTGGACATCCTAAATTAAATTGATTTATTTGTTTTCTTATAAGTGGTTCTAAGCGTTTAAATAAAGGGCAATCTGGGAAGTAAGCAATATTACAATCTCCTTGTTGACCTTTCGGCATAAACCTAACATCCCAAAACGCATAGATATATTAAATTTCTTTGTTGAATTGTATTTTATTTTAAAATTTATTAATAAATTACCTACCTATTATAAATGAGGATCCTTAAATTATCTCGATATTTGGTGGGGGTTTCCAAAATTTTTGTAGATTGTAAGCGTTCATGAAATAAAACTAAACTTAAAATTATTGGAAATAAAATTCCAACAAGAAGCTGTGCTTTATTATTCCATATTACTTTGAAATTTTTAATTAATAATTGGTAGCTGTAACGGAAACTATCCATTATAAAAATAAAAAATAAATTTTTTGAGTTAAATCATAAAGATGATAAAAAATACTTAAATAAAAAATTAGATTCTTTTAAAATTTAAGTCAATTACTCAAAAAGCAAAGCTCCTAGATTACTTATTTAAGAAACCAAAAATATATTCATGTTTATTACAATTGTCGTAATTTTTCCGTTTTAAAAAAAGGCTTTTAGCGTTTATCAAAACAATTTTTAAATCGTAGGTCTTGATTACAGATATCCAAAACTAACATTCTATTTTTGTTATTTTTTTTTTATTTCCAAATGGGAATTTATTAACGATAAGTAACAATTATTTCAAAAATTTTTATTAGAAAAATTTAAATATAAAAAAAATGAGGAAGATTAAAATTGCCCTTGTCAACTTTTCGTTCAACGTTCAACCTTCTATAATGTATAAAATAAATGATAATTTGTCATATAAAAAATAACAAATATGTATAATTACTTACTTTGGTTTGCAATTAAACTGCTTGACTGAAAATTCAAAATATATATTTTTTTTTTTTATACCCGTATGACTATAAGCATTGATTAAGAATTATATATAGATAAACATTTTCATGTTAAAAATTAACTATTGATACTTAATAATAATATATTTTTTTATTTTAGACGGACGGACATACATAGCTAAATCGATTTATTTTTCGATTCTGATCCGATCCATACACTTGAGTCTATATCTACCCCCCTCCTTTTCTGCGTAACAAACGTAATGACAAATTTAGTATATCCTTTTGACAGTCATACGGATTACGGGTATAAACAATGATTTTTTTATTTATAAATTCATAGTTCAATTTTTCGAATTGATTTCTGTTTTTCTAAAAATTTATTAAATTTTGTATGCATATGCACACATACTTATATTGATGTGTATGCATATCCCCCAAACCAGACGATATGGAATGCGACGTTGCAAACACGTAATTTTCCATTATAGAATAACGTAAGTGTATATTGCTCAGTCCTACACGAGTGTAGTTACCAATTTATGCACTTATGAATGTTTGTGTAAAATTTAGTTCATTCGAAGATAGTTATCGTCGGAGAATGTTTAGTCAGCTGATTTTTCAAAAGGGGAAAGTTTTTGTAATTTTTTATTCATATAAAAAAAAAAGGTTTGTAGCTACCTAAATAAAAAAATGGATTTGTACATACTATAAGATATTTAATTTTTTACTTACATTGAGTGGGTAGGTAATTTTATTTGACTTTTAATTATAAATTTATTTTACATTTAAAAATGGATTATTATTTTAAATAACATCTGTGGGACTGAGCAAACATTCATAATTATACAATTTTAAAATTAGTTTTTAAATCTGTTCCTTAAACTAATTGTCTTTTATATCATAAATTATTTTTTTTTATTATTTATATTAACTAAATTTTATATTTTATTAATTAAAATATATTTATATATTTA
Organism: Dolichopus griseipennis; assembly: GCA_963082915.1. Lineage (NCBI taxonomy): Eukaryota > Metazoa > Arthropoda > Insecta > Diptera > Dolichopodidae > Dolichopus > Dolichopus griseipennis. The sequence goes on along the minus strand of OY720444.1, from coordinate 18,574,878 downwards.
ATATAATACAAATGTATTTATATATTTAATATAATACAAATGTATTTGTTCATTTTTTCTTTTTTTAGTATTTAGTTTGAAAGTTAAAAAATAACAAATAGAAATAAAACCTAATATGGTAAACTTATATTGATTTTTATCAATTTCCAATTTCCAGAAATATTTTATATTTTGTCCGGTCTCAAATTTTTTTTATTTAAGATGCGCACAGTTCAAAAATTTTTAAATAATAAACAAAAAAAAAACCACAAAAAAATAAAAGAAAACCAAAAACATTTTTTTGTTTGAATTGGTAAGTGCATCGAGTGTTACTAGTAAAATTTGATGGCACCGAACCCGGTTTTTTGTGAATACAAAAATTACGAAACCGGTTTTGGTGAATACAGAATTTTCACCGATGACGTCAAAACTACGTTAAAATACCTCGAGTATACAGTTCGATGCAACCCGTGTGGCTTGGGTGATTGGTTTTTTACCTACGACACACTATGCAATTTTGCTATATTTTAATTTGAATTTTTTTTTTTAATTTTCCGTCTTTTTCTTGCATGAAATATTTATTACTATCTACATCATAGAATTACTAGTACTAGAATGGCAGTAGAGAAAAAATTTTCAGACAAATTTCAAAATTTGGTACGTGTACCGTTTGTATGTATTTACTAGTTTCTCCGCGATTCATTTCTTTTGAAAGTGAAATATAAAAGAAACTTTTAAGTACGATTTAAGTAAGATTTCAAAGTTAAAAGTAAATGAAAACAAATTAGAAAATATTATATTCAAAAAATTTGTGTGTTGTTGTGCTTTTTGAAGTTTTTTAAAAAACATTAAATTAAATAAAGTATTATTAAGAAGGGAAGAAAGTGTTGCTTAAAGATTTTTTTTTATTTCTTGAGCCGATAATATACGATACAAATATCAGCCGATTTTTTTAAAACTATTTTAAAGATATTTTCCTTTTGGTTTTTGCTTTCCATTTTTCATTATTATTAAGTGACCGTTCTGTAAATTTACCAAAACATAGTATATTTTCGAATAGAATCAATTTGAAAATTATATTGCAATACTAAATTTTTTAAATAATAAGTAAAATTTTGATTGAATAAAAAAAGGGTAAAGAAAAAACCGTTTAATTTTTTATTCGGAAACGTTAAGTTATTTGAAACAGAAATCAAAACTCTCCTTACGGTTAACATAAATGTAGATTTCATATTTGCAAAAGGTTCGTTCATATTTAAAAATAGCTAAAAATGTTTATATATTCACAAGATTATAAATACTTTTTGTTTTGTTCAAAAAATTATGATTTGTTTTTGATTTACTTATTTTCATTTCCACGATGAATAAATACCTTAAGATAAATCAAAATAGATATGTAAGTTAATTAAAATTAAACAAAAAATATACTTATAGAGATTCCATTATTTTTAAAAATAATTTACTGCAATTTCTTCTAATATTATTCAAATTTTTTTCTTGATGTTTTGTTTAATTATATATTCAATATTAAAAAGTAAATATTTAAAATAAAAGTAAATTAAATTAAATAGTTAAAATCTTTATTCGAAATAACTTATAATATACAAAACTGCCCAATCCTAATGAAAAACTGCCTAATAAACATTCTCATTTACTCAAATTTAAGCAATGACAGATGAAGTAGCCGTACCATTTGTATACGCATACGAAATTGCATATGTATTTTTTTGTCTGAATACCTCAGGATAGGAAATCACATTAGAAGAAAAGAGTCGGGAACATTCTTTTGCCATTCTAGAACTAGTAATTCTATGATCTACATCCAACAATTTAAGTAAATTTTTGTATATGTATGTGTGGAAAGAGTAAAAGTTAGCAAGAAAATTTTTGATCGCGTGACCAAGTGAAACTACTTCTTAACAATAGATATACTTTGATGTTAATGTATAAGATGTATGTATGTGTTTAAATTTCTATTTCTTAATTCTTTAATCTTTAGAGGCATTTTTAGCACATTTTCAAAAAATTTTGTAAAAATGTGCCTATATAGCTTTACTCTGTCCGTCCGTCCGTCCCTTTTAACCTAAGGCTGACTAAAAAATATCAGAAATGGGTACGTATTGCAATAAAAATAATTTAATGTTAAAACTTTTTTTTGTAGCCGCCCCCGTTACGGAGCTACAGCCCCACAAAGTCGAAAAAACCCTATATTTAAAAAGTTATAATTAGAGTTCTATAAGGTATATTTCCAACCTGAAAAGGGTAACAGACAGCTGTTCTTATAAGCTTTACAAATTTTTAAAAACCAATTATATAGGGTTACCATACGGTACTAAAATTTACCGTTATCCAAAACTAAGTTTTGCAAAATTTTTGGTGCCACATAACTTCTGAACGGCTAAATCTAGAAACTTGAAATTGGGAGAAGTTAGATCCTTAGAAATAAGTAAGAGTCAGTTAACAAAATTTTTTTGTCACGCCCAGTCTTTAGGAGCTGTAAGGGGTCGAAAATTGAAATTTTGCTAAAAATTTAGCTTTTAAACACCTATAACTTGAATACCTGTCAAAATTTTTTTTTATTTGTATACTAAATTGAAAGCTCCAAAACGAAAGTTTCAATAAGTGTCAAAGGTTTTTCTTAATTTTGACTTTGTCCGTCCGTATGTTTACAAAAACTTTTACACCGTTTGAAATAGAATAAAGAAATTTTAACCACGGGTATATATTACAAAAAAATTAATTTCGTAGAAAAATTTTTTTCTGTAGCCCCACCTGTTACGGAGCTACAGCCCCCCAAAGTTGGAAAAAGCCCTATTTTTAAATTGTTATAACAAGAGTTTTGTTAAGTGTATTTTCAACCTGAAAACGGCAAAAGATAGCTAATTTTATAGGCTTCACAAAAATACAAGACTAAAATGTATAAGGTTACCATACGGTACTAAAACTTACCATTAAGCTAAACTCAACTTTTGCAAAATTTTTGACCCCATATATCTCCTAAACGGTTCAACCTAGGATCTTGAAATTTTGGGAGAAGTTAGGTCTTCCGAAATTAGCAGGAGTAAGTTAACAAAATTTTTTTGTCACGCTCCCTGTTTAGGAGGTATAAGGGCTCGAAAATTGAAATTTTGCTATTTTCAACCACCTGTAACTTTAACACCTGTTAAAATTTTTTTATACAAATATGCAAAATTTACAGCTACAGTATTATATTTCAACATACGTTAAAGGTTTTTCTTAAATTTGAAAGGGTTTCTTTAAATTGAAGAAATTGTTTCTTAGTCTTAACCATTTTTGGTTAGATAATAGTATTCTAGGTAAAATTCCAAATTTTGTTGGAGTTTAAAAATGATTTCCTAGAACCAGGAAAAAATGGAAGGGTGAAGACAGAAGGGGGGTGAGCAGATCCATCATAAGTTTGCTAAGCAAAAATTTGGGAACCTTCCCCATTGAAGGGCTACTAGGTCTTCAAAATTAAAACTTTTATATTCTTATACAACAGTAATTTATTCACCAGTGTAAGTTTTTCCAAAATTAAACGGTAACATTGAAGCTCCAACATTATATTTTGCTTTTATTAACAGGTTTTCTTGAGGGCATTGGGGTTATATTCTAAGTATTTCACTATTAGTCATTTAATTAATTATTAATGAAATAAAAAAATTATAATATTATCATACTATATATTTTTATAAAAATAAATGATAAAATACTCAGTAAGAAACCGTATATAATTTTGAAAATGTGCTTTTTAAAAACCCTTGGTTTTTTTCCCTCACTTGTTTGGATTCAGATCAATTATAATTTTGTTCTAACTGAGAATTTCTATTAAAATTTAAATACTGTCACCAAAATCTTATTTATTGTGGCATTGATAACTAAAAAGTATAAAAAATTGTTTTTTAGCACATTTTCAAAAAATTTTGTAAAAATGTGCTATATAGGCACTCTGTCCGTCCGTCCGTCCGCATGTTTACAAAAACTTTTACACCGTTTGAAATAGAGTAAAGAAATTTTAGCCATGGGTAGTTTTTGCAAAAAAAATAATTTCGTAGAAGAATTTTTTTTTGTAGCCCCACCTGTTACGGGGCTACAGCTCACCAAAGTTGGAAAAAGCCCTATATTTAAATTGTTATACCAAGAGTTCTGTTAGATATATTTTCAATCTGAAAACGGAAATCGATAGCTGGTTTCATATGCTTTATAAATATTTAAAAAGCAAATATTTAGGGTTGCCATACGGTACTAAAATTTAAAATTACACAAAACTCAATTTTTGCAAAAATTTTGGCCACACATATCTTCTGAACGGTTCAAGCTAGGGTCTTGAAATTTTTGGAGAAGTTAGATACTCAAAAATTAGTAGGAATCGGTTAACAAAATTTTTTTGTCCAGGCCCATGTTTCGGAGCTATAAAGGCTCGAAAATTAGAATTTTGCTATTTTTAAACACCTGTAACTTGAATTCCTGTCTAAATTTTTTTTTAGTGATATACAAAATTCAAAGCTCTTTAATTATATTTCAACATATGTCAAAGATTTTTCTTAATTTTGAAGGTTGACGAAGCTACAGCCCCTGCAAATTCCAAAAAAGGCCTATGTTTAAATTGATATAACAAGAATTCTGTTAAGTTAATTTTTAATCGAAAAACGGAAGAAGAGAGCTGCTTTTATAGGCTTTTCAAAAATAGGTCACTTAAATGTATAGGATTGCCATACGGTACTAAAATTTACCATTATATAAAACACAATTTTTGCAAAAATTTTTGGTCCCATATATTTCCTAAACGGTTTAAGATAGGGTCTTGAAATTTTGGGAGAAGTTAGATCTTTAAATATTAGTAGGAGTTGGTTAACAAAATTTTTTTGTCAAGTCCCCTATTTAGGAGCTATAAGGCCTCGAAAATTTAAATTTTGCTATTTTTAAGCACCTGTAACTTGAATACCTGTTCAATTTTTTTTTTATTAATATGTAAAATTTAAAGGCCCAACATTATATTTTAACATATGTTAAAGGTTTTTCTTAAATTTAAAAGTGGTTCCTTAAATTGAAGAAAGTGTCTCTCAGTTTTACCCATTTTTGCTTAGATTGTATAATTCTAAGTAAAATTCCAAATTTTTGTGGAATTCACAATTTAATTCCTTGAACCTGAAAACATGGAGGGTGACGGAGGGTGGGGGGAGGTAGATGAAGTTAGATCCTTGAGAAACTTGGCAACCTTCCCAATTGAAGGGCTATAACAACTTTAAAATAAAAACTTTACTGTTAGCCGTAAATTTTATAAGTAAGCAGTAACTATTTCCAAGTAAATATTTCCAAAGTTAAACTCAGGATCTAATACAATATAATTTTGAAAATGTGCTTTTTTAAAAACCCTTGGTTTTTTTTTCATCACTTGTTTTTTCTTATTCTTATGATTTTTTTCTTTTATTTGGTGTCGTATTATGATTCATGTTACATGCACTATGTAGAGTGAAAAATGGTCTACAAATTTAATTGGTATAAATTGATAGAATAAAAATAAAGGGTACCTATAAATAGAAATAAAAAATATATCATTATTAAGTATTAATAGCAATGGTAAATGTAGACTCAAAGCTATGGATCGGATCAGAATCGAAAAAAAATCGATTTAGCTATATACATATATAAGTCCGACCGTCCGTCCGTCATCACGATAATTCAAAAAATAAAGGAGCTGGGATTTTATAATTTTCACAAATTCGTTTTTATGCAATAGCCGTCGTCTCTATTAATATCCAGCCATTTTTTTTTTCTATAAGCATTCCTCTGTACATTCCTCTGGTGTCTGAAATTTGACTAAAAATAGTTTAGTTTTATGGCAATAGTTTCTGCAAAATTTGGTTGGTCTACAGCTGTGGATACGATAAGCTGCCATACAGCTAATTCTTTTAGTTTAGTTTAATGATCAAGATTTGTGCAAAATTTAGTTGGGATAGTGCAGTTGATTCGAGTAGCTGCCATACAACTTCTTCTCTTATATGAACATTATATACAACTTCTTCTCTTACAAAGAGAAATATACAGAAGCTGGGTAACTAAAATTTGTCAAAAGTAATATACCGGATGATATAATGTTTATATTACGGTCATACGAGATCTCAGAGTTGACACAGTCTGCTCTACTACAGTTTACTTCGTGTTTAATTTAATTATAAAGAGAATAATTAAAAAAAAAAAAATTGATTCGAACTGGATTTGAACCGGACGTTTTGATTAAAAATCGGACACTACACCATAAAGCCACTAATAATTCAACTACATTATTTTGTTTTTGTATTTAGTTATTAGTTTTGATGATATTCATATCAGTTCAAAAAATTTGTTTGACAACTACTCGAAGCCTTTGTCCGATTTTAACCAAAAACAATAGGGAACCTACAAATTGTCTTGAAATTACTTTATGTAAGTTTTGAAACTCTACCTCCTTTAGTTTTTGAGTTATCGTGCTGAGAGACGGATGGACAGACACATATAGTTAGATCGATTTACTTTTCGATGCTGATCCGATACGTACCCTTGACACTATATCTAGCTCGTCTAGATCGATGCGTTACAGACAGAGGAGTAATTTAAATATACCCGTGGCCTTATTTGTATGCACGTGTATAAAAACCTAAATAAATGGAAAATTATTTTAAAAATAAATTGTTTTTATAAATGCAGATTAAAGTGGTACGCAACAGGAAGCAGTTAAAAAAATTAGTAGAGATGATGGAAGAAAAATTTAGACTTTGCAAGAAATATTTGGAAAAAAACAGAGGCAACAGAAATTTAAAATTTATTTTTATTGTTATATTTAGTCGATGTATTTTATCTTAAGGGATCCAATAAATCGTTCAAAAAACAAAACACAAGACAAAGTAGAAAAAAGAACTAAAATATTGACGTTACAAAATAAATTTTTTTATGAAAGTTACCGAGGAGAAATTTCTTTAGGGGATTGAAGATAACCTAAAGAAAGCAAATATTTAAAAAAAACGAGGAAGAGTGTAGTAGTAGACTGTGTCAACTCTGATTATATATAGTTAAATTGATAGTTACTGTCAATTTCTAGTAACTATCCGGTTAATTACTTTTGGCAAAATTTCAAACATTCAGCTTTATTAGGTGTAGAGTAATGCTCATATAAAAGAAGGAGTTGTATGGCAGCTACTCGAACCCTTTGCAGTAGAACAACCAAATTTTGCAGTTACTTTGGTCATTACACTAAACTATTTTTGGCAAAATTTCAGACACCCAGCTTCATTTGGTGTAGTGTAATCCTCATATAAAAGAAGGAGTTGTATGGCAGTTACTCGAACCCTCAGCAGTAGACCAACTAAATTTTGCAGTTACTTTGGCCATTACACTAAACTATTTTTGCAAAATTTCAAACACCCAGCTTCATCAGGTGTAGTATAAAGCTCATATAAAGAAGGAGTTGTATGGCAGCTACTCGAACCCTCTGCAGTAGACCAACCAAATTTTGCAGAAACTTTGGCCGTTATACTAAACTGTTTTTAACAAAATTTCAGACACGCAGCTTCCATAGGTATAGAGTAATGCTCACATAAAATTAGAAGTTGTATGGCAGTTACTCGAACCCGTGGACCAAAATGGCTGGATTTAAACAGCGATTCTGGTTTTTGCATAAAAACGAATTTGTGAAAATATCAGAATCCTAGCTCCTTTACTTTTTGAGTTATCGTGATGACGGACGGACGGACATGCAAAGCTAAATCGATTTATTTTTCGATTCTGATCCGATCTATACACTTGAGTCTATATCTACCCCCCATCCTGCGTCACAAACGTAATTGCAAATTTATTATACCCTTGGACTATATAGTCATACGGGTATAATTAGTTTTGTGTAATTTATATTAGACTAATTTAACTCGAAGAATTATAGTTTTAAAAATATATTGCAACAATGTTTTCATTAAAAACTGTATGAATACATGCTTCAGTTCCTTTAAGGGATTTTTTAAATCTGAGTAGACCATGAACTGTAAAAAAATTAGTTCTCTCTGAGCACGATTTAGAATCGCTAAATTAATATATATATATATACAAAAGTTTAATATTCAGGTTAAAAAAAATATTCCCAGGTAAAATACAGTTAAATGATATTATAAGCTAACGAAATGCAGGCATATGACACTATTCTACTGAACATATTTCAATGCTAGCAATCTTTAATGAGGAGTAAACTATTCTTTGCTCCTGACAGCTACTCCCAAATAAACCAGGCTTTGAGAAAGAGTAGATAATAGAAGTAGGTAATTTTCGGCAGATACATTTGAATAGGTATTGTTAAATCATATTTTTCGTTAGATAACCAAACAGCACTTTCTTCTTCCATTTTAAAAAATATTTTTTATATATATCAGCATTAAAACTTTTTTTTCAATATTTAAATATATTATTTGATAAACTTCTCATATGAAAGATAGTTTTAAAATGACAATTAATCTAACAATTATCTACTCCTGAAACAAAAATTAGCGTTCCAATTACAAATTACTCCTATCTACTCGTTTTGCTAAAAGGAACGCTTTCCCTATAGGCTGACCATAGCAATAATAAGACCAGTGAAGCAGCTATGGACATTAACAATTTACCAGAGTTACCGTTAGAAGATGAAGAGGATGGAGTCAGAGAATCATTCTTGGCGTCGTTGATATTAAGGATTTATTAAAAAATCAAAAAAAAATAATTTTATCAAATCCGCACAAAAACCTCGAGCACAGGGCGTTACTAGTATATTTATTCATTTACGTTAAGTGTACATTAAATCATATCGTTTATTTTGTTCTTTTTCTACTAGATTTATTACTTCATAAACTTGATCCTGTTTCATTTCAGTTACAGTATATTCTTTAATACCCAATTCTAGTTTATTCGTTTCTAAAGTTTGAAATATTTTTGCCCATTCAGCAGTATCATTAATTGTTATAATAAATTGCATAAAATCAGCACATTCTTCACTAAAAAATTAAATATACAAATAAGTGACAAATATAAACACTAACGTCAAGTATTATCTACTTCAATTTGGACGTTGTAAAATTATCAGAAATTAAATTTTTAATTTCTTGATATTTTTCACCAGCTTTTTGTAATTTAAGGGTTATTAACACAATTCGTTCTAAATATATGTTCTTAATTTTTTGTAATGAACCCAAACATTTAATTTCACCATTAACAATAAAAGCTGACCGTGTACATACGGCTTCGTAATCTTTAACATCAGTTGACAATAAAACAAGTGTCCTTCCAGATGCTCTAATTTGACTAATTTTTCTCTGTAAAATCGATTTTTCAGTTGGTTCCATGCCATGAAATGGATTATTTAAATATGTTAAGACTGGATTATTGATACATGCTAAAGCTACATTAAAAATTCTTTTACTTGTATGACTATTATCTAATATTCGACGATTAAGAACATTCTTAATATCAAAATTCTCAGATAATATCGTTAATAAATTTTTCATTTCCCCTCGTGGTATTCCTTTTATTTTACAGTAAAAATTAAAAATTTCTCTGCCTGTAAATTCATTTGTATATGCATCAAATGGGGGACAATAAGTGATTTTTTTGTACACCATATTCATATTTCTAGTAACTGAGTAACCTTTCACAAGGGAATCGCCAGCTTGTACTAATTCAGTTCCTATTAATATATTCAAGATACTGTAGCTTCCACTACCTAATAGTCCAAAACATTCGGATCTTTTAAAATCAGTTATTAATAACAATAAAATAATGTTTCAAATAATATAAATTATAAGTTTCAAATTACCGGTTTAGTGCGAATGTTATCTCTTTCAATAATTCGGATCTTGGAGAATACTTGTCAATATGGTCTACTTTTAAATTTGTAATACGACTAGTTGCAGCTATCATATTTGTAACCTTTTCTTTTTCTACCTTTACATCAATATCCAAACCAGGAGCAGCATCATATCTTCTCATTAGACAGGGTGGTCGTCTAATTAAAAAATTAATTTAAAATTTTTATATAAACACTTTAATTGCTTACATGTATGCCATTATATTGCGTATTATTCTAGTACCATAAAAGTTTGTTGTTAAAATCAAAATTAATAAAATTGTAAAACAAAGAAAAACTGGATAACATATATTTTTACACACACTAGGTTTATTAAAAAGATAGTATTTTGGTATTCCTAAAAAAAAAAATTTAAAAATTACAACTTGGTTAAATAATTATTTTAATTTAATTTCTTATATTTATTTTTTAATATACATAAAAACTTAAACTTTAGGACAATGTACTTAATTTTTCAAATTTTTCTGATGAGAGAAACCCTATACATTTCACTTGATTAAGCTCTATATTGGTTTGAGAAAGCAACGTGTACTTTAATGCCATGTATATATTGACGAAGTCATTAACATAAATTGTAATCATTAGAATATAATTGGTCTAACATGTACCACGGTATTGAAAGGCTTATTAACCTACCAGTTTAACATTTAGCACAACAAATAGTTCTTCCTACATTTATGAAACTATGGCCCTCAATCCCTAGAAAAAACTCTACAAAGACGTATATGATGTTACATGATATACAAGGATTTTGATATAGCGCGCAAATTGTAAATTGTTGGATACATCTTATCCTTTATTCAAAATAGGTTCGACAACTTCTCGTACAAAGTAAAGGTTTTTAATTATTTAACCTATATTTAGAGTTTCATTATATGAGATTTAAGATATGTTTGAGTAAAGTTTAAAAAAGATCTGAAAATTAACCTCCAGGAAAAAGGTATACCTATTTTACTGAAGTCATAGTAAATTAATATCGTAATTTTTTTTGAAATAGAAAATTGAATTTACCACAACATTCTTTTCGGAATTCTTTACAAGCTAAATCTATATTACAATCTTCTGGTTTGATATTCTCTGGGCGATAAAAATCTTCACACCATCTTTCACAATTTCTTTTTAATTTGAACGTATATAGCGTGTTTACTAAGTTGAAAATCAAAAAATAATTTGGAAATATTAGTGCAGCATCGTCATAAAGTTCACGAGACTCAATTAAATTCCGATTTTCGCTAAATGTATTTATTAAATACCATGCTATACCTGAAATAAAATTTAAATTTAAATACTAGGGAGAAAACAATTTCGGTATTTGTATTATGTTATTTTAATGGAATTGGTACTCATGTCTAGTCATAATATGGTTATTGCAAGATACAATATTTCATTAAAATTTTCTTATTATACCCCCGTATGGGAATAATAAATTTGCCATTACGTTTGTTAAGCAGAGAAAGAGAGGAGTTAGATATAGACTCAAGGGTATGGATCAGATTAGAATCGAAAAATAAATTGATTTAGCTATGTATGCCCGTCCGTACGTCTGTCCGTCTGCACGATAACTCGTATTTTGAAATTTTCAAAAAATTCGTTTATATGCAATAGCCGTTATCACTATTTAAATCCAGCCATTTTGGTCCTCGGGTTCGAGTACCTGCAATACAACTTTTTTTTCTATATGAGCATTAATCTGTACTTATTAAAGCTGGGTGTTTGAATTTTCGCCAAAAAAAGTTTTGTGTAATGGCCAAAGTTACTGCAAAATTTTGTTGGTCTACTGCAGAGAGTTCGAGTAGCTGCCATACAACCCCTTCTTTCATACGAGCATATTACACTACACTTAATAAAGCTGGTATGTTTTAAATTTTACCAAAAGTAATTAATGTTTATTATATTAATGATATAATGTTTATTCTACTCTTCTACACTCACTCTTCTTCGTTTTTGAATAAAATCAAGACGGTTTCGTGCTGTTTTCAAATTTGAAAACACTAGTTGGATTATAAACAGGTTAAGTTAAATAAAATAGGATAAACACTTTCGTGTGATTTTAAAATGTTTCTACTTTCGGATAGCTTTTCCCTATTTAGACGGATTTAGTATTAAGAACTTTTATTTTTATTAATTTCAATAACTTAAAAATTTCACTCTGTCTACGTCTGTGTTTTATGTTTTTATATTGAAATCCTTTAGTTTAATTGGTATTTGATATTTACCTGAACCAATATTAAAAATTACGCTTAATATAAATGCAGTACTTGGCAAACTAGCATATAGACCCCATAAGTATGAAATTGGAATAGCTGCAAATCCATAAAGTAACAAAATTCGAAATATAGTTGTAGCTAAAATTAAAAAAATATTTATTTTTGTAAAATTGATTATTTTTAATTAATCTATTATTAACATCGTGTACATATTGTATTTGCTTTTCTGTTAGATTTTTTTAAACATCTCTCGAATTATTTACACATATTTTTATTTTGTCCGTTCTTTTTAAACCCTACACCTATAGAATAGGTAAACGGGTATATTAACTTTGGTATGGTGTTTGTAACCACCTAAAGGAAGCGAGCTAGATATGGAAAAGTATATATATTTGTGATCAGCGTGACCGCCTGAGTCGATATAGCCATGTCCGTCTGTCCGTCCGTCCGTCCGTAGGCACGATAACTCAAAAAATGATGGAGCTATTTTGATGAAATTTTAACTGTAGGTTACTAGGACTGAAAGTACGGCGGGGATTGCATATGGGCGAAATCGGCCCATGGGTTCGGATTCTGGACCTTTTAATCGGTTTCAGGGCTAACGAACAAATATAAAAAATCACGATAACTCAACAACTAATGACGCTATCTTCATCAAATTTGTGCTGTAGGTTACTAGTAATGAAACTACTTCGGGAATTGCGTAAGATCGGGATTGGACAATGGGTTCGGAACCTAGAACTTTTTGATCGAATTTAGGCCAAACGAGCATAATTCCAAAACCAATGAAGATAGAACCTCCAAATTTAGTATCAGGGTGTCCCTTCCTATTTCCTAAGTGTCTTGTGAATTTGGGTCCCATTGGAGTAGTGGGTGGGGGACCAGCCACACATTTCCGAAGACCTTAAAGTATATCTTTAAAATTAAGATAGCAACTTGAAAAAATGTAGAAACTTCAAATTCGGCACAAGAGTGTTCTTTACTATTCTCTTGAGTGTTCCCCTAATTTGGGATCAATTGGAGTGGTGGTTCTGTACCCCTCTCAGACCTCCCAAGTTTAAAAGGCTTATAATCGAAATTACTAGAAATAGTTACTTAAAATTAGGATAGACCGTTGAAATTGTGTACAAGGGTTAACTAGTACTATAAGTACAGCGCGAACTATATAAGGGCGAAATCAGCCCAACGGTTCGGATTCCGGAAATTATCTTCATGAAATTTGTGCTGTAGGTTATTGGTAATGAAACTACGGCGGTGATTACGTACGGTGAGGATTGAACAATGGGTTCGGAACCTAGAACTTTTTGATCGAATTTAGGCCAAACGAGCATAATTCCAAAACCAATGAAGATAGAACCTCCAAATTTAGTATCAGGGTGTCCCTTCCTATTTCGTAAGTGTCTTTGAAATTTGGGCCCCATTGGAGTAGTGGGTCGGGGACCAGCCACTCAGTTCCGAGGACCTTAAAGCTTATTTTCGAAATTAATAAAGATAGAAACTTGAAACAAATGTAGAAGCTTCAAATTTGGCCCAGGGTGTTCTTTACTATTTCTTGCGTGCCCCCCTAATTTGGGATCAATTGGAGTGGTGGTTCAGCACCTCTCTTACACCCCCCAATGTGTAAAAGCTTATCATCGAAATTAATAAAACTAGCAACTTAAAATTAAGATAGAACGTTCCAATTGTGTACAAGGGTAAACTAGTATTGAAAGTATGACGGGACTGCATATGGGCGAGATCGTACCAGAATTTCGGTTTCTGGAACCCTTGAAAAGTTCAAGGACTAACAAACATATATCTTAAAAACACCATAACTCAAAAAATAATGCCGGTATTTTGATGAAATTTAACACTAGGTTACTAGTAATGAAAGTACCATGGGAATTGGTTGTGGTCGAGTTTAATTTCAAAGCCAAAGAATATATTTCCTATGTCCTATGTGTCTCCGAAATCTAGACTTAATTGTAGTGGTTCAGCTATGTTCAAAGGTACTTCATGCATTTATTTAAAATTTATTTTTATATTTAAATGAATTATATGAAAAGGTCTAAATTTATATTTTGCGTTTATAAGCTTTTCTATTAGGTATATAAACTAACCATTTAAAATAATTTCAATTTTTAAAAATTTGGATTATTAAATATATTATGCTTTGATTATCTTTTTATCACAAAATTTAATAATTAGAATTTTTTCATTTGTAATTGAATTGGAATAAATATATTTTCATTTATTTCAAGTTTGTTTGTTTTTTAATATTTTTAAATAGATAAATTAGTAAGAATTTGTAGTATTTTTTAATAGAAAGTGTAATTAGAAAATGTTTTTAGTATTATAAAGTTAATTTGGTTAGCTATGTCTTACGATCAAATTAATAACAGCTTTTATGGTGTTAAATTATGGATATGTCCTTAAATTTGAACCAAATAGGTGTAGGGTATTTCTAAGTCGGTTGCACCGACTGACTGTTGCTTTACTTGTTTAATTTACAGTTTAATTAAAAAATAATAAAACAAATTTATTTGAAGTAAAATCTGGTTTCTTTCCTCTTTAATTCGAATGTGTTCGTTTAAATTCGTCAAACGATCATTTGTTAGGAATCAACCCATGCCTACTGATTTAGATTAATTAGTTGATTCATTTCAACTATTTAAGTAGACACTTAAATTTTCACTAGGGCCTCATTTATTTTTGGTAAGGTCATTTCTCACAATATTGGAACGTACAGTAATTTGCCCATATCACGACCATGAATCTTTTCAACGATTTCGGCATTTTTACATATGATTCATCTGGAATGAAATCTTTTATAGATCTTGCTTCTTCGTAATTAAGACAGGATAACCATTTTTTGCATAAAAGATTTGCATAATATTCATTAAACCATAAAAATTTCAAATAAGTGGTTATGGACTATCGAATTTGATTCCATGAAATAAATAAATATAAGAGTTCAATAAGTTAGTTCCGTTTTCAAATTAAAATTTTCAAAATAGGATTATTATGACGTAATTGGATCATTGTGAGCTATCTTTTCTGGACCGTATGTTTAAATGGACTACAACGTTTAGTTTCTATCAATGACCTTTCTTAAGTACATCAATGTTAGATGCTTTCTTTAAGCAATGCTTTTTTTATGTCCCTGATTTTGAAAGTTGTGGAAAAATTAATATAATATTTCATTTGGTCAAACTTATATTGAAGTAGATGACTGATTAGAGAATTTGGAAACAATAAGATTACTTTTAATAGTTTTATCGATAGGAGTTGTTATTCATATTATATATACACCTAGACCTATAGGTACTAACTTATTTTAGTATTATGTATATTATTATTTACTATATAATTATTATTCATGTTACTTGCCAATGTTCATGTTACTTGCCAATGTTATTATTGCAAGAGAAATAATATTATAGAAGAGTAAATCTAATTATAGATACAGTACTTAAATCTATGATAATTTAAATTTACCTAATTCATATGAACTTGAAAAATCTTCATCTTGTACAAATGAAATAGCTAAAATAAAAAGAAATGCTATCACCAAATAAGTTAGGTAATCAATAATAAAATGAGAGATCCAAAAAGCTATCGGATGAACACCATTTATTAATTGCATTAATTTAAATTTAGATATACGTTCCTTTGTTATTAATATTGCAAAATATGATGGTATGAATACAAAACAAAAACTCCATATAACTGCTATCAACATATCAAAACGATATTTCAGATCTCTTCCCATTATTTCATCTGCAGATCTGGGAAGAGGGTAATTAAACATATTAACTGTATATTCAGTACTCTTAAAACTTGCCCTATTTAAAAAAATATTAATAAATTTAAGTTTTATTTAAATTAAAAATATAAAATTTACCTTAAATATGCATTTATTACTGCTGAATAACCAATTGCAAGACTATGAATGACATCCATATTATGATGTACTACTAAATTAGAAGGTGTAATAACCAAACCATCTAAATATTGTTGTTTTGTTTCTAATATATTTTTCTTTAGATTTTCTACGTAAAAATCTTGAATTGCATCGTCAACACCTTTGCCTAAATCCTTTATAGTATGATGTTTAAAAGAACTAACATAATTTTTCCATTCTTTTTCAATCTCTAAAAAAAATGGAGGTATATTGTAGACACTTTTTGAGAGAAGGGAAGTAGTATTTGGATACAAATCATAATCTAACTTTATAGGTTTCGGAACAATTGGTATGATTTTTGTTGCCGCCCAATATAGCAAAAAGAAAGTTAATATAGTTGTGCATAATAATATTATTAATTCAAATATGTTGTTTTTTAAATATATAAATTTTTTTTGGAGCAATGCTTGTAATTGTGATAGTATTTTTGGTTCACTTTTAATATAATTCAGATTTTCAATCCATGAAAGTTCTAAAAATAAATTATTTTAATAATACGAACAAAATTGATAACAATATGTTTCATTATATGTAATAGTGTAAAGGAATCTATATATACATATAAAACAGGATGTTCTATTATTTGTTTGTTTTTAGCGGTGCCGTGAAATATTGCCTTACGTAATAAAGCCATAATGGTTTTATTTCGCTTTTGAATGAGAAATAAAGTAATTTCGCAGATTTTATAATTAAAATTATTAAATACAATATTTAATTTGACCATTTTCTAAGTTGGATCCAATTCTGAATAGTTATAATCGGCTTATCTATTAACTAATCATAATTCATTAAAATATCCCCTTTAGTAAATTTATTTTTTTAAGATGCGCACAGTTCAAAAATTTTTTAAATAATGAAAAAAAAAGAAAAACAACAAAATAACGAGGAAGAGTGTGTTAGAGTAGACTGTGTCAACTCTGGGATACCCGTATGACAGTTATATAAACATTATAATTTCAAACATACCAGCTCTATTAGATGTAGTGTAATGCTCATATAAAAGAAGGAGTTGTATGGCAGCTCCTCGAACCCTCTGCAGTAGACCAACCAAAGTTTGCAGTAACTTTGGCCATTACACTAAACTATTTTTGACAAAACTTCAGACATCCAACTTCAATAGGTATAGAGTAATGCTCATATAAAATAAGAAGATGTATGACAGCAGACGGACGGACAGACGGACGGACATACATAGCTAAATCGATTTATTTTTCGATTCTGATCCGATCCATACACTTGAGTCTATATCTACCCCCCCTCCTTCTCTGCGTCACAAACGTAATGGCAAATTTATTATACCCTTTGACTATATAGTCATACGGGTATAAAAAAACAAGAACATTTTTTTTTTTGTATTGGTGAGTGCATCGAGTATTACTAGTAAAATTTGATTGCAACGAAACCGGTTTTTTGTGAATACAAGAATTATGAAACCGGTTTTGGTGATTACAGAATTTTTACCGATTACGTCAAAATACTTCTTTAATAAAGTTCGATGCTACCCTTCTGGCTTGGCTGAATAGGTATCTTTAAGTCTGAATGCATTTTTGCACATTGTACATATATGTATATGTATGTTTGTAAATACCTAGTTCTTTGTTTATAGTCTTTTATAATATTTCTGCAAACATATACATACATATGCTCATAATAATAAAACAATCACATGGTTGAAAATCTAATTAGAAATATTAATGACTGATAAATTTTTGTTGTTGCATTTTAAAAATTTGAAGATGAATAAGTTACGTATTTTACTTTTTGTATGTTTCGTATTTTATAAAATGTTGGGATCGTGGGTTCAATTTCGCTTCATGGTGAAATTTTTTTTTATTTAAGTAGATACCTACTTGTAGTAATTTTAAATTAATGAAACAAAAATGTACGGACTGACTTAAAAAAAAACCTTTTTAAGTCAGTCCGTACATATAATTTTTTATATGAAACTGATCGTCTATATAATTATTTGGTCTATGTTTTTATATTATCAAAATGAAGTATTTTATTTCTTAAAGTTACAAATTTTTAAAGAAACTATACAAATAAATTAATTTTATTTGTAATTTTTTTTTATTATTTCTGTTGAATTTAAAAAAAAAACAAAAAAAATCTTTATGTTTGAAGGAGGATCGAACTCATATCTATTTACACCCTCAGCCACTTTGCTAACCACTGAACCATACAATTCTTACAAATTTATGGTCAGATTTCTAATATTATTGTATCACTAACTGACAGAATGAAAAATCCCACACACGCACATATAATAAATATTATGGAAAAGGGCCTGAAATCTCTCCTAATTCAGAATCTCACATATACATACATATATACAAATATTCTGGAAAAAGCGTGTAACATACATTTTTATTCCAATTCTAAAACTCGTTCCCAACTATTTAAAAAAAGTGATAGAAATAGTGGAAGCTGACGAATCCAAACCCCCCGCTGTGTATATGTCAGATCCCCATTTAGGAGGGTTCTTTAAGTAAGATTCAAAATCAATATTGTCCCTTTTTCCAGAATATTTATACATACATAATAAAATTGAAAGGGGTTCCTTTTTGTACAATACAATACAAACTTCTCAACCGATTATCATGAAAATTTGTGTATAAAGGTTTGTTTTTAGTATCCCTACCTACAATGACCTACAATCTTGCGAAATTTTGCTTTGGCCTAAAAGATGGCTTCAAAAACTTTTCGGTCAAGTTCGTTCAATTTTAACTTTTTTCGGCACAATTATGTGTAATTTTTGTGTTA
This sequence comes from Dolichopus griseipennis, assembly GCA_963082915.1. Classification (NCBI taxonomy): domain Eukaryota; kingdom Metazoa; phylum Arthropoda; class Insecta; order Diptera; family Dolichopodidae; genus Dolichopus; species Dolichopus griseipennis. Next base: position 18,556,124 of record OY720444.1, on the reverse strand, counting down.
ATTTTTTTCAACATAAACTTTAATTAAAAGCCATTTGACAGGCAAAGCTACGCACGCACCGAGTGTTAATTATATAGTATCCTTTAAATATAATTTAAATACAGTCACCTATAACAAACTAAAAGTAAGCTTATATAGTTTATTCTGTCCGTTTGTCCTTCTATGTTTAAATAAAGTAATGAAATTTTAACCTCAGACACATGTTACAATTATGTATAAGATAATTTTTTGCACATAACTTTTTTTTAAAATTTTTACATTTATATAATATAAATTCCCTTGTTGTTGTTTAGACGGGGGGGGGGAGAACTGTCTCGTCCTCTCTTCCACAGCCTCTGCATTTACTCGTAGTTGCCCTACCTATTTTAGCTGCATGGGCTCTGAGCATTAGGTGGCCCGTGCTTATCCCTGTAATTAATCTTAAGATCCTCCCTTTTTAATTTTAGGATCTTTTTCATTTTCTTGCTGTTTGTACCTCCCCAAAAACTCTTGGTATGAATTGATCCGGTGGAGTTTAGCCATTGTTCATTTGCTTTGGTTTTAGCCCAGTTTCTCGTAAACTGTTTCACCTCTACGTGTGAGAGCCCTATCGGTTCTGTATCCGTCCTATGTTCTCTTATAGAACTCTTCGCTATTTCATCTGCTCTTTCATTGCCGGAGAAGCCTGAGTGGGCTGGGATCCAGTGCAGTCTAACTGCATTGAATTCCCCAAGTTTGTTCAGGGCTTCCCAGCAATTCAGTGTAGATTTCGATCTATGCAGACTACCCTTTATTATATTTATAATGGATTTGCAGTCTGTATAGATGTTTATCATTTTGCCTCGGATTCTTTTCCGCTGCAATTCTTCCACTGCTTTCTCTATAGCATTTGCTTCTAGTTGACGGACCGTTGCGTGGCTTGCAATTGTTTTAGCAAACCTTATAACCGGTTCGTCAAATATTATCCCTATACCACAGCGGTTGTGTTTTTTAGCCGCGTCGGCATAGATGTCTACCGTATTTGGTGAGGTTATATTATTGATACAGGTTATTTCTGTTTCTGTATCATATTTCCCATCTAGCCTGAGTTCCCCTGCCATATCATCACTGATTGATAGGGGGCTCGTTGCTAAGTTCACTATGCCGCCTAAGTTATTTGCTTGGGTTATTTCTTTGTGTCCGTATTGACTATCAATATTTAGCCAGTTACCTGTCATGTAAAGTCGAAGAGCGGTATCTATCGCTCTTCTCTTCACCTCTATTTCAATTGGTTCAATGTCCAAGATTGCCTCCATGGCCTTGGTTGATGTGGTTCTAATGGAACCAGTAACCCCAAGCAGCCCTGGCGCTGTACTTGTGTTAATGTTTTTATGTATCTTTTTGATGGCCGGCCACCAAACTATATATATAAAAATAAATATATAAAAATAAATATATGATAAATTCCCTTACAATATATATAAAAAAAAATCAAGCATATTTACCATTTGGTGGACAAAATGCAATATTTCCAACTATATTTGATTTTGGTTGGTTATCCCATTTTTTAATACAAACTGTGTTATAAACATTGTTAATACTTATATCCGACATACTATAACTTTTCAATTTCAAAATTTCTAAATGGTCCTCTAATCTCAATAACATATCCTGGTAGTTACTTTCATACTTGATCGGAATACTATAAGTTAGCACTGGTCCAATTTCATTTCTAAGTTTAATATCACGCAATTGTTGACGTAAAAAATTTGTTATTTTAGCAGTTTCCGCACAATAATCTTTAATACATATCTAAAATAGAAGAATGGAACAATTTTTTATATTATGTACTATAACAATATTTAAATAAATACCAAATTGTAACCTGATCCAAATACTTTTTTTAAAAAATATGTACTACCAAATGCTACAAGATTTCCATTATTTAACATTGCAATCCTATCCCCAATTTTTTCAGCTTCATCTGGACAAGTAGTTGTAACTAAAATAGATCTGTCAAGCTTAACAAATCTTAAAAAATTCCAGATTATATTTTTTGTTGTTGTATCCATGCCAATTGTTGGATCATCTAAAAATACAATTCTAGGATCACCACAGAATGCAATTAATACACAAAGTAGACGTTTATTTTTAGCCGATAGATGTTTAACTCTTGTATGGCAAATAGGAGTTAACTTTAACATTTTGATATAGTTTTTTATATTTAAATTTGATAATTTTCTTTTTTTCAAATTATTGAAAAATATAATATTTTCATAAGCTGTTAATTCATTAAAAACATAATTGAATTCTGGACAAAAACCTAAACATTTTTTAGCTTGTTTTTTTCTTTTAATTATATCTATATTATTAATTATTGCAGTTCCACGAGTTGGTCTTAAAATACCATTTAACATTAATAATGTTGTAGTTTTGCCAGCTCCAATATGTCCAAGTAATACAGTTATTTCATTTTCAAACATAGTCATAGATAAATTACTGACAGCAATTTTTTGGCCAAAAATTTTTCGCAATTCTTTAATTTTAACTGTAATTTTTTTATCTTTTACATTGTATTCAAAAGCAGATTGATCTGCTCCAGCACTTTTTCTTTTTGATTGTAGTGATTGTGGCAATGCTTTTTTAGAAAATATATGAAACCATTTATTATCTGTATAAAAATCTTTACTACAAAATTCTTTCACTATAGTAATTATTAAGAATATTATTGCGTCAATTAGTAGCACAATTAAAATAAAACCAACTGATACATTCATGTCAGGATTATATGGTTTAAACAAAAGATCTCTTTGTAAGCCCAAATTTTGACCTTCAAAATATGAAATCATAAAAAAGGCATAACTGAGTGCTGTATTTGGAAAAAGGAACAAAACTAGCTTTTCATTAATTGACATATAAATGAATCCTACATTTGTTAAGGAATATAAAAGAAACATAATAAACCATAATATTGCTGCAACTAATACCGCCACATATGCTTTTGTACAAAATGAAGCAATCATAAAAGACAATGTTACCATAGCTAAACAAAATACGCATAGTAGCAATAGCACCATTGTCCAATCACTGTGCTGTAAAATCGCTAAGTCTTGATTTTTAGTTGGAATCTGTAAGCAATTTCTATTATAAATATATAAATTAAAATCAAATTAAGTATAACTTGGAATATATAAACTAGTATAATGGGAACTAATAGTGTAATTGGATAAAATATTATAAACCAGTTCATCCATTGCATAAAATATCCAATTCTTAGCATTTTTAAAAATTGTTTTGAACTTGTTTCTTTTTCAACTGTTATACACTATATTTAAAAAAATAATGTATTAGTGTATGTAATTGGCAAAACCGAAATATTTTAAAATTACATAAACAATTAGCAAATAAGGGAAAAAAAAACAAGCCGATATTATATATGGTATGTAATCATGTGAAACATCTATAAATTGATCCCAACAGAAAGCAATATCATTTAATCTTTCTCGCGTAACACTAGGAAACTCTTTTTTCCCAACTTCTTCTCCCGCTGCTACTACAAATAAACCGGCATGTACGAGTCCTTCACGCAAGTAGGATGGATATGAATCGTACTCCTCATTTATTTCAAAAGCTCCATAAGGAATCATAAGATTTGGTTTAGTGTGATACTTCAAGTGTGTTCGCCATGAAGTATTATATAAATATGGTGTTTCACGTGTCAAACGACCCTCTGCAGTTGGTCTTATATATATATCTGCATTTTTTGGAAATTTACTTTGTCCTATAAACATTTCTCCAAGTTGAACAGCTCCACCAGCATAGGGCTTATAATGCATTAATTTATGTATTTCAGTTAAATTTTTCTTATGAAAAACCGCATTAGGTAGGACGTCTAAAGGACGTGGACAAACTGCACTATATTGATTTATTTGTTTTTTTATAAGTGGTTCTAAGCGTTTAAATAAAGGGCAATCTGGGAAGTAAGCAATATTACAATCTCCTTGTTGACCTTTCGGCATAAACCTAACATCCCAAAACGCATAGATATATTAAATTTCTTTGTTGAATTGTATTTTATTTTAAAATTTATTAATAAATTACCTACCTATTATAAATGATGAAACGTATATTATCTCGATATTTGGTGGGGGTTTCAAAAATTTTTGTAGATTGTAAGCGTTCATGAAATAAAACTAAACTTAAAATTATTGGAAATAAAATTCCAACAAGAAGCTGTGCTTTATTATTCCATATTACTTTGAAATTTTTAATTAATAATTGGTAGCTGTAACGGAAACTATCCATTATAAAAATAAAAAATAAATTTTTTGAGTTAAATCATAAAGATGATAAAAAATACTTAAATAAAAAATTAGATTCTTTTAAAATTTAAGTCAATTACTCAAAAAGCAAAGCTCCTAGATTACTTATTTAAGAAACCAAAAATATATTCATGTTTATTACAATTGTCGTAATTTTTCCGTTTTAAAAAAAGGCTTTTAGCGTTTATCAAAACAATTTTTAAATCGTAGGTCTTGATTACAGATATCCAAAACTAACATTCTATTTTTGTTATTTTTTTTTTATTTCCAAATGGGAATTTATTAACGATAAGTAACAATTATTTCAAAAATTTTTATTAGAAAAATTTAAATATAAAAAAAATGAGGAAGATTAAAATTGCCCTTGTCAACTTTTCGTTCAACGTTCAACCTTCTATAATGTATAAAATAAATGATAATTTGTCATATAAAAAATAACAAATATGTATAATTACTTACTTTGGTTTGCAATTAAACTGCTTGACTGAAAATTCAAAATATATATTTTTTTTTTTTATACCCGTATGACTATAAGCATTGATTAAGAATTATATATAGATAAACATTTTCATGTTAAAAATTAACTATTGATACTTAATAATAATATATTTTTTTATTTTAGACGGACGGACATACATAGCTAAATCGATTTATTTTTCGATTCTGATCCGATCCATACACTTGAGTCTATATCTACCCCCCTCCTTTTCTGCGTAACAAACGTAATGACAAATTTAGTATATCCTTTTGACAGTCATACGGATTACGGGTATAAACAATGATTTTTTTATTTATAAATTCATAGTTCAATTTTTCGAATTGATTTCTGTTTTTCTAAAAATTTATTAAATTTTGTATGCATATGCACACATACTTATATTGATGTGTATGCATATCCCCCAAACCAGACGATATGGAATGCGACGTTGCAATCACGTAATTTTCCATTATAGAATAACGTAAGTGTATATTGCTCAGTCCTACACGAGTGTAGTTACCAATTTATGCACTTATGAATGTTTGTGTAAAATTTAGTTCATTCGAAGATAGTTATCGTCGGAGAATGTTTAGTCAGCTGATTTTTCAAAAGGGGAAAGTTTTTGTAATTTTTTATTCATATAAAAAAAAAAGGTTTGTAGCTACCTAAATAAAAAAATGGATTTGTACATACTATAAGATATTTAATTTTTTACTTACATTGAGTGGGTAGGTAATTTTATTTGACTTTTAATTATAAATTTATTTTACATTTAAAAATGGATTATTATTTTAAATAACATCTGTGGGACTGAGCAAACATTCATAATTATACAATTTTAAAATTAGTTTTTAAATCTGTTCCTTAAACTAATTGTCTTTTATATCATAAATTATTTTTTTTTATTATTTATATTAACTAAATTTTATATTTTATTAATTAAAATATATTTATATATTTAATATAATACAAATGTATTTATATATTTAATATAATACAAATGTATTTGTTCATTTTTTCTTTTTTTAGTATTTAGTTTGAAAGTTAAAAAATAACAAATAGAAATAAAACCTAATATGGTAAACTTATATTGATTTTTATCAATTTCCAATTTCCAGAAATATTTTATATTTTGTCCGGTCTCAAATTTTTTTTATTTAAGATGCGCACAGTTCAAAAATTTTTAAATAATAAACAAAAAAAAAACCACAAAAAAATAAAAGAAAACCAAAAACATTTTTTTGTTTGAATTGGTAAGTGCATCGAGTGTTACTAGTAAAATTTGATGGCACCGAACCCGGTTTTTTGTGAATACAAAAATTACGAAACCGGTTTTGGTGAATACAGAATTTTCACCGATGACGTCAAAACTACGTTAAAATACCTCGAGTATACAGTTCGATGCAACCCGTGTGGCTTGGGTGATTGGTTTTTTACCTACGACACACTATGCAATTTTGCTATATTTTAATTTGAATTTTTTTTTTTAATTTTCCGTCTTTTTCTTGCATGAAATATTTATTACTATCTACATCATAGAATTACTAGTACTAGAATGGCAGTAGAGAAAAAATTTTCAGACAAATTTCAAAATTTGGTACGTGTACCGTTTGTATGTATTTACTAGTTTCTCCGCGATTCATTTCTTTTGAAAGTGAAATATAAAAGAAACTTTTAAGTACGATTTAAGTAAGATTTCAAAGTTAAAAGTAAATGAAAACAAATTAGAAAATATTATATTCAAAAAATTTGTGTGTTGTTGTGCTTTTTGAAGTTTTTTAAAAAACATTAAATTAAATAAAGTATTATTAAGAAGGGAAGAAAGTGTTGCTTAAAGATTTTTTTTTATTTCTTGAGCCGATAATATACGATACAAATATCAGCCGATTTTTTTAAAACTATTTTAAAGATATTTTCCTTTTGGTTTTTGCTTTCCATTTTTCATTATTATTAAGTGACCGTTCTGTAAATTTACCAAAACATAGTATATTTTCGAATAGAATCAATTTGAAAATTATATTGCAATACTAAATTTTTTAAATAATAAGTAAAATTTTGATTGAATAAAAAAAGGGTAAAGAAAAAACCGTTTAATTTTTTATTCGGAAACGTTAAGTTATTTGAAACAGAAATCAAAACTCTCCTTACGGTTAACATAAATGTAGATTTCATATTTGCAAAAGGTTCGTTCATATTTAAAAATAGCTAAAAATGTTTATATATTCACAAGATTATAAATACTTTTTGTTTTGTTCAAAAAATTATGATTTGTTTTTGATTTACTTATTTTCATTTCCACGATGAATAAATACCTTAAGATAAATCAAAATAGATATGTAAGTTAATTAAAATTAAACAAAAAATATACTTATAGAGATTCCATTATTTTTAAAAATAATTTACTGCAATTTCTTCTAATATTATTCAAATTTTTTTCTTGATGTTTTGTTTAATTATATATTCAATATTAAAAAGTAAATATTTAAAATAAAAGTAAATTAAATTAAATAGTTAAAATCTTTATTCGAAATAACTTATAATATACAAAACTGCCCAATCCTAATGAAAAACTGCCTAATAAACATTCTCATTTACTCAAATTTAAGCAATGACAGATGAAGTAGCCGTACCATTTGTATACGCATACGAAATTGCATATGTATTTTTTTGTCTGAATACCTCAGGATAGGAAATCACATTAGAAGAAAAGAGTCGGGAACATTCTTTTGCCATTCTAGAACTAGTAATTCTATGATCTACATCCAACAATTTAAGTAAATTTTTGTATATGTATGTGTGGAAAGAGTAAAAGTTAGCAAGAAAATTTTTGATCGCGTGACCAAGTGAAACTACTTCTTAACAATAGATATACTTTGATGTTAATGTATAAGATGTATGTATGTGTTTAAATTTCTATTTCTTAATTCTTTAATCTTTAGAGGCATTTTTAGCACATTTTCAAAAAATTTTGTAAAAATGTGCCTATATAGCTTTACTCTGTCCGTCCGTCCGTCCCTTTTAACCTAAGGCTGACTAAAAAATATCAGAAATGGGTACGTATTGCAATAAAAATAATTTAATGTTAAAACTTTTTTTTGTAGCCGCCCCCGTTACGGAGCTACAGCCCCACAAAGTCGAAAAAACCCTATATTTAAAAAGTTATAATTAGAGTTCTATAAGGTATATTTCCAACCTGAAAAGGGTAACAGACAGCTGTTCTTATAAGCTTTACAAATTTTTAAAAACCAATTATATAGGGTTACCATACGGTACTAAAATTTACCGTTATCCAAAACTAAGTTTTGCAAAATTTTTGGTGCCACATAACTTCTGAACGGCTAAATCTAGAAACTTGAAATTGGGAGAAGTTAGATCCTTAGAAATAAGTAAGAGTCAGTTAACAAAATTTTTTTGTCACGCCCAGTCTTTAGGAGCTGTAAGGGGTCGAAAATTGAAATTTTGCTAAAAATTTAGCTTTTAAACACCTATAACTTGAATACCTGTCAAAATTTTTTTTTATTTGTATACTAAATTGAAAGCTCCAAAACGAAAGTTTCAATAAGTGTCAAAGGTTTTTCTTAATTTTGACTTTGTCCGTCCGTATGTTTACAAAAACTTTTACACCGTTTGAAATAGAATAAAGAAATTTTAACCACGGGTATATATTACAAAAAAATTAATTTCGTAGAAAAATTTTTTTCTGTAGCCCCACCTGTTACGGAGCTACAGCCCCCCAAAGTTGGAAAAAGCCCTATTTTTAAATTGTTATAACAAGAGTTTTGTTAAGTGTATTTTCAACCTGAAAACGGCAAAAGATAGCTAATTTTATAGGCTTCACAAAAATACAAGACTAAAATGTATAAGGTTACCATACGGTACTAAAACTTACCATTAAGCTAAACTCAACTTTTGCAAAATTTTTGACCCCATATATCTCCTAAACGGTTCAACCTAGGATCTTGAAATTTTGGGAGAAGTTAGGTCTTCCGAAATTAGCAGGAGTAAGTTAACAAAATTTTTTTGTCACGCTCCCTGTTTAGGAGGTATAAGGGCTCGAAAATTGAAATTTTGCTATTTTCAACCACCTGTAACTTTAACACCTGTTAAAATTTTTTTATACAAATATGCAAAATTTACAGCTACAGTATTATATTTCAACATACGTTAAAGGTTTTTCTTAAATTTGAAAGGGTTTCTTTAAATTGAAGAAATTGTTTCTTAGTCTTAACCATTTTTGGTTAGATAATAGTATTCTAGGTAAAATTCCAAATTTTGTTGGAGTTTAAAAATGATTTCCTAGAACCAGGAAAAAATGGAAGGGTGAAGACAGAAGGGGGGTGAGCAGATCCATCATAAGTTTGCTAAGCAAAAATTTGGGAACCTTCCCCATTGAAGGGCTACTAGGTCTTCAAAATTAAAACTTTTATATTCTTATACAACAGTAATTTATTCACCAGTGTAAGTTTTTCCAAAATTAAACGGTAACATTGAAGCTCCAACATTATATTTTGCTTTTATTAACAGGTTTTCTTGAGGGCATTGGGGTTATATTCTAAGTATTTCACTATTAGTCATTTAATTAATTATTAATGAAATAAAAAAATTATAATATTATCATACTATATATTTTTATAAAAATAAATGATAAAATACTCAGTAAGAAACCGTATATAATTTTGAAAATGTGCTTTTTAAAAACCCTTGGTTTTTTTCCCTCACTTGTTTGGATTCAGATCAATTATAATTTTGTTCTAACTGAGAATTTCTATTAAAATTTAAATACTGTCACCAAAATCTTATTTATTGTGGCATTGATAACTAAAAAGTATAAAAAATTGTTTTTTAGCACATTTTCAAAAAATTTTGTAAAAATGTGCTATATAGGCACTCTGTCCGTCCGTCCGTCCGCATGTTTACAAAAACTTTTACACCGTTTGAAATAGAGTAAAGAAATTTTAGCCATGGGTAGTTTTTGCAAAAAAAATAATTTCGTAGAAGAATTTTTTTTTGTAGCCCCACCTGTTACGGGGCTACAGCTCACCAAAGTTGGAAAAAGCCCTATATTTAAATTGTTATACCAAGAGTTCTGTTAGATATATTTTCAATCTGAAAACAGAAATCGATAGCTGGTTTCATATGCTTTATAAATATTTAAAAAGCAAATATTTAGGGTTGCCATACGGTACTAAAATTTAAAATTACACAAAACTCAATTTTTGCAAAAATTTTGGCCACACATATCTTCTGAACGGTTCAAGCTAGGGTCTTGAAATTTTTGGAGAAGTTAGATACTCAAAAATTAGTAGGAATCGGTTAACAAAATTTTTTTGTCCAGGCCCATGTTTCGGAGCTATAAAGGCTCGAAAATTAGAATTTTGCTATTTTTAAACACCTGTAACTTGAATTCCTGTCTAAATTTTTTTTTAGTGATATACAAAATTCAAAGCTCTTTAATTATATTTCAACATATGTCAAAGATTTTTCTTAATTTTGAAGGTTGACGAAGCTACAGCCCCTGCAAATTCCAAAAAAGGCCTATGTTTAAATTGATATAACAAGAATTCTGTTAAGTTAATTTTTAATCGAAAAACGGAAGAAGAGAGCTGCTTTTATAGGCTTTTCAAAAATAGGTCACTTAAATGTATAGGATTGCCATACGGTACTAAAATTTACCATTATATAAAACACAATTTTTGCAAAAATTTTTGGTCCCATATATTTCCTAAACGGTTTAAGATAGGGTCTTGAAATTTTGGGAGAAGTTAGATCTTTAAATATTAGTAGGAGTTGGTTAACAAAATTTTTTTGTCAAGTCCCCTATTTAGGAGCTATAAGGCCTCGAAAATTTAAATTTTGCTATTTTTAAGCACCTGTAACTTGAATACCTGTTCAATTTTTTTTTTATTAATATGTAAAATTTAAAGGCCCAACATTATATTTTAACATATGTTAAAGGTTTTTCTTAAATTTAAAAGTGGTTCCTTAAATTGAAGAAAGTGTCTCTCAGTTTTACCCATTTTTGCTTAGATTGTATAATTCTAAGTAAAATTCCAAATTTTTGTGGAATTCACAATTTAATTCCTTGAACCTGAAAACATGGAGGGTGACGGAGGGTGGGGGGAGGTAGATGAAGTTAGATCCTTGAGAAACTTGGCAACCTTCCCAATTGAAGGGCTATAACAACTTTAAAATAAAAACTTTACTGTTAGCCGTAAATTTTATAAGTAAGCAGTAACTATTTCCAAGTAAATATTTCCAAAGTTAAACTCAGGATCTAATACAATATAATTTTGAAAATGTGCTTTTTTAAAAACCCTTGGTTTTTTTTTCATCACTTGTTTTTTCTTATTCTTATGATTTTTTTCTTTTATTTGGTGTCGTATTATGATTCATGTTACATGCACTATGTAGAGTGAAAAATGGTCTACAAATTTAATTGGTATAAATTGATAGAATAAAAATAAAGGGTACCTATAAATAGAAATAAAAAATATATCATTATTAAGTATTAATAGCAATGGTAAATGTAGACTCAAAGCTATGGATGGGATCAGAATCGAAAAAAAATCGATTTAGCTATATACATATATAAGTCCGACCGTCCGTCCGTCATCACGATAATTCAAAAAATAAAGGAGCTGGGATTTTATAATTTTCACAAATTCGTTTTTATGCAATAGCCGTCGTCTCTATTAATATCCAGCCATTTTTTTTTTCTATAAGCATTCCTCTGTACATTCCTCTGGTGTCTGAAATTTGACTAAAAATAGTTTAGTTTTATGGCAATAGTTTCTGCAAAATTTGGTTGGTCTACAGCTGTGGATACGATAAGCTGCCATACAGCTAATTCTTTTAGTTTAGTTTAATGATCAAGATTTGTGCAAAATTTAGTTGGGATAGTGCAGTTGATTCGAGTAGCTGCCATACAACTTCTTCTCTTATATGAACATTATATACAACTTCTTCTCTTACAAAGAGAAATATACAGAAGCTGGGTAACTAAAATTTGTCAAAAGTAATATACCGGATGATATAATGTTTATATTACGGTCATACGAGATCTCAGAGTTGACACAGTCTGCTCTACTACAGTTTACTTCGTGTTTAATTTAATTATAAAGAGAATAATTAAAAAAAAAAAAATTGATTCGAAGTGGATTTGAACCGGACGTTTTGATTAAAAATCGGACACTACACCATAAAGCCACTAATAATTCAACTACATTATTTTGTTTTTGTATTTAGTTATTAGTTTTGATGATATTCATATCAGTTCAAAAAATTTGTTTGACAACTACTCGAAGCCTTTGTCCGATTTTAACCAAAAACAATAGGGAACCTACAAATTGTCTTGAAATTACTTTATGTAAGTTTTGAAACTCTACCTCCTTTAGTTTTTGAGTTATCGTGCTGAGAGACGGATGGACAGACACATATAGTTAGATCGATTTACTTTTCGATGCTGATCCGATACGTACCCTTGACACTATATCTAGCTCGTCTAGATCGATGCGTTACAGACAGAGGAGTAATTTAAATATACCCGTGGCCTTATTTGTATGCACGTGTATAAAAACCTAAATAAATGGAAAATTATTTTAAAAATAAATTGTTTTTATAAATGCAGATTAAAGTGGTACGCAACAGGAAGCAGTTAAAAAAATTAGTAGAGATGATGGAAGAAAAATTTAGACTTTGCAAGAAATATTTGGAAAAAAACAGAGGCAACAGAAATTTAAAATTTATTTTTATTGTTATATTTAGTCGATGTATTTTATCTTAAGGGATCCAATAAATCGTTCAAAAAACAAAACACAAGACAAAGTAGAAAAAAGAACTAAAATATTGACGTTACAAAATAAATTTTTTTATGAAAGTTACCGAGGAGAAATTTCTTTAGGGGATTGAAGATAACCTAAAGAAAGCAAATATTTAAAAAAAACGAGGAAGAGTGTAGTAGTAGACTGTGTCAACTCTGATTATATATAGTTAAATTGATAGTTACTGTCAATTTCTAGTAACTATCCGGTTAATTACTTTTGGCAAAATTTCAAACATTCAGCTTTATTAGGTGTAGAGTAATGCTCATATAAAAGAAGGAGTTGTATGGCAGCTACTCGAACCCTTTGCAGTAGAACAACCAAATTTTGCAGTTACTTTGGTCATTACACTAAACTATTTTTGGCAAAATTTCAGACACCCAGCTTCATTTGGTGTAGTGTAATCCTCATATAAAAGAAGGAGTTGTATGGCAGTTACTCGAACCCTCAGCAGTAGACCAACTAAATTTTGCAGTTACTTTGGCCATTACACTAAACTATTTTTGCAAAATTTCAAACACCCAGCTTCATCAGGTGTAGTATAAAGCTCATATAAAGAAGGAGTTGTATGGCAGCTACTCGAACCCTCTGCAGTAGACCAACCAAATTTTGCAGAAACTTTGGCCGTTATACTAAACTGTTTTTAACAAAATTTCAGACACGCAGCTTCCATAGGTATAGAGTAATGCTCACATAAAATTAGAAGTTGTATGGCAGTTACTCGAACCCGTGGACCAAAATGGCTGGATTTAAACAGCGATTCTGGTTTTTGCATAAAAACGAATTTGTGAAAATATCAGAATCCTAGCTCCTTTACTTTTTGAGTTATCGTGATGACGGACGGACGGACATGCAAAGCTAAATCGATTTATTTTTCGATTCTGATCCGATCTATACACTTGAGTCTATATCTACCCCCCATCCTGCGTCACAAACGTAATTGCAAATTTATTATACCCTTGGACTATATAGTCATACGGGTATAATTAGTTTTGTGTAATTTATATTAGACTAATTTAACTCGAAGAATTATAGTTTTAAAAATATATTGCAACAATGTTTTCATTAAAAACTGTATGAATACATGCTTCAGTTCCTTTATAGGGATTTTTTAAATCTGAGTAGAGCATGAACTGTAAAAAAAATTCGTTCTCTCTGAGCACGATTTAGAATCGCTAAATTAATATATATGTATATATATACAAAAGTTTAATATTCAGGTTAAAAAACATATTCCCAAGTAAAATACAGTTAAAAGATATTATAAGCTAACGAAATGCAGGCATATGACACTATTCTGCTGAACATATTTCAATGCTAGAATTCTTTAATGAGGAGTAAACTATTCTTTGCTCCTGACAGCTACTCCCAAATAAACCAGGCTTTGAGAAAGAGTAGATAATAGAAGTAGGTAATTTTCGGCAGATAACCTTAATTCAAATTTTCTCATAATAGATTTACATTTGAATAGGTATTGTTAAATCATATTTTTCGTTAGATAACCAAACAGCACTTTCTTCTTCCATTTTAAAATATTTTTAATATATATCAGCATTAAAACTTTTTTTTCAATATTTAAATATATTATTTGATAAACTTCTCATATGAAAGATAGTTTTAAAATGACAATTAATCTAACAATTATATACTCCTGAAACAAAAATTAGCGTTCCAATTACAAACTACTCCTATCTACTCCTATCTTCTCTTTTTGCTAAAAGGAACGCTTTCCCTATAGGAAACTGACCATAGCAATGATAAGACCAGTGAAGCAGCTATGGACATTAACAATTTACCAGAGTTACCGTTAGAAGATGAAGAGGATGGAGTCAGAGGATCGTTCTTGGCGTCGTTGATATTAAGGATTTATTTAAATATTTATAAAATTTCTTTAAATTTTTTATTAATTTTTAAATCTGAGCATTTTCCTGTTAAGTGTATTTTCAATCTGAAAACGGCAAAAGATAGCTGGTATTATAAGATTTATAAAATTTTAAATGAAGCAAATGTTTAGGGTTGCCATACGGTACTAAAATTTACAATTATGTGAAACTTAATTTTTGCAAAATTTTTGCCCACACATATCTTCTAAACGGTTGAAGCTATGGGTCTTGTTTTTTATTTTTTTTTTGTCACGTCCCCTGTTTAGGAAAGGGCTCGAAAATTTAAGTTTTGCTATTTTTAAACACCTGTAACTTGAATTACTGGTCAAATTAATTTTTACAAATATACAAAATTTGAAACTGCAGCATTATATTTAAGCATATTATGTAAAATGTTTGTCTTAAATTTAAAATGGGTTCGTTAAATTGAAGAAACTGTCAAGATTTAAAATTTTTGCTTAGATAATAAAATTTTAGGTAAAATTTTGGGAGTTCACAATTGATTTCCTAGATCCTATAAAAATGAAAGGGTGGGGACAAGAGAGTGGTGGGCAGATCCTCGAGAATCATCATAAATTTACTTAGCAAAAATTTGGGAACCCATTCAAGGGCTATTGGACTTAAAAATTAAAACTTTTATGTTTTTATAAAACAATAACTTATTCAATAGTGTATGTTTTTCAAAATTAAACGTTAACATTGATGCTCCAACAATTTATTTCGCAGTTAAGAAACTAAGTTTTGAAAATATGCTTTTCAATGTTATTTCGCTTTTTTAAGGTTAGGATACTAAAAATTATTATTGTTAAAAAACAATCGTCAAATCACCCAATTTTGTTTAGGAGTAATACATAATCTAAGATTGAAATTCACTTAAAGCTATAAGAAGAAGAAAGAATAAATAATTCACCTAGTCAAAAAGTACCTACATTACATTACATACATATATTTTAAATAGAGTTAATAGTATTATTAATTTGGAAGAATTTACATGCTTAGCAATTAATTTTAATAACGCGCATTTTTAAACTTTTAAACTGCTTGTATATTTTAAAGATTTTCATTAAAAATATATTAAATTACAATTATTGTTATTAAAATTCATATTATATAATACCGTAGCACTCGTTTACTTATTTACGTTAAGTTTACATTAAATCATATCGTTTATTTTGTTCTTTTTCTACTAGATTTATTACTTCATAAACTTGATCCTGTTTCATTTCAGTTACAGTATATTCTTTAATACCCAATTCTAGTTTATTCGTTTCTAAAGTTTGAAATATTTTTGCCCATTCAGCAGTATCATTAATTGTTATACTAAATTGCATAAAATCAGCACATTCTTCACTAAAAAATTAAATATACAAATAAGTGACAAATATAAACACTAACGTCAAGTACTATCTACTTCAATTTGGACGTTGTAAAATTATCAGAAATTAAATTTTTAATTTCTTGATATTTTTCACCAGCTTTTTGTAATTTAAGGGTTATTAACACAATTCGTTCTAAATATATGTTCTTAATTTTTTGTAATGAACCCAAACATTTAATTTCACCATTAACAATAAAAGCTGACCGTGTACATACGGCTTCGCAATCTTTAACATCAGTTGACAATAAAACAAGTGTCCTTCCAGATGCTCTAATTTGACTAATTTTTCTTTGTAAAATCGATTTTTCAGTTGGTTCCATGCCATGAAATGGATTATTTAAATATGTTAAGACTGGATTATTGATACATGCTAAAGCTACATTAAAAATTCTTTTACTTGTATGACTATTATCTAATATTCGACGATTAAGAACATTCTTAATATCAAAATTCTCAGATAATATCGTTAATAAATTTTTCATTTCCCCTCGTGGTATTCCTTTTATTTTACAGTAAAAATTAAAAATTTCTCTGCCTGTAAATTCATTTGTATATGCATCAAATGGGGGACAATAAGTGATTTTTTTGTACACCATATTCATATTTCTAGTAACTGAGTAACCTTTCACAAGGGAATCGCCAGCTTGTACTAATTCAGTTCCTATTAATATATTCAAGATACTGTAGCTTCCACTACCTAATAGTCCAAAACATTCGGATCTTTTAAAATCAGTTATTAATAACAATAAAATAATGTTTCAAATAATATAAATTATAAGTTTCAAATTACCGGTTTAGTGCGAATGTAATCTCTTTCAATAATTCGGATCTTGGAGAATACTTGTCAATATGGTCTACTTTTAAATTTGTAATACGACTAGTTGCAGCTATCATATTTGTAACCTTTTCTTTTTCTACCTTTACATCAATATCCAAACCAGGAGCAGCATCATATCTTCTCATTAGACAGGGTGGTCGTCTAATTAAAAAATTAATTTAAAATTTTTATATAAACACTTTAATTGCTTACATGTATGCCATTATATTGCGTATTATTCTAGTACCATAAAAGTTTGTTGTTAAAATCAAAATTAATAAAATTGTAAAACAAAGAAAAACTGGATAACATATATTTTTACACACACTAGGTTTATTATAAAGATAGTATTTTGGTATTCCTAAAAAAAAAAATTTAAAAATTACAACTTGGTTAAATAATTATTTTAATTTAATTTCTTATATTTATTTTTTAATATACATAAAAACTTAAACTTTAGGACAATGTACTTAATTTTTCAAATTTTGCTGATGAGAGATACCCTATACATTTCACTTGATTAAGCTCTATATTGGTTTGCAAAAGCAACGTGTACTTTAATGCCATGTATATATTGACGAAGTCATTAACATAAATAGTAATCATTAGAATATAATTGGTCTAACATGTACCACGGTATTGAAAGGCTTATTAACCTACCAGTTTATATTTATCACAACAAATAGTTCTTCCTACATTTATGAAACTATGGCCCTCAATCCCTAGAAAAAACTCTACAAAGACGTATATGATGTTACATGATATACAAGGATTTGGATATAGCGCGAGTTATGTGATCATACAATCACACCACTAAAGGTTTTTAATTATTTAACCTATATTTAGAGTTTCATTATATGAGATTTAAGATATGTTTGAGTAAAGTTTAAAAAAGATCTGAAAATTAACCTCCAGGAAAAAGGTATACCTATTTTACTGAAGTCATAGTAAATTAATATCGTAATTTTTTTTGAAATAGAAAAAAAAAAATTGAATTTACCACAACATTCTTTTCGGAATTCTTTACAAGCTAAATCTATATTACAATCTTCTGGTTTGATATTCTCTGGGCGATAAAAATCTTCACACCATCTTTCACAATTTCTTTTTAATTTGAACGTATATAGCGTGTTTACTAAGTTGAAAATCAAAAAATAATTTGGAAATATTAGTGCAGCATCGTCATAAAGTTCACGAGACTCAATTAAATTCCGATTTTCGCTAAATGTATTTATTAAATACCATGCTATACCTGAAATAAAATTTAAATTTAAATACTAGGGAGAAAACAATTTCGGTATTTGTATTATGTTATTTTAATGGAATTGGTACTCATGTCTAGTCATAATATGGTTATTGCAAGATACAATATTTCATTAAAATTTTCTTATTATACCCCCGTATGGGAATAATAAATTTGCCATTACGTTTGTTAAGCAGAGAAAGAGAAGAGTTAGATATAGACTCAAGGGTATGGATCAGATAGAATCGAAAAATAAATTGATTTAGCTATGTATGCCCGTTCGTACGTCTGTCCGTCTGCACGGTAACTCGTACTTTGAAATTTTCAAAAAATTCGTTTTTATGCAATAGCCGTTATCACTATTTAAATCCAGCCATTTTGGTCCACGGGTTCGAGTACCTGCCATACAACTTTTTTTTTTAGTATGAGCATTAATCTGTACTTATTAAAGCTGGGTGTTTGAAATTTCGCCAAGAAAAGTTTAGTGTAATGGCCAAAGTTACTGCAAAATTTTGTTGGTCTACTGCATAGAGTTCGAGTAGCTGTCATACAACCCCTTCTTTCATACGAGCATATTACACTACACTTAATAAAGCTGGTATGTTTTAAATTTTACCAAAAGTAATTAATGTTTATTATATTAATGATATAACTCACTCTTCTTCGTTTTTGAATAAAATCAAGATTACGGTTTCGTGCTGTTTTCAAATTTGAAAACACTAGTTGGATTATAAACAGGTTAAGTTAAATAATATAGGATAAACACTTTCGTGTGATTTTAAAATGTTTCTACTTTCGGATAGCTTTTCCCTATTTAGACGGATTTAGTATTAAGAACTTTTATTTTTATTAATTTCAATAACTTAAAAATTTCACTCTGTCTACGTCTGTGTTTTATGTTTTTATATTGAAATCCTTTAGTTTAATTGGTATTTGATATTTACCTGAACCAATATTAAAAATTACGCTTAATATAAATGCAGTACTTGGCAAACTAGCATATAGACCCCATAAGTATGAAATTGGAATAGCTGCAAATCCATAAAGTAACAAAATTCGAAATATAGTTGTAGCTAAAATTAAAAAAATATTTATTTTTGTAAAATTGATTATTTTTAATGAATCTATTATTAACATCGTGTACATATTGTATTTGCTTTTCTGTTAGATTTTTTTAAACATCTCTCGAATTATTTACACACATTTTTATTTTGTCCGTTCTTTTTTAATTTACAGTTTAATTAAAAAAAAATAATAAAACAAATTTATTTGAAGTAAAATCTGGTTTCTTTCCTCTTTAATTCGAATGCGTGTTCGTTTAAATTCGTCAAACGATCATTTGTTAGGAATCAACCTATGCCTACTGATTTAGATTAATTAGTTGATTCATTTCAATTAATTAAGTAGACACTTAAATTTTCGCTAGGGTTTGATTTATTTTTGGTAAGGTCATTTCTCACAATATTGGAACGTACAGTAATTTGCCCATATCACGACCGTGAATCTTTTCAACGATTTCGGCATCTTCACATATGATTCATCTGGAATGAAATCTTTTATAGATCTTGCTTCTTCGTAATTAAGAAAGGATAACCATTTTTTGCATAAAAGATTTGCATAATATTCATTAAACCATAAAAATTTCAAATAAGTGGTTATGGACTATCGAATTTGATTCCATGAAATAAATAAATATAAGAGTTCAATAAGTTAGTTCCGTTTTCAAATTAAAATTTTCAAAATAGGATTATTATGACGTAATTGGATCATTGAGCTATCTTTTCTGGAACGTATATTTAAATGGACTACAACGTTTAGTTTCTATCAATGACCTTTCGTAAGTACATCAATGTTAGATGCTTTCTTTAAGCAATGCTTTTTTTATGTCCCTGATTTTGAAAGTTGTGGAAAAATTAATATAATATTTCATTTGGTCAAACTTATATTGAAGTAGATGACTGATTAGAGAATTTGGAAACAATAATATTACTTTTAATAGTTTTATCGATAGGAGTTGTTATTCATATTATATATACACCTAGACCTATAGGTACTAACTTATTTTAGTATTATGTATATTATTATTTACTATATAATTATTATTCACGTTACTTGCTAATGTTATTATTGCAAGGGAAATAATATTATAGAAGAGTAAATCTAATTATAGATACAGTACTTAAATCTATGATAATTTAAATTTACCTAATTCATATGAACTTGAAAAATCTTCATCTTGTACAAATGAAATAGCTAAAATAAAAAGAAATGCTATCACCAAATAAGTTAGGTAATCAATAATAAAATGAGAGATCCAAAAAGCTATCGGATGAACACCATTTATTAATTGCATTAATTTAAATTTAGATATACGTTCCTTTGTTATTAATATTGCAAAATATGATGGTATGAATACAAAACAAAAACTCCATATAACTGCTATCAACATATCAAAACGATATTTCAGATCTCTTCCCATTATTTCATCTGCAGATCTGGGAAGAGGGTAATTAAACATATTAACTGTATATTCAGAACTCTTAAAACTTGCCCTATTTAAAAAAATATTAATAAATTTAAGTTTTATTTAAATTAAAAATATAAAATTTACCTTAAATATGCATTTATTACTGCTGAATAAATAATTGGAAGACTATGCATGATATCCATATTATGATGTATTATTAATCTATCATATGTAATTTGCAAACCATCTAAATATTGTTGTTTTGTTTCTAATATATTTTTATTTTGATTTTCTACGTAAAATTTTTGAATTTTATCTTCATCTCTACCTTCTTTGCCTAAATCCTTTATAGTATGATGTTTAAAAGAACTAACATAATTTTTCCATTCTTTTTCAATCTCTAAAAAAAATGGAGGTATATTCTCACCTTTTGAGAGAAGGGAAGTAGTATTTGGATACAAATCATAATCTAACTTTATAGGTTTCGGAACAATTGGTATGATTTTTGTTGCCGCCCAATATAGCAAAAAGAAAGTTAATATAGTTGTGACTAATAATATTATTAATTCAAATATGTTGTTTTTTAAATATATAAATTTTTTTTGGAGCAATGCTTGTAATTGTGATAGTATTTTTGGTTCACTTTTAATATAATTCAGATTTTCAATCCATGAAAGTTCTAAAAATAAATTATTTTAATAATACGAACAAAATTGATAACAATATGTTTCATTATATGTAATAGTGTAAAGGAATCTATATATACATATAAAACAGGATGTTTTTAGCGGTGCCGTGAAATATTGCCTTACGTAAAGCCATAATGGTTTTATTTCGCTTTTGAATGAGAAATAAAGTAATTTCGCAGATTTTATAATTAAAATTATTAAATACAATATTTAATTTGACCATTTTCTAAGTTGGATCCAATTCTGAATAGTTATAATCGGTTTATCTATTAACTAATCATAATTCATTAAAATATCCCCTTTAGTAAATTTATTTTTTTAAGATGCGCACAGTTCAAAAATTTTTTAAATAATGAAAAAAAAAGAAAAACAACAAAATAACGAGGAAGAGTGTGTTAGAGTAGACTGTGTCAACTCTGGGATACCCGTATGACAGTTATATAAACATTATAATTTCAAACATACCAGCTCTATTAGATGTAGTGTAATGCTCATATAAAAGAAGGAGTTGTATGGCAGCTCCTCGAACCCTCTGCAGTAGACCAACCAAAGTTTGCAGTAACTTTGGCCATTACACTAAACTATTTTTGACAAAACTTCAGACATCCAACTTCAATAGGTATAGAGTAATGCTCATATAAAATAAGAAGATGTATGACAGCAGACGGACGGACAGACGGACGGACATACATAGCTAAATCGATTTATTTTTCGATTCTGATCCGATCCATACACTTGAGTCTATATCTACCCCCCCTCCTTCTCTGCGTCACAAACGTAACGGCAAATTTATTATACCCTTTGACTATATAGTCATACGGGTATAAAAAAACAAGAACATTTTTTTTTTGTATTGGTGAGTGCATCGAGTATTACTAGTAAAATTTGATTGCAACGAAACCGGTTTTTTGTGAATACAAGAATTATGAAACCGGTTTTGGTGATTACAGAATTTTTACCGATTACGTCAAAATACTTCTTTAATAAAGTTCGATGCTACCCGTCTGGTTTGGCTGAATAGGTATCTTTAAGTCTGAATACATTTTTGCACATTGTACATATATGTATATGTATGTTTGTAAATACCTAGTTCTTTGTTCATGGTCTTTTATAATATTCCTACATACATATACATACGTATGCTCATAATAATAAAACAATCACATGGTTGAAAATCTAATTAGAAATATTAATGTCATTAAAGAAAAATATTCACTTAAGTATTTCTTGCTTTCGCATGTACACCAAAAACAAAATACGCACTCGCTTATTCATATAAGATTATTATCTTACTTATTATATATATAATATTATATACAAACATATACATATATTCCATATTAATACAAAATTATTTCGTAACCTTTACATTTTGTATTACGCAGATTATGCTTCGATTCTAATATACACATACAGAAAAGAACAAAAACAAATGACTGATAAATTTTTGTTGTTGCATTTTAAAAATTTGAAGATGAATAAGTTACGTATTTTACTTTTTGTATGTTTTGTATTTTATAAAATGTTGGGATCGTGGGTTCAATTTCGCTTCATGGTGAAATTTTTTTTTATTTAAGTAGATACCTACTTGTAGTAATTTTAAATTAATAAAACAAAAATGTACGGATGACTTAAAAAAAACCTTAAAAGTTTTTTATATGAAACTGATCGTCTATATAATTATTTGGTCTATGTTTTTATATTATCAAAATGAAGTATTTTATTTCTTAAAGTTACAAATCTAAGAAACTATACAAATAAATTAATTTTATTTGTAATTTTTTTTATTATTTCTGTTGAATTTAAAAAAAAAAAACAAAAAAAATCTTTATCTTTGAAGGAGGATCGAACTCATATCTATTTACACCCTAAGTCACTTTGCTAACCACTGAACCATACAATTCTTACAAATTTATGGTCAGATTTCTAATATTATTGTATCACTAACTGACAGAATGAAAAATAAAGCCATAGACACAGGCAAATTCATATAAAAGTATATAATACCAATCAGTATGCCACACACGCACATATAATAAATATTATGGAAAAGGGCCTGAAATCTCTCCTAATTCAGAATCTCACATATACATACATATATATATAAATATTCTGGAAAAAGCGTAAAACATACATTTTTATTCCAATTCTAAAACTCCTTCCCAACTATTCAAAAAAAGTGATAGAAATAGTGGAAGCTGCCGATTCCAAACCCTCGCTATGTATATGTCAAATTCTCATTTAGGAGGGTTCTTTAAGTAAGATTCAAAATCAAGATTGTCCCTTTTTCTAGAATAATTATACATACCATATTAAAATTGAAAGGAGTTCCTTTTTGTACAATACAATACAAACTTCTTAGCCGATTATCATGAAAATTTGTATATAAAGGTTTGTTTTTAGTATCCTAAAACCTTTAAAACCTATTAACAGGCTGGAAATTTGTTAAACCATATCGCCACGACAATTCGTCAAAAATTTTGAGAGTAAATGACCTATAATCTTGCGAAATTTTGCTGTGGCCTAAAAGATGGCTTCAAAAACTTTTCGGTCAAGTTCGTTCAATTTTAACTTTTTTCGGCACAATTATGTGTAATTTTTGTGTTAATTTTTTTCAACTCAACTTCAATTAAAAGCCATTTGACAGGCAAAGCTACACACGCACCGGGTGTTAACTATATAGTATGCTTTAAATATAATTTACGGCAGGGTTCAATACAGTCACCTATAACAAACTAAAAGTAAGCTCATATAGTTTATTCTGTTAGTTTGTCCTTCTATGTTTAAGTAAAGTAATGAAATTTTAACCTCAGACACATGTTACAATTATGTATAAAATAATTTTTTGCACATAACTTTTTTTTAAAATTTTTACATTTATATAATATAAATTCCCTTGTTGTTGTTTAGACGGTAGGGAAAGCAAGTCTCCCTTACACCTAGGCCTTGTTGCCCGTTGTGCACCCCTGCTCTCAGAGTCGCTCGTAACTCCACTTACAGCGCCTCATTGAGCCATTATATCCCCTTCATGAAGCTTAACAATTTACCCTGGTCTAACTCCCTTACCGTGCTGAAGTCATCCCAGTACGTTCCTCCTAAGAATCTCAGTCTTAGGTTTTCTAGGGTTAACAATTGGCATATGACGTGGAGAACTGTCTCGTCCTCACTTCCACAGCCTCTGCATATACTCGTAGCTGCCCTACCTATTTTTGCTGCATGGGCTCTGAGCATTAGGTGGCCCGTGCTTATCCCTGTAATTAGTCTAAGATCCTCCTTTTTTAATTTTAGGATCTTTTTCGTTTTCTTGCTGTTTGTACCTCCCCAGAAACTCTTGGTATGAGTTGATCCGGTGGAGTTTAGCCATTGTTCATTTGCTTTGGTTTTAGCCCAGTTTCTCGTAAACCGTTTCACCTCTACGTGTGAGAGCCCTATCGGTTCTGTATCCGTCCTATGTTCTCTTATAGAACTCTTCGCTATTTCATCTGCTCTTTCATTGCCGGAGAAGCCTGAGTGGGGCGGGATCCAGTGCAGTCTAACTGCATTGAATTTCCCCAGTTTGTTCAGGGCTTTCCAGCAATTCAGTGTAGATTTCGATCTATGCAGACTACCCTTTATTATATTTATAATGGTTTTGCAGTCTGTATAGATGTTTATCATTTTGCCTCGGATTCTTTTCCGCTGCAATCCTTCCAGTGCTTTCTCTATAGCAGTTGCTTCACACATTATCCCTATACCACAGCGGTTGTGTTTTTTAGCCGCGTCGGTATAGATGTCTACCGTATTCGGTGAGGTTCTATTATTGATACGTGTTATTTCTGTTTCTGTATCAAATTTCCCATCTAGCCTGAGTTCCCCTGCCATATCATCACTGATTGATAGGGGGCTCGTTGCTAAGTTCATTATGCCACCTAAGTTATTTGCTTGGGTTATAATTTCTTTGTGTCCGTATTGACTATCAATATTTAGCCAGTTACCTGTCATGTAAAGTCGAAGAGCGGTATCTATCGCTCTTCTCTTCACCTCTATTTCAATTGGTTCAATGTCCAAGATTGCCTCCATGGCCTTGGTTGATGTGGTTCTAATGGAACCAGTAATCCCCAAGCAGCCCTGGCGCTGTACTTGTGTTAATGTTTTTATGTATCTTTCTGATGGCCGGCCACCAAACTATATATATAAAAATAAATATATAAAAATAAATATATAAAAATAAATATATGATAAATTCCCTTACAATATATATAAAAAAAAATCAAGCATATTTACCATTTGGTGGACAAAATGCAATATTTCCAACTGTATTTGATTTTGGTTGGTTATCCCATTTTTTAATACAAACTGTGTTATAAACATTGTTAATACTTATATCCGACATACTATAACTTTTCAATTTCAAAATTTCTAAATGGTCTTCTAATCTCAATAACATATCCTGGTAGTTACTTTCATACTTGATCGGAACACTATAAGTTAGCACTGGTCCAATTTCATTTCTTAGTTTAATATCACGCAATTGTTGACGTAAAAAATTTGTTATTTTAGCAGTTTCCGCACAATAATCTTTAATACATATCTAAAATAGAAGATTGGAACAATCTTTTATATTATGTACTATAATAATATTTAAATAAATACCAAATTGTAACCTGATCCAAATACTTTTTTTAAGAAATATGTACTACCAAATGCTACAAGATTTCCATTATTTAACATTGCAATCCTATCCCCAATTTTTTCAGCTTCATCTGGACAAGTAGTTGTAACTAAAATAGATCTGTCAAGTTTAACAAATCTTAAAAAATTCCAGATTATATTTTTTGTTGTTGTATCCATGCCAATTGTTGGATCATCTAAAAATACAATTCTAGGATCACCACAGAATGCAATTAATACACAAAGTAGACGTTTATTTTTATCCGATAGATGTTTAACTCTTGTATGGCAAATAGGAGTTAACTTTAACATTTTGATATAGTTTTTTATATTTAAATTTGATAATTTTCTTTTTCTCAAATTATTGAAAAATATAATATTTTCATAAACTGTTAATTCATTAAAAACATAATTGAATTCTGGACAAAAACCTAAACATTTTTTAGCTTGTTTTTTTCTTTTAATTATATCTATATTATTAATTATTGCAGTTCCACGAGTTGGTCTTAAAATACCATTTAACATTAATAATGTTGTAGTTTTGCCAGCTCCAATATGTCCAAGTAATACAGTTATTTCATTTTCAAACATAGTCATAGATAAATTACTGACAGCAATTTTTTGGCCAAAAATTTTTCGCAATTCTTTAATTTTAACTGTGATTTTTTTATCTTTAACATTGTATTCAAAAGCAGATTGATCTGCTCCAGCACTTTTTCTTTTTGATTGTAGTGATTGTGGCAATGCTTTTTTAGAAAATATATGAAACCCCTTATTATCTATATAAAAATCTTTACTACAAAATTCTTTCACTATAGTAATTATTAAGAATATTATTGCGTCAATTAGTAGCACAATTAAAATAAAACCAACTGATACATTCATGTCAGGATTATATGGTTTAAACAAAAGATCTCTTTGTAAGCCCAAATTTTGACCTTCAAAATATGAAATCATAAAAAAGGCATAACTGAGTGCTGTATTTGGAAAAAGGAACAAAACTAGCTTTTCATTAATTGACATATAAATGAATCCTACATTTGTTAAGGAATATAAAAGAAACATAATAAACCATAATATTGCTGCAACTAATACCGCCACATATGCTTTTGTACAAAATGAAGCAATCATAAAAGACAATGTTACCATAGCTAAACAAAATACGCATAGTAGCAATAGCACCATTGTCCAATCACTGTGCTGTAAAATCGCTAAGTCTTGATTTTTAGTTGGAATCTGTAAGCAATTTCTATTATAAATATATAAATTAAAATCAAATTAAGTATAACTTACTTGGAATATATAAACTAGTATAATGGGAACTAATAGTGTAATTGGATAAAATATTATAAACCAGTTCATCCATTGCATAGAATATTCAATTCTTAGCATTTTTAAAAATTGTTTTGAACTTGTTTCTTTTTCAACTGTTATACACTATATTTAAAAAAATAATGTTTTAGTGTATGTAATTGGCAAAACCGAAATATTTTAAAATTACATAAACAATTAGCAAATAAGGGAAAAAAAAACAAGCCGATATTATATATGGTATGTAATCATGTGAAACATCTATAAATTGATCCCAACAGAATGCAGTATCATTAAATCTTCTTCGAAGAATTTTAGGAAATACTTTTTTCCCAACTTCTTCTCCTGCTGCTATTATTAAACAACCGGCATGTACGAGTCCTTCACGTATGTAGGATGGATATGAATCGTACTCCTCATTTATTTCAAAAGCTCCATAAGGAATCATAAGATTTGGTTTAGTGTGATATTTCAAATGTGTTCGCCATGAAGTATTATATAAATATGGTGTTTCACGTGTCAAACGACCCTCTGCAGTTGGTCTAAAATATATATCTGCATTTTTTGGAAATTTACTTTGTCCTATAAACATTTCTCCAAGTTGAACAGCTACACCAGCAACGGGCTTATAATGCATAAGTTTATGTATTTCAGTTAAATTTTTCTTATGAAAAACCGCATTAGGTAGGACGTTTACAGGACGTGGACATACCCAATTAAATTGATTTATTTGTTTTTTTATAAGTGGTTCTAAGCGTTTAAATAAAGGGCAATCTGGGAAGTAAGCAATATTACAATCTCCTTGTTGACCTTTCGGCATAAACCTAACATCCCAAAACGCATAGATATATTAAATTTATTTGTTGAATTGTATTTTATTTTAAAATTTATTAATAAATTACCTACTTATTAAATATGTAAAAAACAATATTCTGTCGATATTGTCGGGGGGTTTCCAAAATTTTTGTAGATTGTAAGCGTTCATGAAATAAAACTAAACTTAAAATTATTGGAAATAAAATTCCAACAAGAAGCTGTGCTTTATTATTCCATATTACTTTGAAATTTTTAATTAATAATTGGTAGCTGTAACGGAAACTATCCATTATAAAAATTAAAAATAAATTTTTTGAGTTAAATCATAAAGATGATAAAAAATACTTAAATAAAAAATTAGATTTTTTGAAAATTTAAGTCAATTACTCAAAAAGCAAAGCTCCTAGATTACTTATTTAAGAAACCAAAAATATATTCATGTTTATTACAATTGTCGTAATTTTTCCGTTTTAAAAAAAGGCTTTTAGCGTTTATCAAAAAAAATTTTAAATCGTAGGTCTTGATTACAGATATCCAAAACTAACATTCAATTTTTGTTATTTTTTTCTTTATTCCAAATGGGAATTTATTAACGATAAGTAACAATAATTTCAAAAATTTTTATTAGAAAAATTTAAATATAAAAAAAAATGAGGAAGATTAAAATTGCCCTTGTCAACTTTTAGATACCCGTTCAACGTGCATACCTTCTATAATGTATAAAATAAATGATAATTTATAATTTAAAACCGGTTTTGGTGAATACAGAATTTTCACCGATGACGTCAAAACTACGTCAAAATACATCGAGTATACAGTTCGATGCAACCCGTGTGGCTTGGGTGATTGGTTTTTTACCTACGACACACTATGCAATTTTGCTATATTTTAATTTGAATTTTTTTTTTTTAATTTTCCGTCTTTTTCTTGCATGAAATATTTATTACTATCTACATCCAACAATTTAAGTAAATTTTTGTATATGTATTAGACATCTGCACAATTGTATTCAAAAGCGCTTTCAAAACATTCTATAATAAGTAAAACTTTTCATATTCGGTTTTGAAAGCTTTCAAACCAAATACATTCATTACAAAATGATTATAGAATAGAGTAAATGAAATACAAAATTATTGTAGAATAGAATGAATATGTATTTGATTTATTATGTGTACACGTAAATAGAATATTTATAGTATTTGTATTTATATACCGAGTACAGCAAATATAATAAAAAAAATTTTAATATGTAGTACGTATAACCAGTATGTATTATATCAATGTGTAATAATATACAATGAGTTTTGTCACTACTTTGTTTGTTTTTTATCTTCTTTTTGTTTTCTTTTTTTCTTTCTCTTTTTCATTATATGGAGAGTCAGTGGCGTAGCTAGGTATGGCGAAAGTGTGCGAGATACAAGGACCCTTCCTGTTTAGGGGCCCATTCGTCAAACCATAAAATTAAAAAAATTTTTTTTTTTAGTTTTCTAATTTAAAATTTTAAAAAACATTTTTTTTTTTTAAATGTTCTTAAAAGTAATATGTTATATGATTCATGAAAGTCTCTTTCTCTTCAATTTTCTGTTTTACACAGTTAAGAATGATACTTTTATTTTTGCTTTTATTTTTAGGTTTTTTTTGTTTTTTTTTTCGTTTTTCTTGCTTTATGATATGCCATAGACATCTGCATAGATGTATTTAAAAGCGCTTTATATTCTGTTTTGAAAGCTTTCAAACCAAATGCATTCATTACAAAATGATTATAGAATAGAGTAAATTAAATATAAAATTATTTTAGTATAGAATGGAATACATATGTATTTGTTTAATTTTGTGTAACGTGAAGAAAAAGTATTTATAGTTGGTAATTATATTATGCACCTAGTACACCAAATACTGCAGTGCATAAAAGTCAAAATGCGACACTAAAATACAAAATATTTTTTATTCTACAAAATTTTAAATAAAAAGAAATTTTCCGAAATAAAATATCTTTATTTATTTAGACATCTGCACAAATATATTCCTTCATAAAAATTATCATTCCTTTATAAAATTGTTTTTGTTAAATAGTTTTTTTTATTTAAAATTTTGTACATTAAAAAATATTAATTTTAGTGTCCCATTTTGCTTTGATGTACTGTACCCATTCGCTACAAAAATAAACAAACATTTTTTTAATACGAAAAAAAAAGCAAAAATAAAAAACATTATTTTATAAATTATGAATGTAGTTGTTTTTTATCAATACCAACTATAGGTATAAAAATTATTATTAGAAAAGTATAAAATATGAAATAATGTGTTTGTATATGTAATATGTTTAATTTTTAATATGATGTTATTTAATATGTTTAATATGATTTTTATGATTAAAAAATATTTAAAGTATAGTATTCCACTTGTCTTATATTTTTCACAGTACAAAAACTATTCAAAATACTTCACCGTTCGAAGAACTTGATCGTTTAAATATTACTATGGAATGAAAGAAAAAGAGATTTTACTACAAAAATTACCGAAACTTGATTCATTTCTGGAGAAAGGCAGAGAAAATATCCAGATCTTTAATACTCAACAGTCTGCAAATTCAAGTGACGATGATGTTGCTGAGATATCCATAAATGAAAATGTAAGGCCCGTAATTGTTCATTATTTTATGCTTTGATGTTAGACACGACCCAAGATATTTCAAAAAAAGACCAGCTTAGTTATAAGACATGTTCATATAGATCGTAACTTAAATGATAATTAAATTAGTTTCAATATTATTGAAACGTTTTAAGGATTTTTTCACTTGAAAGATCATTCTGCTACTGCAATGACCAATGAAGTTTTCTGTATACTGGATAGTTTGAAAATTCCAATAGAAAAATGTTACGGTCAGGGGTATAATGGTGCAAGTGTAATGAGTACTGTTTACAATGGGGTACAATCAAAAATTAAAGAAATTCAACCCAATGCCGATTATGTTCATTGTAATAGCCACAACCTGAATTTGGTCATTAATGATAGTGTAGTTGGATGTCATGATGTTATGTCATACTATACAATTTTGCAAAATGCCTTCTTCGGGCAGAGTATAAATCGCTGGGATCTTCTATCATCATTTTCAGGGGAAAGTGAAATCGTTTTGAAAAAGCTTAACCCCACTCGATGGTCTGGAAAGATTCAATCAATTGCTGCAATTAAGGTGCGATTTGTTGACATTTTGAAAGCACTCTCAGAAATATCATTAAAGCCGAACAAAGCAGATGAGAGAAAAGACGCAACTGCGATAAAAAAAAAAATGGAAAATTTGAATTTGTATTTGTATTTATTACAGTATTTTTATTCAAAATTATGAGTGAAATAAACTTCGTTTCTAAAAAGTTGCAACAAAAAAGCATTGATTTAAGTGAGGCAGCCTCTCTATTAGAAACTTTAACACTTAAACTAAAAAAATTTAGAAATTCTTTCAAAGAATTCGAAAAGGAAAGTGAAGAGTTAGGAAAATATTGGAAAATTGATATAAATTTTACCAGTCAAAGGCAACGCCTAGTGAGGCGTCATTTTGACGAATTATCTTCAGACTATCGTTTCAATAATCTAGAGGAAAGATTTAGAGTAAATGTGTTTTATTATACCTTAGACAAAATAATTGTCCAAATTGAAAAACGCTTCTTAGGTATGAATACAATTAACCAAAATTTTGCATTTCTTCAACCTAGAAATATTTTATCTATGTCTGAACAGGAAATGAAGATAGCTTGCGATAATATTTCAAAAAAATATTCAGAAGTATTTTCCAATAACTTGTATATTCAGTTAATACAAGCCGCTAACTTACTAAAAGACGATTTGAAAGAAAACATGACAATTAAAGAATTTGCAGATGTTCTAACAACAAAATATAGTATTATGAAAAGTGACTTATCTGAATTATATGTGGCATTGCTTTTATTTTTTACCTTACCGGTAACAGTTGCGAGTGTGGAAAGGACTTTTAACAAATTAAAAAAAATAAAAAACTACCAGAGGAATTCAACAGGGCAAAGCAGATTGCATCAAATGGCACTACTATCCATCGAATACACAGAGGCTTCAAAAATGGACCTTACAGATTTAATAAATACATTCGCAGAATCAAAAGCAAGAAAAAAAACTTTTTAAAAAATAAAATCAATTACATATAAGATTTTCTTTGTATATTTTATTTAATAAGAAAAAATTTGTAGGTGGGCCCCAAAATTGATTCTTGCACAAGGGCCCAAAATGTTTAGCTACGCCACTGTGTAGAGTACTCGGTATACTTGGTGTATTTTAAAAGATTTAGAAGAATTGAAATTTGATTTTCAAGACATCAAAGTATTTATGAAAAAAAAGCTTTTGAATTTGTTATTTGAAATGAAATAAAACGAATAGAATAAATATAGTTAAGTTGTAGTTTGAGTATATACCATATTTAAAGCTTTTAGAACGAATGCATTGAATTAGAATACAGTATTTGAATATATTCGATAATTTTAATAAAGGAATATATTTGTGCAGATCTCTAATATGTATGTGTGGAAAGAGTTAGCAAGAAAATTTTTGATCGTTAATTTGAAAAAAAGTTAGCAAGAAAATTTTTGATCGCGTGACCAAGTGAAACTACTTCTTAACAATAGATATACTTTGATGTTAATGTATAGATGTATGTATGTGTTTAAATTTCTATTTCTTAATTCTTTAATCTTTAGAGGCATTTTTTGGATTCAGATCAATTATAATTTTGTTCTAACTGAGAATTTCTATTAAAATTTAAATACTGTGACCAAAATCTTATTTATTGTGACATTGATAACTAAAAAGTATAAAAAATTGTTTTTTTTTCTTATTCTTATAATTTTTTTCTTTTCTTTGGTATCGTATTATGAATCATGTTACATGCACTATGTAGAGTTAAAAATGGTCAACAAATTTAATTGGTATAAATTGAAAGAATAAAATTAAAGGGTACCTATAAATAGAAATAAAAAATATATCATTATTAAGTATTAATAGCAATGGTAAATGTTACTCAGCTGGGTAACTAAAATTTGTCAAAAGTAAAATACCGGATGATATAATGTTTATATTACGGTCATACGAGATCTCAGAGTTGACACAGTCTGCTCTACTACACTTTACCTCGTGTTTAATTTAATTATAAAGAGAATAATTAAAAAAAAAAAAATTGATTCGAACTGGATTTGAACCGGGACGTTTTGATTAAAAATCGGTCACTACACCATAAAGCCACTAATAATTCAACTACATTTTTTTGTTTTTGTATTTAGTTATTAGTTTGACAAAATTTGTTTGACAACTACTCAAAGCCTTTGTCCGATTTTAACCAAAAACAATAGGAAACCTACAAATTGTCTTGAAATTACTTTATGTAAGTTTTGAAACTCTACCTCCTTTAGTTTTTGAGTTATCGTGCTGAGAGACGGATGGACAGACACATATAGTTAGATCGATTTACTTTTCGATGCTGATCTGATACGTACCCTTGACACTATATCTAGTTCGTCTAGATCGATGCGTTACAGACAGAGGAGTAATTTAAATATACCCGTGGCCTTATTTGCATGCACGTGTATAAAAACCTAAATAAATGAAAAATTGTTTTAAAAATTAGTAGGGATAATGGAAGAAAAATTTAGGCTTTGCAAGAGATATTTGGAAAAAAACCAGAGACAACAGAAATTTAAAATTTATTTTTATTGTTATATTTAGTCGATGTATTTTATCTTAAGGGATCCAATAAATCGTTCAAAAAACAAAACACAAGACAAAGTAGAAAAAAGAACTAAAATATTGACGATACAAAATAAATTTTTTTATGAAAGTTACCGAGGAGAAATTTCTTTAGGGGATTGAAGATAACCTAAAGAAAGCAAATATTTAAAAAAAAACGAGGAAAGAGTGTAGTAGAGTAGACTGTGTCAACTCTGGGATACCCGTATGACCGTAACATATACATTATATCATCCGGTTAATTACTTTTGGCAAAATTTCAAACATTCAGCTTTATTAGGTGTAGAGTAATGCTCATATAAATGAAGGAGTTGTATGGCAGCTACTCGAACCCTTTGCAGTAGACTAACCAAATTTTGCAGTAACTTTGGCCATTACACAAAACTATTTTTGTCAAAATTTCAGACACCCAGCTTCATTTGGTGTAGTGTAATCCTCATATAAAAGAAGGAGTTGTATGGCAGTTACTCGAACCCTCAGCAGCAGACCAACTAAATTTTGCAGTTACTTTGGCCATTACACTAAACTATTTCTTGCAAAATTTCAGACACCCAGTTTCATCATGTGTAGTATAAAGCTCATATAAAAGAAGGAGTTGTATGGCAGCTACTCGAACCCTCTGCAGTAGACCAACCAAATTTTGCAGAAACTTTGACCATTATACTAAACTATTTTTGACACAGTTTCAGACACACAGCTTCCATAGGTATAGAGTAAAGCTCATATAAAATTAGAAGTTATATGGCAGGTACTCGAACCCGTGGACCAAAATTGCTTGAAAACGTATTTGTGAAAATTTCATAATCTTAGCTCCTTTACTTTTTGAGTTATCGTGATGACGGACGGACGGACGGGCGGACATACATAGCTAAATCGATTTATTTTTCGATTCTGATCCTGTTAAAGTTTTATAGTGTGTTTTAATCTATATTTCTTCACTTCTCGAAAGAATATAATTAAATACATTGCAGCACCTTCATTATTTTCAGAATTGCAAAAAAAATTAGAACAAAATTAATATTTAAAATCTGTTTTTTTTAAGCAAATTTGTTTTATTATTCTAAAAATAATCTTAATTGTTTTTTTTTTTTTTTTTTTTTTTAAACCTTATCTTAATGATAATTTTCATTAAAGAAATTTTATGAATTTTTTCTTATTTAAACATTTAACATTTACAACATATTTTATTTCCAAGGAAAAAATGTTTTATAAAACTCTAAAAATAAATTACAAACTTACATTTAATATTAGTAATGAGGTCATTTGTTATAAAACAAAAAAAATAAATATTTTTTTTTATTTAAAAAGTAAACAATTTAATTAACATTTTTAAAAATTTAACTAAAAAATTTATGATAAATCATTCATATATTTTAAAGGTGAAATTAATTAAAAAATAAGTTAAAAACATCATAATTTTCGATCAGTTTAGATTTTTTTTTTAAATTAATACTCATCTATGTCTCTCAATAGATCTGATAACATTTCCATAAACAAGCTTGACTTATTATCATCATTATCATTGGTTATATCTTTTATTTGACCATTACTACTTACATGTTCTAAAATAATTTTTAAATTTTTATATTCAACCTAAAAATAAAATAAATTATTATACAGTTACTGTTTATTGGCTATAAATTAAAGAGTTATACTATTGATTAGGTTACAAATTAAAATAAAAAATTAGTAACCTATAACTTCTGCAATGATCCTAATTGATGAAAGTACATGTTTTGAATATTAGTTGATATTCAAATATTTCTTAAATGGCTTAGCGTTTAAACGTAGTGTTAATTTACTACCACCTCTTTTAGACTGGCGATTGATTATAAATCTCCTTTTCTAAGCGATTTAAGCTACATTTACAGATAATTTTAATATAGAATTATTAAAAAAAAAAAACAAAATTATTTCTTTTACAGCTTGACTACTGATTAGGATCGTTGTAGAGGTTTAATTTTTAAATTAAATATTTTTTGTGCAAATTTTTGAATTTATTTGTTACGTAAATTCATCTAAATAGATTTCTTAAAAACAATTTAAAAGTTTTTTTTCAACTAATATTTATTTTATACAAATACTTACAGGACTCCATTCCAATTTGAATAATGAAACAAATTTATTATTAACAAATGAAATAGTTAATAATTTATTAACAATAATAGTAACAGTAATTTGACAAAATTTTTTAATTATATCCATTGAATTAGAACCACATAAAGGTTTTAAGAAACACTCGGCAAAAAATAAATTAAACATATTAACTAAAATAAAAAAAAAAAAATTAATTATATAAAATGGTTTTTGTAATACATTATAAATTAAAACTTTTTTTTCGATTTATTGTGTAATCATGTTCAAAGAGTCTTGTCTTGTAACCGAGCAAAACGAGTTTTTTTAATATTTATTTATAACGGATGTGTCTGCATCTATTGAACGAAATTCTTTCGGTGTGGGTTATTGTACATTAAAACTATGCTTGTTTTAAACCAAACTATAGGATGGAGCTTTAAATAAAAATGTACAATTTAGTTTTGAAAATTGGGATTTGGAAAAAAAATTGCAGAAAGTGGGATTTGGAGTTTTGGAATCAAACTACATTTTATTGCACAATAAACCAAGAAAAAATGTAAAAAATACAGATAAAATTAAAAAAAAATAACATACATTTGTTCCCATTTTCAAATTGTTTCGAATTTTCAGATATTGATATTTCAGATTCTTCACTATCACCAACAACCATATTTGTTTTTGTATTGTTTAAATTTTCTTTTATAATTGAAAATTCTTGCATTTTATCATTATACCAAATATCAACAAATTTTTGTATTAAACTGTCTGTTAAAATTTGAGAATGTTTTATAACTGAAATTTATAAAATATAAATTTTAATTTAAATAAATTTGATTTCAATTTTAATTTAAAAAAATAATTAATACAAAATTAAAAAATTTTACCTAAATTTTGTAATAATATAGTAGTTGCTATACCACAAAGTCGATAAAATGTTGTTGGTAGTACATGACTATTTAATGTTAATTCTAAATCATCAAATAATTTTATAATTTCTGATTCATTAACAAATTCTGAACGTCTATTTGATGCATGTAACCAAAATTGTAATTTACCTAAAACTTCTGATGGTGGTGGCAAATTATCTTTTAAATCTAATTCTAAATTTGTTGAATGTTCAGTTTTTTTTGTTGTAAAATTTTTTACAAATTTTTCTGCATCTAAATTTACATCTTTGGAATAGAAATTATGTATTGTTAGATTTGTTTGACGCCATATTTCAGTTTTTAATTTGCATTTTTGTATTATTATTGATGCACATGTTGATTTAATAATTGGTAATGTTTCGTTCGGTAAAAGAGCATCTAACGCTTTCTTAAAAAATTAATATAATTAAAAATAAACTATTAATTTTGAAATTCAATTAATAAAGAACTTACTTCAACTCGAATTTTAATCATGTTGGACATTAATAAATCCCATTTTATCATTACATTTTGATGAGCATTTGTATATATTGTTGTCATTTCATTTTTAACCATTTTCTTTAAAAAAAATAAACAAAGATTTTATAATTTATGACAATGAATTTTGGAAAATAAATATAAACAAAAAAAAAAAGGTTAATACTTATTTCTTACCAAATCCGATGAAGAAATCTTTTCAATAATTAAATTTGCTTCTGTTTTACTTTTTAATAATATTTCCATTTGAAAATCTTTGATTACGGCTGACGTTGTCCTTTCAGTTACAAATTCAACAATGCGTCGAACAGATAAACTTTGTGAATGCAGAAATGCTTCAATTAATTTTGCTTGTGAATATTTTTCTATTTTCAAATTTAAAATTTCATTTATTCCTGCACTACAGCCACCATTAACACCACCACTTCCAACACCACTACACCGATCAGCATTGTACACAAC
Organism: Dolichopus griseipennis; assembly: GCA_963082915.1. Taxonomy (NCBI): domain Eukaryota; kingdom Metazoa; phylum Arthropoda; class Insecta; order Diptera; family Dolichopodidae; genus Dolichopus; species Dolichopus griseipennis. The sequence goes on along the minus strand of OY720444.1, from coordinate 18,518,588 downwards.
ATCAACGTTTGATTCAGAAAATAATTCAGAATTTTTATTTAATTGATGATAGTTAGATGTGAAAGAAGATATTGGTTGTACTAATGTTGTGTTTGTTGTTATATCTGTTCCCGTTGCTGTAACTGCTACTGATGTTTTTGAAATTGTTTTTAATTTATTTAGTGCTGTTAATTGTTGTGTTGATATTTTTGTATCAGGTAAAAGTTTTGTTGTTATATGTCGTAAACGACCTGAACGTGATACACTTTTTGATAATTTGGGAGGCATTATTGAAACACGAAAATCAGCTAAAAATGGACATGATACATTTAAGATATTTTCTAATAAAGGATCAAATGAATTTTTTATTTTTTGAATATTTGAGATTTTTTTAATATATATATCCGAATATTTAGCAGATATGTTAACAGTATCAATTGTAGATGAATTAAATATTAAAGATTTATTAGATTTTTCATTATCATTATTGTTATCATTATCAACATTTACGTTTTCATTATTAATTTTATTAAATAATTTATGTTCTTGTTGAATTCTAAAATCCTTAAAATCACGTTCAATTGATTTCATTTTAATCAAATTATTACATTTTAATAATAATTCATTATCATTTATTACTGCTGCAGATTCAAATTCACTTTGATGTTTTTCTTTATGTTCTTTTTTTGTTATTCTATTTTTATTTATATTAACTGATTGTCTATATATATAATAGTCTTCTACTATATTAAATTGCTCAAAAAGCCAACCTAAACATGTTCGTAAAATGAAAATTGATGTTGGTCGAATATTTTGTAAATTTAAAATATTTATAGAATTTTCTGAATTTTCAATAATTTTTGTATTTTGATAATAATTTTCATTACTATAATATTTATTAAATTTTAATTTCATATATAATTCATATAAATAATTCATCATTTTACGATAATAATCTAATTTCAGTGTGATATCATCTAACATTGATAGATATTCAATAATCCATGGTAATGTTATAATTAATCTTCGATTATTTATAGATTTTTTTAATATTTCAATACAATCAAATTCTGGTCTTAACTAAAAAAATAAATAAAGTAAAATAATTTAAATTTCAACATAAATTAAATAAAATTATATTATTAATTTAATAATTATTTAATAAAAAAAGTTTGAAGTTTAAGGTTTATAAAAAAAGTAAATTTTAAAAATTAAACTACTCGTATATAATTTTTAACTGAAGACTATATTGAAAAATAAGAACTTTTGTTAGAATAATTTATTATTTAAAAGAGAAATTAGTATTAGTTAAATTGGCTTACAGTCATACTAAAAAGTTTTCTTTACTTATACTTGTTTTTTATGAACTAATTTATCTAGAAATTTGTATGGTTCTTATAGTTGAAATTTTTTTTTATTTCAAACAGATGAAATGGAAAAAAAGGCTGGCGTAAAAGTAACAGAGGTACATTATTTTAATTCTAAAAGAAGAAAAATTTCTTTAAAAACTTTTACAATGTATAGTAAGGTTGTGTAAATGGTTTTACACGACTTCATTATTTAACTTTTTTAATTGTTGCATATACACCATTTTTGGGTTTTGTCATAAAAATGTTTACAAACAAGCAAATAAAATCAATTCGGATAGTAAGTTGTAACTTGTAATTATAAAATCGAGAGTGAGGAATCTGGTGCTATAATTGAAAAAATATAGTTATACGCCATTACATGCCACTTTTAACTTAATTTTTAAAGGGACGTTCTATTCAAAATATCAAAATAACATAAACATATTTTTTTCGACCCTATATTTCAATATAAAAATTTTAATTTCTAACTATTTATATGGTACGTTTAATTGGTTCAAAAGATATCTATTGTCTTAAAAAAGGTATCATATTTTTGTAAAATTCAGATATTTTCAGATTTAATATGTAACATTATAATAAAATGGTATACCTATCACATTTTTTAAATTATGAGCGCTTTTATACAGCAATTACTCAATTTCTTTTTTTTGGTTGTCAAAAATTAATCAAAAAACATATTTGGAAAAATAATACAAAATAAAATATAAAATAAAATTTTAAATAAAATTTACCATATTTCTTAATTCAATTTGTTTATTTTCAATTAAAGAATTACGATTACCATCATAACGATATGGTCGAGATATTAAAAGACCTAGAAATTTTCCAAGCACACGCATTGTAGAAATAATTTCCGGTCGTACCTGTAAATAATTAAATACAAAAAAAAAAAAAAAAAAAAATTAATAAAATAAATAATATGTATTGTAATTTAAAAAAAAAAAATTTTTTTACCTATCGTTTACATAATGTCGCTACCGCTAGTTTTAAATGTCAATTTAGTGTCTGAGTCTGAGAACAAAATTGTGTTGACAGTTCATTTTTAAAAAAATTAACAAGAAAAAGGAAGGAAATTCGTTATCATTATTTTGCAAAATTCTGTAAACTTCTAAAAATGTTAAAGTCTTCAATTAATAATATACATACAAAATGAGCTCTTTAAGTTTAATCATTGATTAAGAATTATATATAGATAAACATTTTCATGTTAAGAAACATAAAAATTACACATGGTATAATTTTAAAATGTATTAAAGCAATTCTTTTTAAACGATTTTTCTAGCATTGTTCTAGTAAATTTTTAAAGTTCCTGATGTAATTCACAGGATAAAAGTTAGTACTTTATTTTCCAAAATTGAATGTAATTTACTTCCAAAAATTTCTTTTTGACCAATCATAGGACCGACATGTGTTACCAAACACTAAGCCTGCTAACAAATTCAACTCCATTTTTAAGGTGCAAGGTGATTTTTTAAAGTAAAATAACAAAAAAAAATCTAAAAAATTACGCTGTGCCGCAATGGGTTAACAGAACACAACAAAAATTTTTTTGAGACTTTCACTTTGGCCAAAGCATTATTTCTGTATTCGGGACAATATTTGCTTTCAAAATTTTTTTTGGACAATCGTCGGGCAGGCATCGGTTAACAAATTCCAAGTCGGTTTATAGAGTTAACTCCATTTTCAAAACTGAACACGTAACACCTTCTAATTTAGAGTAAAGAAACGAAAAAACCTATAAAAACCTGTTGGGCCTCAATGGGTTAACGGAGCTCAACCCGTCAAAAATGTTGAGGCTTTCTTTTTAGCCAAAGTATTATTTCTCAAAATTGGACAATATTTGTTCCAAATTTTTTTTGACCAATCGTCAGGCCGGCATAGGTTAACAAATTCCAAGTCTTTTTATAGAGTTAACTGCATTCTCTAAATGGAACACCAATACAATTTGAAGGCAATCGGTAAAACCGTTTTCATTTTAGAACAAAAAAGTTTAGATACTTGCACCACAGCCCCAACTTGGCGTTCCGTTAGAGCAAAATTTTTAGTCCACGATTTCTTTCCGTACCCAAAAACCTCTATATACAAATTTTTGTGAAAATCGCCTGAGCAGTTTAGGAGCCTATTCGTTACATGCAAACAAACAAACAACAAACAAACAACAAACAAACAAACAAACATACAAACTTTTTTTTTCTTATTCTTATGATTTTTTTCTTTTCTTTGGTATCGTATTATGAATCATGTTACATGTACTATGTAGAGTCAAAAATGGTCTACAAATTTAATTGGTATAAATTGAGAGAATAAGAATAAAGGGTATAAAATAGAAATAAAATATATATTATTATTATTTATTAAGTATCAATAGTTACAATACATTTATAATATGTAAAAAGTTTTGAGACAATTTGAAACAATATGCGAATAAAAAAAGTATTGAACGGGAAAATAGATAGAAAAAGACCCGTGGGAAAGCCGAGAAATCGATGGGTTGATGCAGTCGAGTCAGACGCTGTATCAATGCTGCAAGAGTAAAATTGGATAACTGCTGCCCAAGATCGCGTGAACTGGAAGAGGATGATTCAGGAGGCCAAGGTTCGACAACGGACTGTAGCGCCATAGGAGAAGAAGATGCGAATAAAATTTCATAGAAATTTTTAACATGAAAATGTTTATCTACGAGTACCTATATAATATAATTCTTAATCAATGGTTTAATGTAGTTTAGCTATAACGTTTCTTCTTAAAAGTAAAAATTCTTCTTTTGTTTATTTTTTTTTTTTTTGTTTTTTTTTTTTCTGCGTTACTTTCAGAGTTGCCAGGTTGGGCTCTTTTTCGCCAATTGGACTACTCAAAAAAAATTTCTGCGGGTAGAAAATTATGAAAAGAGCCCAACGTCCAATTGGGCTCCCTATTAAAAATTCTTGCGATTTTGGGCTATTCAAAAATCTAAAATCAAAATTTTAAAACAAAAAAAAAATTTTAAACTCAACTAGGTATAAATAAATTATGTTTCGAAATATCTATCACAAAACACAATTTTAAAAATTCTACTACTTTTTTTCTTCAAATCTAGAATTGAAAAATCAAACGTCAAATTTATTATAATGCTAAAATTGCTAAATGCAATGCATTATTGTTCTGTTTTCTGTTATTGTTATGTACAGTGTACTTGAAACTTGTGTATATTATTATTAGATAGTAGTTATATTTATTATTTAATTAAAGTAAGTAAACAAGCACTGTAAGCTATGGGCAAATGGGGTAAATACGAAAAAAAATATAACCCTGCTTGGGAAAAAGAACGAAGAATTATGTGATATTCTTGAAGTCATCAATTAAGTTTTGATGAATAAAAAATAAGTAGATATTATTTTTCAAATAATTATAACTTAAAAAAAACTGGATTTAATTTGATTTGTTTTTAAATTTATTTTGTTTATTTTATTAGAATTGTTATGAATTTGTTAAATTTTATTATTTTATAGCTGATGTTAATAAAATATAGCATCAATCGATGAATTAAAATAAAAAATTAGTATTCACTTTTTATATAAAAATTATTGTCTTCTTTGACTAGACGATTTTCGGACCAAATATGCGATTGGGCTCTTTTGGGCTAAAAATTTTATGATTTTGGGCTATGACATCGTAAAGTGATCTGGCAACTCTGGTTACTTTAACAGAGTAACACAGAAAATGTAACACAGTAGCGCAGAACCAGTAGTGACTTACATTATATAGTGACATTATGTAAACTCCAGATAAAAATAGAAAAATTATTACAACAAAAATAACAAATGTGCAAAAAAAGATTTCCTTAAAAATAATGAGATCCAAAAGATTTAACTTATGGTCAGTGTTTGTGTCAACAAATATCTTTAATCTATTGAAAATAAAAGAAACAATAAAATATTCAATATCATAAAGTTTCTAAATAAAATTTTTTATTTTGAATAAATTATGAGTCTTATATAATATATTTCTTAAACAAGAAAAAAAAGTGGAAATGTTGCATTATTAAAATTTTTTTTTATGTAAATTGATAGACGATAACAGAAAAGTAAAATATAAAAAGAATATATTAGATTTTAGTAATATATCAATTTATTATTATTATTATTATTTTTAAAGTAAATAGCTTAATTATTTTAACATGTGCAATGAGTTTAATACTCAATATTGTACTCAAATATAGAGATCAATATAAACATTATATCATCCGGTTATTTACTTTTAGCAAAATTTCAAGCTTGCAGTTTTATTGTGAATAAAGTAATGCTCATGTGATATAAGAAGTTGTATAGCAACTACTCGAACCCACTGCAGTATACCAACCAAATTTTGCAGAACCTTTGAACTAAACTATTTTTGAATCCTTTTTTTTTCCAAAATATAGAACGGCATCGCATATGGGATAAATTGGATCAGGAAAGGGGATGGCCATATATAATAATGAGACTTTACAATACAAACCTCCACATTATGCAGGAAGAAAATCTTATACAATCCAACTTGGATTTCGTTTTAATAGTAAAATTAATTTTTATTATGGAAATACAAAAGTTTATCCTAAGATACGAGTACACTTATAAAACTTATTTTAAAATATCTAAATCTTTTTTTTAGGTGGTCCACAATAAATGAGAAAAAATTTTATTATGTTATTAAATTAAAATAACTTTCTTACCACATATTCATGATATTGTTGTTGATTTGATGAATTCTCCAGTTGTTGTTTTCCTTTACTTTGTTCTTCATTTAATATTATAATTTCATTATTACAATTATTTATATCATCATTATTTTTGATATTGTCATTACTATTATTATCATTAGAATTCTCAAAATTATTACAACATTTTGTTGATGTTTTACTAATTAAATCAATTGTTTCATATGTTGAATCATTCAATTCTAATAGTTCATTAATTAAAATAATTTTTAATTGTTCAATGAATACAACTGATTGTGATATTATTAAAAAATCTTTAAAAAATTGTTGGTTACCAGGAAATTGATAATCTTGGCTAAAATGACTAGGTGCAACTAAACGTTGACGTAATTTTGTTAATTTATTTATATCTATATTTGATAAACCAATATCTAAATCAGTTGGTGATTCCTGTAATATTATAAAATATTTAGAATTGATTGTAAAAAAAAAAAAAAAAAAAAAAAAAAAAATAAACAGATATCGAGTTGCTCAGCTATATGCAATCAAATCAACATTAATTCGGACGATAAAAAAGAAATCTTTTGTGACTTAAGTTTTAAATTTAATATTGTTGTTTATTTGGTTTTGCAAAGAAGCCTTCATAAAACACTAAAAACTATAATAATGTTATACTTACAAAAAAATTTAATGATAATATAAGCTGTGAAATAAATAATTTTGCTAGATGTGACATATTTATTGGATTTTCAGATAGCGTTAGCAATGTTTGAATTTTCGGTCCCAGATATAACTCAAAATTCCAATTATGACTTAAATGTTTTGCTTCCCATGTCCTAAAAAAAGGAAAAAAAAAAATTTTAATTTTGATGCCAGATATCAATAGACTTTATAAAAAAACAAATATTAATACATATATTATATATACCTAGTAGTTGTAAGTGATACTACTAATTTTTTGATAGAATGAACTTGAATAAACAAATGGTAAGTTATGGTTTTAATTTTTTTTTTTTTTTTTTTTTGCGAGGGAATGGAACGCTCGAAAGCCACCCATTGAAACTGTGCGGTATTTCGTTGGGTAGTGTGAGACTTTAACGCACCAAAACCACACCCTTTTTGAACCAAACTTTAGGAAGGAACCTGTGATACAAATGTACAGTTTGGTTACAGGGGTGAGATATGAAAGGATTTTAGGATTGTGGGAGGTTATTTGGGAATTTTGGATTATGGTGGATGGGGAAAATTTGGAGGGATATTTAGGAGAAAGATCTTAATATTTGTCTTAAATTTATTTTAGTCGTACACATACGAATTACCAACTTTAGGAAACACATTGGACGGAATGTAATTCCATAATCTCGACATGCGCATAACAAACGAATTTCCATAAGCCGTGTTTCGCCATCTTAACAATTCGACGAAGTAGGGATGAGCATCTGTTGCACTCCTTGTTTCACGTTGGAAAACTTTAGGTGGAGGCATTAATTGTTTTATTTCCTTAGAACAGGTGTTCGTCTCCACTAGGTATCTACAAAACAGGGTAAGTGACCAGACTGTGCGCCGATAATTAAGTGGAGTGAGCGTTGATGTAACACTGGGATCATTTATAAAACTTTATCGAGATATCCCAGCGCCGATTCGGGTGCATCAGCCCAAATATGTGCATTTTACTCCATTTTTGGTCTAATATATGATTTATAGATATTGAGGAGCTATAATGGAGAGAAGTAAGTTTTACAGCGATACAAAAAACCCAAACTTCTAGCTGCATCTTTAACTATACCAAAAATTTGATTTGACCAAGTCAACTTCTGGTTTAACTCGATGCCCAAAATATTTAAATCTGTTGAATGCTGCAAAGCTTCTACCTGGCAAATCAAGTTGGGAATGGAAGTTGCTATTATTCGCGAGATGAGAGAGCATTGGGTTTTCTTCGTGTTGAATTGAACACGATTATTTTCACCCCATTTATGAATTTTTCAAACAAGTTCGCCTTTTTAACGTCCAAAACGATTTACTATTCTTAGGCATATTTAGGAATTTGCGTTTCAACCCTCGGTTAAATAAGAATTTTTGATTATTAATAATTCTCTTACATCTGTTTCGATCCACGATATAGTTGGCCCTGTCAGACTCCAACCCACTGTTCCTGTATTGCTTAAAAGCCTCCTCCTTTTTATGAATGGCTTCTTTGCAAGTGCGATTAAACCATGCTCTGGATTATCGTTTAATACTCTTCATGGAGTGAGGAATATACAACCTCATTCCAAGCAAAATTGTTTCACTAATCGCATTTGCAGCGAAGTTGACATTTTTTAATACTTCCCAGTTAGCACTACTATATTGCCATACTAATTTTTTGGGAGGAAACCTTCGGCTGGCTAATGTGCTTCCCGGGAAGCTTGTGTACACCAGACATTGGTCAGAGACTCCCAGGAGACAACCAACTGAAATTACATATATATAGGGTGAGTGGTTAAAAATAGATCCAAGAGGTGACCCTCTTGATCAGCTCGGTCGGGGACCCTAGTGGGATTTTGGACAAGTTGAGAAAGATGGAACAGTGAGGAAAATAATTCAACTTGTTTCCCAATTAAGTTTTGACTCAAAGAAGAGTTACTTTAAAAATGATGCCAGTCTTTGTTGTGTACGTTGAAATCCCCTGCCAGAACAATTTCGTTTTCTGCACATGATTCCAAAATTTCATTGATCTGGTTTGAAAGATTATCAATTTCCACAGCAGTTTTTTGTTCATTTGAATTGGGTGATTTGTATAAAAAACTGAAATGTATTACATGCTTTTCAACGAGAATTTTAACCCAAATATATGGGAAGGTTGTGCTAGAGGTTTATATTTATCTAGGGGGTTGAAAGCAATGGCATTTTTAATCTAAATCGCGATTCTTCTTTTGGGTACGAAGTGTGAAACAAGTGAGTAGCCAGTAATATTAAAATTATCATTTTGTCCACTGACTTGTGTTTTACCAAGGGCTAAAATTCCTGGTTTTGTGGAGTTAAAATGACATTCTACGGCATGAAAATTAGCTTGTAGGCCCGAAAATTGGCAATTTTTAAGTTTTATTATTGTTATGAATAAACCATTATGAAGTTTTTAAAAAAAATTTCAAATATTATATGATATTTTATTAACATGGTATTTCTGCACATTAATAAGATCCCCACTCGAAAAAGATTTTTTCTCTCTATAAGGTTTATTCAAAAATAAATTTGTTTTTTTTTTTTTTTTTGTAAATTTCTCTGATTCAATTATCTAAATGGATTAACATGAACTAAATTTAAAATATTTAAATACATATTTAATTTTTAATACTAAAAAGTTTTAATTAAATAAGAAAAAAAGAGTTGTTATTATCGATGTATGGCATATCAAATTAACCAAATAAAAGGCATATTTCAATCTCTTATCACATTGCATATATATACTAATATTTATAAATAATTATAAATTTTAAATGAAAAATCAATAATATACCTTAATATTATATAAAATAAATCTCTTTGTTTTTTAAATGCTTCACATTCTTTTGCTGATGTAAAATTATTACGTGTATCTGAGTCTGGTTGATATGATACATTTTGAAATTTTCCACTACCACATGAATCAATTTTTGATGAAAATTCTAAATGTGGTTTTGTATTTTCAATATCTAATTTAATTAAATATATTTGATTTAAAAATTCTTTTAATTCATCATCTAACATTTTTAGTAAATCATTATCTAATATAACTTTTAAACTTGTTGTATCTAATAATGCTAAAAAGTTTTTTTGGTCTTTTAAAACACCCAATGCATAATACAAGCAGTTAATAAATTTTTTTAATATAATATCAAATTCAAAATTTATATCAATTGATTGATTTATTAATTTTGGATCAATACAGTTTGTTGGTGTTGTTGAATATTTTTTATTAATATTAGATTCAATAGAATTTTTCATTTTATTTGATATAATATTATCAATATTTTTATTATTTATAATATTTGTAGTATCATCATTTAATTTATTTGATAATGATTCTTGTATCATGTTATATTTATTATTGGATACTATTGAATTGAATTCATTTTTATTTTCTTCATTTAATTCAATAGGATTTAGAAATAGATTTTCTATATTTGTTGTTTTTATTGGTGTTGTTGGATCATTGGTATCTGTTGTAATTGAAATAGATTTAGCATATAATGATGAAGTTTCAACTATTGATGGTACTACTGATGTATTAGATGTATTTGCAGTTGGTTCAAGAAAATTTATAAATTCTTGTAAATCAATATTAAAAATATTTATGAGGTATGTAAATTCATTCAAAATGTTAGTTACTAAATTTAATTCAATTAGAGCTGAATGAATTTCAATGAATCTATTTAAAATCAATTTATTAGCTAATTTATTAAATTCATTTTTTATAGTAAAAATTAATTCATGATTTTGTTCAATACCGATCAAGGAACATTTTTGTGTAATAGCAGTATTAATTTTAGAATTAAAATTTTTAGTTGGTGTTACATATATTAAATCTGTTGGGTTAATAATTTTATCATTATTATTTTGATGTCCTTGTTGTGCTGTTTCTGGTAAATTTTGAAAATCTTGTTTCAAATTATAATCATTAATATTTTCTGTTATTGATTGAATACGATAACGATTTATTTTATGACTATCTGGATTATCAATATTTAATTCATTAGCAAATTCTTTAGCAATAACATGCATCTGAGATTTTAATTGAGCACGTTCTTTTTGTATAATACAATTATTTTTATCGAGTATTTCTTCTTTTGATATATCCATTATATTTCCTACATTAATACGATATGCTGGACTTGTAAAACTTGATTCTACATTTGTAAATGATGAATTCATATTACTAATTGGTGTTGGTAAAACACGTCTTGGTTTTGATTTTTCTTTATGCTGAATATCTTGTTGTGATTGATTTTGTGAATTTGAATGATTTTTGTTGCTGTTGTTATTAGAAGATGTTGAACGATTGGAATCCTTATGGTTTCGTTTATTATGTGATTTTTGTTTATTACCTTGTGACAATGATGATGTTGGAGTTGATAAAAAATCACCTAAACAAATAGGTGATGAATGACTTCTACTAAAATAATCACCACTACCGCTAACTCCTATAGGCGTTGAAGTATTACTAAACGAAAATGAAAAATAAATTAAATATTTAAAAATAAAAATATATATTATCTATATATATAAAAGCGAAAATTTGTTTGTTTGTTTGTTTGTATGTAGCGAATAGAGTCCTAAACTGCTCAGATGATTACCATGAAAATTTGTACATAGAGGTTTTTGGGTGCAGAAAGAAATCGTGATCAAAAAATTTTGCTCTAACGGACCACCAAGTTAAGGCTGTGGTGCAAGTATTTAAACTTTTTTCTTCTAAAATGAAAATGTTTTGACCGATTGACTTAAAATTTTCTATTCGTGATGTTCCTTGAAAACTGAGTTGACACTATTAACAGACTTGGAATTCATTAAGCTATGCTGGCCTGACGGTTGGGCAAAAAAAATTTTCAAAGTAAATTTCATCCAATATTGTGGAGGACTGCCAAAAAGAAAATCTCAAAAAAATTTAGACATATTTGATGATGGTGGGTTTCTGACGAATAATAAGAATTGAATTAGCATTTCTGTGCATTGCCTATATTATTAATTATGAAATAAGTTAAAGTTAATAATAAAAACTATAAAACTATAAAAACCCTAAGAAAATCTAATAAAAAAAAAAACTTTAATACATTCTTAAAATAATTAAGAGGAGCAGCAACGTACACTGTGTATTAGCTAGTTATATATAAATATAAAATTTTTATTTATTACCTATTTCTTGAAGATCTACTGTTTCTTCCGCTGTTTCCACTATTTCCTATATTACTGGATGTGCTAAAATTCATAGTATTGGAATTGTTATTTGTATTACGTTCCGAACATCCTGATTTATTATGATGAACTTTCCTGATTGGTGTAGATGAATTAGTTTTAAAACTTTTATTTAGTGAGGGAAATTCATGTGAGCCACTTTCCGATAGATTTATATTATTGAGACCAGTTGTGTTACCCGTCAATTTTATTGTATTAAAATCTAAGCTATTTTCAAAATTACTATGTTTTTTTGTCAATAATGTTGTTTTTTGATGTTGTTGTTTACGTTTTATATTTAATTTGGTTTCGAATAGACTATCCGATGAAAAATTACATATACTATTATCATCACATATTATATCATCTCCATGATTATCATTTTCTTTTGATAAATTAAATCTTTCGGCTATTTTGGAATTACATTTCTGACTTTCTTTGAATAAATTTGGAGTGTTTGCTGTTGTATTTTTGGAATTATTACTATCATTAATTGCTGATAATGATATAGATTTTTTAACTATTGATTTTTCTTTGGGTTCATTTGATGTGGATTGTGTATTTAATTCTGGAAATTTTTTATGTAGAGCTGTAACTATAGATGGAAACGATCGAGTTTTTAGTGAATCTGCTGAAATACTTGATGTTTTACATTTTGAATCAATTTGTTTGTTATTTGATTCAGTTGTAGTTGAATTGGCTATTGCTGTTGATGATGATGATGATGATGGTAATATAAGACTTTTAGATTCACTTATTGAAGCTAAACGCTTTCTTGGTGTATCACAAGATGATGATGCATTTCCACGAACAAATCTTTGAATTAAAAAAATAAAGTACAGATAAATTGGATGAGAATAGAGGAAGGCGACTAAATTGAAAATTTCTTTTAAATTAGTTTTGATGAAATTATAACGTGATTTTGATTTAAAAAAAAAAATTATGGCGACCAACATCTGAACAATTTTAAAATTTCAATAAAGAAAAAAATATGATTTTTAAATTTTTCAAACAATTTAACTTAAAAATAAAGTTATATATTTAAATATAGGACAAAATAAGATAAAAAATAATTTTTAAATTTTTAAATTTCATGATTAATAGTTAAGGACATTATATTTAAGGAGAATTTAGTTCGCCACTGCTGTGTTCTAAGTTTCCCCGCAAACGTGATAATACTGACCTGTTAAAAATAAAATAAAAGCCCGTTGAGGGCTGTGGGACAAACATCAATTAAAAGTTTTATACTACACAGATATAACCTAATAAAACTTTTAGATGGAAAATAAAATAAAACAAAATATGAATGGAAAAAGTGTTTAATTCTGATTTTTAAGCCAACTCTAAAACCTCTCCTAATTTACTAAATTTGTTTAAACAAATTTAGTAATAACTCACCCATTATTTTAGATCAAAAATTGAAGGGCCAAAAGTTCCTTTAAATGTCGATATTTTTTTTTTGAAGGGATTTAAGCCTCTCAAAAATATACTCCTTTGAGTCAAAAGTTTCTCAGCGACTTTGGACTCAATTTTGTGGATCATAACTTTAAACCTGTAGATATTGACTCAAACGTTTTGTTTTGAAACGGGTTTGGGTATAGTTCCCATACAATTTAATTTTAATTTTAGCATTTCTGTATACCTTTAATAAAGCTGAATGTCTGAAATTTTATTAAGAGTTGTTATAACAATAACCTAATGTATTAAATAGCTGAGTATATTATATTTCATCAAAAATAGTTAATTAGCTAGCTTAACCAAAGCTTGCGAAAAATGTTCAACGTATGCACTAAATATAGTTGTTGTAGTTCAAAAGGTTCCAACAGCTCCCATACATCTTATAATTTCCTTTATATATAACTCGAAGGCTAGTAAGTTGTATTTGAAATTTTTCCAAAAGTAATTACCCAGATGATATAATGTCTATACTATATCAGATACATGCGGATATCATCTACAGTCTTCCTTGTTTTTAAATTAAGGGTAATGTATTTATACATTGTTACGATCTAAATAATTTTTAATATATTATATATATATATTTGCTTAGATCATTTTACAATTAAAATTAAAACTGATCGTAATTATCGTTAGTATTTAATTTTTATTTAAGTTCTTTTGGATAATTTTATGAGTTTTCTTAGAATTTTTAGAGTTTAATCGAATTTTTTATTAAATTTGAAATCTTTTGATGTCAAAAAGGCAAAAAAAATTTTTTTTAATAAATATTTTTTTTTTTTTTATACAATTATTCTGTAAAATAAAATATGGCTGAAAAAGGAGGAACTGATGATGCAGCATCGCAATTATCACCACGCAAATCAAATCAAACAATTAAAAGCGTGGAAGATAAATCTTATATTAGAAAACCACAAACATCATCAGTTAATTATGAATTTACAAAACGGCAAAAAGAAGATTTAAAAACCGCATTTGATTTATTTGATTTGCAAGGTACCGGTCGTATTGAAGTTAAAGATTTAAAAGTTGCATTTCGTGCATTAGGTTTTCAACCAACAAAACGCGATTTACAAATTTTAATTGCAGAAGTTGATAAAGATAATACTGGAAAATTATCATTTTCTGATTTTTTGTATTTAATGCATAAAAAAATGTTTGAAAAAGATACAAAAGTTGATTTAATGAAATCATTTCGTTTAATGGATGAAGATAAAACTGGTAAAATATCATTACAAAATTTACAACAAGTAGCTATACATTTAGATGAAGAAATTGGTGAAGAAGAATTAAATGAAATGATACAATTAGCTGATTTAGATGGTGATGGTGAAATTGGTCCAAGTGATTTTATTTCAATTATGACAAAATTTTATGATAGATCTCTTTAGAAATATCTTTAAATAAAGAATTTATACATAAAAAATTAAAAAATTGTTTTTGGAAAATTTTAAGCTAATGCATAAATTGATTTCTTTAGAAAATGTGTTTATCCCTGGGCCATTTAATATCTATGTATGATTCAACTATGCGTTTGTAACGTGTCGATCTAGACAAGCTACATACAGACTCAAAGGAATTGATCGGATCTGTATCGAAAAGTAAATCGATTCCGCTGAGTGTGTCTGTTTGTTCGTCTGGTTGTCAGCAATGATAACTCAAAAACTGAAAGAGCTAGCATTCAAAAACTATAGCTAAAGCTTTGAAATTCACACAAAGCATTTTTTAGACAATTTCTAGATTCCCCAATCGAAACAAAGCTTTGAGCAGCTGCAATACAAATGTTTTTAAACCAATATTAATTTCTTTAAAACTAATAAATATCTAATAGTAACTCTAATAGAACAAAAACTCAGTGTTTTTTAATATTGTTTTAGTCAGTTTTTGTATAGAATAATTTAAAAAGAATATTTTATTTTAAAAATAAATTTTTTTTTAATGTCACAACATTGCCGTACAATTTTTCTCATTATACTCTGTCTATCGAAGATTTATATGAAAATTGTATATTTTGAAATTTTGTATTCTAAATATTATTAATATATAAAATTAGAAAAAATCCTGTGCACAAATAACATAAAGAGTCATTGTAGTAGAGTCACTGAGTTAAATTTTTTTTTAAATACATTAATTTTGCATTTTGTTGACCTTTTCCTCACCACCTAGCGCTAGGATAAAAGCTATGCTTTTTTTATAGAGGTTTTAAGAAGAGATCTTAGGAAGCCTACTCTTCTATGTTATTAAGCCTAGTTGATTAATATAAAAGTGTTAGAAAAGAACGTCTTTATAAACTAAATTTTCAGTTACTGTTTCTTCCTCGAGTTTTGCATAACGGTTAATTTTAGTTCCGTATGGCAACTCTATACATATATGAGATATATTTTTGTAAAGCCTATAAAAGAAATTCTCTTTTATCGTTTTTAGATTGAAAATATACACACTCTTGTTATAGCTATATAAAATCCCGATATTAAATACAGGGTTTTTTTTTGGAATTTGCAAGGGCTGTACCTTCATAAAATGATGTCATAAAAAAAAATTTGTTAATCGACTCATACTAATTTCTGAAGATTTCACTTTTCCCAAAATTTCAATACTCTAATTTGTACCCTTTAAAAGATATCTGGGCAAAAAATTTTGCCAAAAATTGAGTTTTGCATAATGGTAAATTTGAGTACCGTATGGCAACTTTATATACTCGTATTTGCCTTTTAAAATCCTTATAAAATCCTTTTTTTTTTTAATATTAATAGCATAAGGTAATTAAATAATGGTTTATTTTATTTTTTATATGTTAGTGATATTGCAATGGTATCTAAAAGTGGACAAGGGCAACAATAATCTTCCTCATGTTATTTAAAAATCTATTAATTGATTAGTAAATAATTTAATAAAGTTTTAATCAAAGAAAAAAAAAAAATTGATTCAATATTATATATTCAAATATAATTATAAATATTTACCTTTCGGTTTGACTTCTTATAAAATTCAAAAAAAAAATTGCAAATTCTTCTATTGTACATCTTTGACTGATATCTTCTCTCTGAAATAAAATAATTAAAAAATTAAAAATATAAGTTAAGTTAAATTTTATTTTTATAAAAAAAATATTGATTTTGTTTTATTATTTAATGCCAACAGTTCCAGCTTAAGGTGAATTCCGAATAGAGTAAAAAATAATTTTCAATAATTATTGATATAAGTATAGAGAAATTTGAAAAATAAACTTCCTTTAAATTTAAATTAAGTTAAACTGTTCCATTTTGACATTTTGACAGTACATACATATAATATTTTATTTGTTGTATGCATTAGGTACATATTTTCTGTCTGTCACATATTTATTTTTGTTTTCATTAGTTTTTCAAAACTGTTCTAAGTTGTATTTTTAGGGTGGAACAAATTTTTTATTTTGACAATTTTTTTTATAAATTTTTATTCGTTTTTTAGGTAAAAATTTTAAAAATACAAAAATTAAAAAAAAAAAAAAAAAATAAAAATCTGAAAATTTAACTAAAGCAGCCCGGCCCATTCACACACAATATATTATAAATTGATCGTCTGTAGGTAATATTGACGCATTGTACAATAAATTGAGCACATTTAAAAAATTTATATTTTATTCAATTATATTGTTTCATTTTCAATTGCACAATATGAAATATTGTAATCTGTGTACAATATTGCGCAATATTTTTCAGTTAAAGTTTAAAAGTGGAGCAGTAAAAACATTGTACGCTTTTAATATAATTACAATATATTAACAATTAATTACTTTTAATTTGGTACAAGAATGCTCCGTTCTGTTTGCATTATTTAAGGTTAATTGAAGTGGTAATTCGGACATATCCAACACACCTGTCAAGATCTAAAGAGGTATATTTTCTATATTAATATCGGTAGAAACTTAAAAGTTAATACAAGGTAGTTCGGTCTCAGGTGGTTTGGGTACCTATCGCACGCCTCTTAAGAACTAAAAAGCATATCCATTAAGGTGTCTTGCTTGCTAAATGTTCTTGAGTTTGGTTGAAGTTGGGGTTTATATAACTGTCAAATTAATTTGTCAGATGGGGTATTACTAATTCGATTGCATTAAATTACTGTTATTTCATTACTTGTTTTTGTTTCCTTTTATTTTTTAAGCTCTAAGCTAATACCGTAGCTATACAGTTTCTTAATGAGTATTTTATCATTTATTTTTATAATATTATAATTTAGTTATGTCAGTAATTTATTAATTATATGACTAATAGTGAAATATTTAGAATATAAACACAATGCACTCAAAGAAACCTGTTAATAAGTACAAAATATGATGTTGGAGCTTGTTAATGTTAACGTTTAATTTTGGAAAAACTTACACTGATGAATAAGTTACAGTTTTATAAAAACATAAAAGTTTTAATTTTTAAAACCTAGTAGCCCTTCAATGGAGAAGGTTTCCAAATTTTTGCTTAGCAAACTTTTAATGGATCTACCCACACTACTCCTGTCCTCCCCCTTCCATTTTTTTAGGTTCTAGGAAATCAATTGTGAACTCCACACAAAATTTATAGTTTTACCTAGAATTTTATTATTAAAGCAAAAATGGTTAAAACTAAGAGACAATTTCTTCAATTTAAAAAACCCTTTCAAATTTAAGAAAAACCTTTAAGGTATGTTGAAATATAATGCTACAGCTGTAAATTTTGTATATTTGTAAAAAAAAATTTTGAACAGGTTTTTAAGTTACAGGTTTTTTATATTTATAATTTTATAAATTGTTTTTTATTTTTTTTTTTTCGCTTCCAAAATTTACCCCAATCTTTCAATCTACAAATCGCTTTAATCAAGTTGACCATAATCTGAGAACATACATGAAGCCATAATTTCAATATTATATAGCTATATATTGACATGGATTTAATCAAATTAAGATTCGATTTATACTAAAAAAAAAAAAAAAAAAAATCACAAAACCATGAAAAACAGAAGAAAACAATTACTTAACGGAATTACAGTTATTTAAAAAAAAAAAACATTCTTGAATTGTTTGAATGGATCATAGATTTGTACTTTAATTTATTATATAAGATGTAAATGATTTTATATCTTGGTAAATATTTATTCGTAGGTTAGTTTAAATCTTACAGACAACTTTTTGATTTTTTCTATCAAATTCAAAATGGGGTTTTCTTTTATTATTATTTCTGGCTGAGAGCTGGGAGTTTTTAAGAGAAATCACGAAATTATAAGCTTTTTTGATAATTTGATTATTTTACTTACTAATATCACAATTACATCCCGGTATTAAAAAAAGGTAATATAAATTATTAAAAACCAATAATCGTCCATAGAGGAAAAAAAAATGGAAATCGATAGATCACCCCTGAGAAAACATGCCAACAATATTACGCGACAGATCTTGGAATGAACCTCGAAGGGAAAAAATGGGCCACAAAACATGACGCAGATTAATAAAAATAGAGATGGAAAAAAATCGCTAGAAATGCAGCAGACACTCAGAAAATCTGCCTAGAATATCACGCGCCAGATTTTGCAATAATAGACTCCGGGAAATAAGTAGCATGTCAGTCAGAAAAAACATATAAGACAACCGGAAGAGTTGAAATGACTTATCATTGATATATTTCAATAAATATGTTTTTCAATTTTAGAGATACAAGTTTCAAATTTCTTAAACATCTGCTGAGAAAGTAATATTCCAAGAAGGTAGGTGAAACCAGACCCTTCAAATTAACTTCCTTATCTCTTAAAAGAGATTTCTGTGACTTTTGACTTGTTGTCCAACAAATTTTTAAACTTTGAAACTAATTCCAAATCACAAAAAAAAAAATAAAACCACTTTATTAACCATCAAATTTTAACCGGATTTTTCTACCTTTACAATATTAGAAAAAAAAAACATTTTAAAATAATAATAGATACAATATAATTTTTTTTGAAGTATTAATGTCTGCCTCCATTATAGTTTATAAAATAAATGTTGTTTCTAAATCTTAAAATCCATTTTTCAAATCTATAAAATAAAAAACAAGACAAAAACCATAGTAAAATTAAAATGTAAATAAAGTACAAAAAATAAACGAAGTAATTCCATTATGTAAACATTCTTTCAAAATAACATTACTTTTAACCCTTTTTTTTTGTTTGTTTGTTAAAAATTTATTCCCTGTTCCCGGTTTATTCCAAATTAATTTTTATTTTTTTTTTCCTTTTTATTACAATCTCCGCCCTTATCAATTTTTAGCACATTTTCAAAAAATTTTGTAAAAATGTGCCTATATAGCTTCACTCTGTTCGTCCGTCCGTCCGTCCGTAGGTTTACAAAAACTTTTACACCGTTTGAAATAGAGTAAAGAAATTTTAACCATTGGTAGTTATTGCAAAAAAAAATAATTTCGTAGAAGAATTTTTTTCTGTAGCCCCACCCTTTTCAATGGGCCCCAATGTTGGAAAAAGCTCTATATTTAAATTGTTATAACAAGAGTTCTGTTACATATATTTTCAATCTGAAAACGGCAAACGATAGCTGGTTTTATAAGCTTTATAAATTTTTAAAAGGCACATGTTTAGGGTTCGGTACTAAAATTTAACATTATAGGAGTCACTTAACAAAATTTTTTTTGTCAAGCACCCTGTTGAGGAGCTATAAGGGCTCAAAAATTGAAATTTTGCTAAGCACCAGTAACTTTTATACCTGTCCATTTTTTTTTTTTTATTAATATACAAAATTTAAAGGTCCAACATTATATTTTAACATATGTTAAAGGTTTTTCTTAAATTTAAAAGCGGTTCCTTAAATTGAAGAAAGTGTCTTTCAGTTTTACCCATTTTTGCTTAGATTGTAATTTTTGTGGAATTCACAATTTAATTCCTAGAACCTACAAAAACGGAGAGCGAGGGGAGGGGGGGGGGAAGGTTTAGATGAAGTTAGGTCCTTGAGAAATTTGGCAACCTTCCCCATTTAAGGGCTATAAGAACTTTAAAATAAAAAATTTACTGTTAGCAGTAAATTTTATAAGTAAGCAGTAACTTAGTCACCAGTGTATTATAGGAGTATTTCCAAAATTAAACTCAGTATGTAATACAATATAAATTTGAAAATGTGCGTTTTTAAAAACCCTTGGTTTTTTTTCGTCACTTGTTTTTTTTAAAAATAATCTTTAATAGTTAAAAATAGGGGTAGAAAAAAATTAAAGAAAAAAAACAAAGGACTTCATGAATATTAACCCTATACGAAAGAGACTACAATCAATTTTATCATAAAGCTTGAATCGAATTGTTGCATCAATATGAAAATATTACTTGAGCAAGTAGTCTAAATTATTTTAAATCGAGTTCTGACATACCGTCATTGGGTGATTGGATATAAAATTACTATATTTGTGTCACTCTTTGTATTTGGTTTCTATTTTAAATCTCCTCTCCAAAAATTATTTATTTCTTGCTGCTTACTGTTTTTCTTAATCCTGTTGTAGTTGTAATCCTACAATGTTCTTCGGGAATCGACTTGAAAGATCTAAGTTAACACTATCATTGTTGTCTTCGGGTTAATCAATTTACTACCATTTCCTTGTGATAAATACTATATGTACCTATATAAGTTTATTGAGGAAAATCGTAACTTGATACCACTTTTAATGAATATTTTTCCTGTTTGGTGTCCAACCACTTTAAAATAACATCTAATCTTTCAAATATATAAACTAGTTTCAAGGAAAGAAGTTGACAAAATGTAATTATTGATGGGAATTAGAGATTCATGCAATTCATATGATTACATGAAATTCATATGCAATCATAAAGTGCCAAGACAGAAAGTTGCACAGATATAAATTTTGTTAAAGGCTAAAACTCTTGAGTTGAATTCAGGGGAAAAGAAAATCCACGACAATAACAGCATCAACTTTGAGTGAAAACTTTTCACTCATTGGATATCGATACCACTAACTTATCTTTGATAGAATCTTTTTTTTAACTAGAGTTTAATACACTAAAAAAAATTTTTAAAACGCATTTAGAAAAAAAAAACCTTTTAAGATATAATATTAAGATTTAAGAATCAAAATAAGGTAGCAGGAAAATGGTAACTATTGTTATATTTTTTTGTTTGTTAAGAAATAAAGCCAAATAATAGAAAAAGAAAAAGAGTGGGCGGTTTTCCAGCTTCTCACAACAAAGATGACGGTGGTTGAAAAATATATTTTTTTTAACCACCACATATCTGTTTTTGTTTTTTTTTTTTTCTTCCAAATTATATAAAAGGGTTATAAATGTATATCTTGAATATATTCTTTCTCGGCAAAGTTTCAAAAATGGATTTAATGGGTTTGCTTTTTATGATGGAAAACGTAAATTTAAATTACAATTATCGCGTTGTTCAGCAAATTTGAGTTCGTATGATTTTTATACCCGTGCATACATATATGACATCGGGTATATTAAAATTGCTCCTCCGTTTGTAACGCATCGATCTAGACGAGCTAGATATAGTGTCAAGGGTACGTATCGATTCAGAATCGAAAAATTAGTCGATCTAGCTATGTTTGTCTGTCCGTCCGTCCGTGTGTCTGCACGATAACTCAAAAACTAAAAGGGCTATAGTCTTGAAATTCACACAAAGTCATTTTTAGACAATTTCTAAGTTTCCTATTGTTTTTGGTTAAAAACGAACCAAGGCTTTGGGGAGCTACCATATAACTTTTTTGCATCAGTATGAATTTCTTCAAAACTAATTATACTACGAGGATGAAAATTACACAAATTTAGTTTTATAATGAATCAAGCACTTATATGAATTTTCAAAATATTACGGCCCCATTTTCGGGGGCTGCCATACAAAGTTTTCGATTCAATAACTGTAAATCTAATGAAGCTACGAGGTTAAAATTAAAATTGCAAAGGTAAAGTAATAGGACAAGTTACTTGGCAAAGTTGGACATCACTCGGACCACCGTACTTTTAGGGTGGGCCGATTTTTTTTTTTTTTTGGTTTTTGTTTTGTTTAAGCAAAACTTATGGGATAATAATTAAAATTTTTGTTTTTTTTTCAAGCTAAAATTATGGGACAATGAATTAAAATTTTTTTTGTGTTTGTTTTTTATTTTATGGTTTTTTTTTAATAAAAATTTTTTTATAATTTTTTTTTTTTTTTTTTTTTTTTTTTTTTTGCGGTTTATTTTATGCACCATAGTGGGTACGCACGGGTATCTAAAAGTTGACAAGGGCAACTATAATCTTCCTCGTTTAACGATGGTTTTGAAAATCAAAATGTTAAACTAGAAATATTAGAAAAAATTTCTTTTAGTATTAGATTGTATTATATACGTTATTGTAAAAATTTTAAAATAAAAAAAATATTTAGCCAGATTGTCTCTACTTTGGATAGCAACGCAATATCGCGACGAAAATTACATTTCTACTCACAATGTACCAACATCGGATTTGAAGACATTGCTTTTAATTTTTCATATTTGGTCAAAATAATAATTTTGTCATGTTGCCAACTTAAGCACAAGATCAGTCATATTTTGTAATATTTTTATTAATTTTAATATTTAACGTGCCCTTTCTTATGAATACGTTTAAACTATCCCGAGACACACTATTCCTCGAATGACAATGTAAAAATATCTGCTGGATAAACTCAAAATTAATTTTTCCACTCGCTAAATTTTTACACTAAGAATAAAATTTTTTTTTATATTGAATATGTATGACTCGGGCGGGATTGAAACCCAAGACTTATCAAATTAAAGATATAATATCCTGACATAATTATTATCAAATTTTATTAATAAATACTTTATTATTTTGTGGTTTTTAAAATTGTTTTGATCCTCTCATCGGATTCCCAGAAAATATGAGAATGGAGCCACTTGTTGCGTGTATAGATTCACCAAATTCATAACGCAATTTTCAATGTAATGTTCAGAAAATTGGGTTAAAATGTCCTCCACAGAGTCCTGATCATAATATTATGTAAAATGTTTGACACAAAATTAAGTATATAATTCCTCAAAAAAGTTAAAGTCAAAAGAAAATGTATATGCTGGTGCTTTGAAGACTTGGAATTAAATTGATCCCCAAATGTTAAAAAAATTTAATAAACTCCGTACCGAAATGTCTCCAAGAGGTAATTGCTGCAAAAGGAGATAAATACAAAATATTAGGATAGTTTTTTAGTAAATTAACTGAATAATGTTGTGAATAGCAATTTTTTTTTGTTTTTTACTTATTTCACTTTTATTGAAATTTTTCTTATTGCAAAGTGCAAATAACATTGAAACTGACTGTATATAATGAAAATACAAAAATTCATTATATATATAATTCATCTGTTATATATAATTCATAATCATCTATAAATACTTTAATAATTATAAAACATTATAATATAAAATTGAAAGTACTTATGTATTTTACAATTAAGACGGCCTCATTTACACAATAATTATAAGTAAAAATGAAGTAAAAATAATAAAAACTATAAAATAACGGTAAAATAAAATGATATAAGAAATAAAAATTTTTTAAACGTTTTAAAATTAAATCGCTCGTTAATTACTTGAATATATATGCGGTTCTTTTCTTTTAAATAAATGCGCCCCAAAATATGCAATTTTCAAAAAAAATTTTGTTTTTTAATTAAATCTTTCATAAATTACAAAATTCAATTAAGGGCCCACGGTATCTAAGTGTTTAAGCACACAGCTTGTTAAATGATGGAGGGTGGGTTCAATGTCTAAAAAATCCCAATTTGCGACCAAATATAATGTAAATATATAACACAAACCGAATATGTAAAACTTTTAGATCAATGTAAGAATTCTGTTGGAAGAATATCTGTTATTAATTCAGGAAATCTTGTTTACTGACAGACCGTCCAGTTTTGAACAGTTCCAGTCATGACTTTCTTTTAAATCTGAAAAATTATAAGTTACAAAGTGCCAAAAGTTTAGAATTTAGAGTGCCAAGGCTGTACGATCAAAATAAATTAGAAATGAAAAATTAACATTTTCCTTTGCAAAAACTTTTCACGGATCAAAGTCATTTAATGCACTCTATTGTTTCTATTTATCAGTGAAATTAAAACAAACTTTAAAAAAAAAAATAAAAATAAATAAAAAAAAAACAAAACTGTAAAACAATTAAAAAAAGAAAAACAAAAGAAAATTATGTTAATAAAATGTTATGATATACTGGATCTTTTTCTCGCGAAACATCCGTTGCAAATAAAAGGATTTCATTTTATTTGAATTTACTTTTTTTGGGCTTCTGTTTTTCCGCGTTTTTTTTATTTACTAATTTAGTTTAATTAAATGCTCTTTTATTTTATATTAGAACGTATATAGTTCTAAGGATATAATAAATTTGCCGTCAGGTTTGTAATCTGGAATGTTAACACAGTCTCTTCTACTCACTTCCATGCTTTTTTTTTTATAATTTCTCAAACGGTGAAGGATTTAATAAAAAAAAAATAATATTTCAAATTCGAAGGTCTATGGATATTACACAGTTCTACATTTAAATAAGATGAAATTGAAATTAAAACACTTCAATACAAAATGAATGAGTTGAATTTCTTTTGATGGAAACACGAAGAAATTATAAATGGGCTATGAAAATGGAAAAATACACTAAAAATTTTGAATCTGAGATATTTGCAAATATGTACATTACTCTGGAAATGTTTTGAAAATCTTGCTAGAGATTAAATGAACACAATAACGAGAATTTTACCTTAAAAAAATATTCTTTGATAAATTATTAAAAAACGAGGAAGATTATAGTTGCCCTTGTCAACTTTTAGATACCCGTGCGTACACTATTAAGTATTAAATAAATAAGAATTTCATAAATTGCAATTGAATTGTTTGACAGAAAATTCAAAATATTTGTTTTTTTATATTAAATTACAAAAAAAATTAATAAAAAAAAAATTAATTAAAAATAAGATGAATTTAAAAAAAAAATATGCTCTGAACGAGATTCGAACCCACACTTTTCAATTAAAAGGTCGACGTCCTAACCACTAAGCCATCAATTTTTTGCTCGTCTCAAGTTTTTTATAAAATTATTATAGTTGCTATGGTATCAATTGTTTGTTTTGAATAACGGTTTTAAATTTTTTTTAAAATGTATGAAAAAAAAATGAATAATTTATAAATGAGAGTTTTAAGATGAATTTAAAAAAAAAAAATTTTGCCCCAGCCTTGATTCGAACCGAAACGTTTTTATTACTAGTCGAATGTCCTATCCACTATACCTAATTAATAATTAATAGGTATAAAATATATTAATAATTTGCCTACACAACGAGTTTTTATTTATCTTAATTTTTTTTTTTGAATAATTGTAGTTGCTATGGTATTAATTGTTTGTTTTAAATAACAGTTTTGAATTTTTTTATAAAAATATTAAAAAAAATTAATAATTTGTATGGCAGCTACCCGAATCCTTTGTCCGATTTTAACCAAAATCAATATGGAACCTACAAATTGTCTAAAAAATACTTTGTGAAAGTTTCGGAATTCTAGCTCTTATAGTTTTTGAGTTATCGTGCTGACGGACGGACGGACGGACGGACACACACAGCTAGATCGATTCACTTTTCGATGCTGATTCGATACGTACCCTTGACACTATATCTAGCTCGTCTATTTCGATGCGTTACAAACGGAGGAGTAATTTTAATATACCCGATGTTCATATATGTATGCACGGGTATAATTAAAGTATAATTATTAAATTTTAAATTGTTTTAAGTTAAAAAAAAAAATCTATGAAAAGCGGTTTATTATGTGATGGACACAGCATATTTGTTTACACAGCAACTAACTTTGATCTAATTTTAAATTAACCCACTCTAATTTATTTCAAAGAAAAACCTAACAGCAAATTAAAAAAAAAACAAGAGGAAGATGAAAGGATTTAAATCTCTGGTTGCTAGGATTTTAATTCTACAATTAATATAAAAAAAAAAGTGTAAATATAAAAAGTAATATATATATATATATATATATAGGATGATAATAATAGTATTATAGTTTATTCAGGTAAGATAAACAGTAATTTATATATTTATATTTATTATAATTGTTTGTGTGTGTTTTTTTTAATTATATTTATTGTATATATATATATATAAAGATGAAAGATTTTTATGATGATTATTAATATTTCATTACAAATATATTATATCTCCCCCCCCGCCCTCCTCTTTCTTAAAAATGTATAAGTTCTTCGGGTATAACAAAATTTCCATTACGTTTTGACCTGTAGAGAACAGATTTTGCATTTGCATACTTTTAGGATCAATTTAATATATTGAAAAAAACAAAACACATTCCAAATTAAAAATCCGTAAATCTGGACGATAACTTAGCTGATATAAAAGTGCTATGAAATTGTGAAATTTTGCAGAAACTAATTTTATCTATTGAACTTGAGCCCAGCTCTGGCCAACATCTTCACAAACTTTGGTTCGATTAATGTAAGAGATTCGAGTAATTGCAATAAAATTTCTTTTTTTACAATTTATAACTCGGAGTCTAATTAAGTCGCGTATCTAAAAATTATGTACAAAAAAAAGTTAGATTTTTTTAGGAACAAATTCTAATAAAATTCTTTAATCTTGGATGAGGGATTCGTGTTGCTGCTATAAAAATGAGTCATTGTAAGTTTAATAAAGCTATATACTAATCTTACAAATGTTTACACCAAATTTCGTTCGTGAAATGGAATTTTCAAAATTTTCAAAATTTAAAAATATATTTTTTTATTTAACCAAACGATATCTCAGAGGTGTCTGCGTTCTAAATGAAATTTTTTCTAATGGCATGTTAAATTTAGAATTTTCATATTAAATTTAGTTTAACACTGCGATGGATCATTGGATCTCTGCAACCTCACCCCGTTACAAAATTTATTGAAATTATTATTTGTTGGGTTTTTTTAAGAACATATTTTACTTTAACCTCGGCGAGTGACCATATAGTACTTATACTTAACATCTTCATCTCATGGGATTTCCTGCTGTTATTCATGCACTATTACAAGTACCGATTACATTGGTGTAGTTCAATTGTTATGCTGTTTCTTCAAATGTTATTTGGAAGCTTCGCCTCTGCTTTTTTGATTATTCAACTCTAAGACCATGCGATCTACGTTCTTATAATTTTCGATTAGCAATTGAGTTGTGAACTATCAATCTCTATCCATTATTTGTTTCTTTGTTACTTCAGTATATGGGTTCCTCCCATCCCATAAAAATTAATTAAATATTTTTAAAATAAAATTTATTTAAATAAAATTTTACTATTTAAAATTTATAAAATATGGTACATATATTTTTGTTTGTTGTAGCAATTAAATTAATTTAATTAAAAAATTTCTATAAATTAAATAATTTATTGTATAATTGAAATATTTCAAAAATTTTTAATTTAAATCTTTATATGTATATGTATATATATATATATACATATACATTATATATTTGTCATAAATCTTAAAAATATACCATTTGTATAAATATATATACTTATATAATTAAAACCACAAGAAAAAATTTTAACTTATTTTGAAATTTCAAAAAAACTCGAGGAAGAGTGTAGTAGAGTAGACTATGTCAACTCTGGGATACCCGTATGACCGTTATATAAACATTATATCATTATAGTTATAAACATTAATTACTTTTGGGAAAATTTCAAACATACCAGCTTCATTAGGTGTACTGTAATGGATCCTAGCTCCTTTAGTTTTTGAGTTATAGCGCAGACGGACGGACATACATAGCTAAATAGATTTATTTTTCGATTCTGATCCGATCCATACACTGGAGTCTATATCTACCGCTTCTCCTTCTCTGCATCACAAACATAATGACAAATAAATTATACCCTTTGACTAGATAAAAAAACATTTCATCATTTTTCTGTTTGAACCGATTGAAAATAACACACTTTTCTATTCTTCATATCAAAAATGGTTAGAGATAGAGAAAAAGTTAGTATGTACTAATTATAGGGAAAAAATTTCGAAATATGCTATAAAAAGGACCCCAAATACAGTGTGCTTCAAAAGAAAATTGAGTTTAAAACATAATTTTTCATTTAAAATCATTTTGAACCTTCAAAACTTTGTAACTGTTGGGTATATGGGGATCATTATTCCACAAAATTAAAGCTGACAACTTACTCTACAAAATGGATTTTTTTTTATGTCTCTTCAGTAAGCTGTTCAAAAGTTATTGATTTTTTTATGAAAAGTCTCCTAAAAATCTTTAATCCCTTATATCTCGAAAAGGGTCTACAATAGACCCCTCCCTCCAGTACAATTTTTTGTTTGTTTTAATGTCCCCAATCACTGAGTGCAGTGCGCGTACTTGAGTCCCGGACACCCTGTATAACAAATAGAAGTGTATCTAATATAATAATCTGAAAAATTCTTATATTTTATAAGACTTAGAACTATCTAATGTTTATACATTGTATATGAAATTTCTTACTAAGAAAGTAAAATCATATACAGAATTATATATATATATATATATTTATATGTATATATATATTATAGACTGTATTTAAAGATAAAATTTCTAGAAACTAATTTAACAATAGTCAAAGTTTCAAACTTAATTTAAAATTTTCATTTTCTCAGATCTTATAGATTTTATCTAAAATAATCTTTACTTAATTAATTTATTATATTGCCTATTTAGAATTTTTTTTTTTTTTTTTTATATTTTTAAAAGTTTTTTTTTTTTAATTTTTTATTTATTTTATATTTTAGTATTATTTTAATTATAAATATAAATTAAAAAAAATACTTCAAAATTTATATAATATGTACATATTATCAAATTTCTTAGATCAATTTTTTTTTATTAAAATAAATTCTAAAAAAAACTTCAGTATTATCATCGCAACACGGACCCATTTTATAAGTAGAAACCAATATTTTCTAAATTTCTTTTTTTTTATTCATCTATGTATGTGTTACAATTTTAGTACAGGGTGATTTCTAAATTAATAAATGCGTCAGAATTGTTTTGATGCATTTCTGAAATCTTTATCGAAATCAAACTCATCAAATATAATTTTATTTTAAGCACTGGCTGATTGTTAACAATTGAATGTAATTTGTATTTGATTCAATAATCAATAAATATGACTTCCTATTTTACCGAGACATAACCTTTAGAACAACAACAGCTTCGCTTGAGATTCTTCTGATAAATTGAAAAACAGTATGAAATCTCTCTATATCAAACTTTTTTGCATGTTAGCCAAAATATTCCCTAAAATACTAAGTTTATAATTGTTGGCAATTTTATCAATTTTGACCTTTAATATAGATAATGATGAGGCTATTAATATCCCATAATATAGACCCTTTTCACCTTGCAAAATATATATAGGATGTCTTAAAATAGAGTCATAATTTTTAAATATTCTTTTAAATATGCAAGTTCTATTATTGTTAATTTCGGAGACTTTACTTTTTATACCTGTATTACTATAGTCAAAGGGTATAATAAATTTGTCATTACGTTTGTGACGCAGAGAAGGAGGGGGGGGGGGGGGGGGTTAGATATAGACTCAAGTGTATGGATCGGATCAGAATCGAAAAACAAATCGATTTAGCTATGTATGTCCGTCCGTCCGTCTGTCCGCACGATAACTCAAAAACTAAGAGCTAGAATCTTGAGATTTTCGCAAATTCGTTTTTTTTGTAATAGCCTTCATCGCCATTTAAATCCAGCCATTTTGGTCCATGGGTTCGGGTAGCTGCCATACCTTCTCCTTTTTTATATGAGTATTTTTCTGTACCTATTAGAGCTGCGTGTCTGAAATTTTGCCAAAAGTAGTTTAGTTTTATGGCCAAAGTTTCTGCAAAATTTAGTTGGTCTACAGCAGTGGGTTCGAGTAGCTGCCATACAACTCCTTTTTTATATGAGTATTACTCTGTACCTAATGAAGCTGGGTTTCTGAAATTTTCCCAAAAATAGTTTAGTTTAATGGCCAAAGTTACTGCAAAATTTGGTTGGTCTATTGCAGAGGATTCGAGTGGCTGCCATACAACTTTTTCTTTTATATGAGTATTTCACTACACTTAATAAATCTGTATGTTTGAAGTTTTGCCAAAAGTAATTAACCGGATGATATAATGTATATGTTACGGTCATACGGGTATCCCAGAGTTGACACAGTCTACTCTACTACACTCTTCCTCGTTTTAATTAAATTTTTTGAATTGAATTAAATTTAATTAGAATTGAAAAATTATAATTACAATTATAAATTATTGTAATTTCAAAACTTCAATTACAAATTACATGTAATATTGTAATTGTTATTAAAATTTTTAATTATAATTACATTTAATTTTAATTGAAAATACTATGATTAAAATTACAAGTAATTGGAATTGAAATCTTTAAAATAGTAATTTCTAGAAGTCTGAAAATCAGTCATTCGGATCTCCGTTTCCCGATTTATAGAGTTCATTAAAATAATAAAAGTTATATACTATTGTGTAGGGGTGGATGTGTTTGTGTGTATTTATAAATAAAAAATATTCAGTGTACTCGTTCGGATGTTTCAAGTAATTTTTTTTGGAGTATTCACACTTAAGTAATGAGTACACATTAGCACTCTGTATATTTATGTTTATACTAAGGCTAACATAAGATAATTAAAAAAAAATAAAAATGCGTCGTAAAAATTTACGATACACCCTGTATATTTATTGTTATACACGGATACAACATAATGAAAATAAACGAGCAACATTCTTTTACAATCTTATAGGTAATCAAAATCAAACTCATCATAACGATTGATATTTTTGGGGTTCTTTGACCCTCTCTTAAATTTTGTAGTCCCTTTTTTCCTGTTTTTTTTTTCTTTTAATGTATTTGGTTATAAATAAAATGCGTGTACTTTCGTATAATTTGTAATATTTATATACATGTATTATGTATATATATATTTGAGTTCATACAATCATAATGTATCAACATCAAAAATCAACACTGAAAAATAAAAAAAAAAAAGACTTAAAGATAAAAAATAAAAAAAAAATAAAATCCTGTAATAACATGTTCTTCCAGGATAAAAGTTTTTAAAGTTGTATGTTTTTTTTTTGTTTTTTTTTTTTTTTATTTACTTTATTGTTATTTTAAATCTCTACGGAATAACGACTGCTTACTGCATTACAAAAAAATATAGGGTAAAAAATATAATATTCAGTTTTATTTAAACAGGGGGGAATTACTATTCTGTAAAAATTTTCCATATTGTATATATATATATATGTGTTTATACCCGTGCATACATATATGAACATCGGGTATATTAAAATTACTCCTCCGTTTGTAACGCATCGAAATATAAGAGCTAGATATAGTGTCAAGGGTACGTATCGAATCAGCATCGAAAAGTGAATCGATCTAGCTATGTGTGTCCGTCCGTCCGTCCGTCAGCACGATAACTCAAAAACTATAAGAGCTAGAGTTCTGAAACTTTCACAAAGTAATTTTTAGA
This sequence comes from Dolichopus griseipennis, assembly GCA_963082915.1. NCBI lineage: Eukaryota > Metazoa > Arthropoda > Insecta > Diptera > Dolichopodidae > Dolichopus > Dolichopus griseipennis. Next base: position 18,486,642 of record OY720444.1, on the reverse strand, counting down.
CAATTTGTAGGTTCCCTATTGTTTTTGGTTAAAATCGGACAAAGGCTTCGGGTAGCTGCCATACAAATTTTTCGAAATTATATGAATATTTTGCAAAATTAATAACTAAATAGAAACCAAATATAAAAACAAACAAAATGTAGTTAAATTATTAATCGATTCATGGTGTAGTGGTTAGGACATACGACTTGTAGCCAAAATGTCTCGGTTCGAATCTAGACAAGGGAAAATTTTTTTTTTTTTTTTTTAAATTCAACTTAAAACTCTCATTTATAAATTATTAATTTTTTTTAATACATTTTTAAAAAAATTTAAAACCGTTATTCAAAACAATACAATTGATACCATAGCAACTATAAAAATTTAAAAAAAAACTTGAGACGAACAAAAAATCGATGGCTTAGTGGTTAGGACGTCAACCTTTTAATTGAAAAGTGTAGGTTCGAATCTTGTTCAGAGCATATTTTTTTTAATTTCATCTTTTTTTTAATTCATCTTTATTATACCCGTATGACTATATAGTCCAAGGGTATAATAAATTTACCATTACGTTTGTGACGTAGAGAAGGAGAGGGGGTAGATATAGACTCAAGTGTATGGACCGGATCAGAATCGAAAAATAAATCGATTTAGCTATGTATGTCCGTCCGTTCGTCCGTCCGTCATCACGATAACTCAAAAAGTAAAGGAGCTAGGATTATGAAATTTTCACAAATTCGTTTTTGGCCTACTGCAGAGGGTTCGAGTAGCTGCCATACAACTCCTTCTTTTATATGAGCTTTACACTACACCTGATAAAGCTGGGTGTCTGAAATTTTGCAAAAAATAGTTTAGTGTAATGGCCAAAGTTACTGCAAAATTTGGTTGGTCTACTGCAAAGGGTTCGAGTAGTTGCCATACAACTCCTTCTTTTATATGAGCATTACTCTACACCTAATAAAGCTGAATGTTTGAAATTTTGCCAAAAGTAATTAACCGGATGATATAATGTATATGTTACGGTCATACGGGTATCCCAGAGTTGACACAGTCTACTCTACTATACTCTTCCTCGTTTTTTATTAATTTTTTTTTTAATTAAATATAAAAAAACAAATATTTTGAATTTTCTGTCAAACAGTTCAATTGCAATATATGAAATTCTTATTTATTTAATACATAATAGTGTACGCACGGGTATCTAAAAGTTGACAAGGGCAACTATAATCTTCCTCGTTTTGTTGTGTAACTATGTATAATATACATATAAAAATAAAATGAATCTGAGAAAAATAGGTATATTGCACAAATAATAAAAACTTTTTTTAAAAATAAAATTGTATTAAACAAGATTTTGAAATCATTTTAGATCCTTTTCTTAGAATATTGTAAAAAAAATCTATCTATTTTAATCTCACTCTGTCTATCTGTTTGATCGTGTGTTTACAATACTAATTCCATTAGGGGAAAAAAAATTACAAATTATTTCTGTAGTTCTTTTTGTTACGGAACCTACAGCCTCCTTAAGTTCGAAAAAAATCTATTTTTAAGATAATCAATCGCGGGGCGTCAAAATACATTTGATTTTATAAAGTTTTATAAAATAAATAAATAGTGTTGCCATATGTGATTTTTATTTCAACATTATGTTAAACTTAATTTTTACCAAATTTTTTTCAATCCCTACATAATATCTTTCAAACTTCAATCTGAAAACTTGCAATTTTCAGAGGAATTTCAGAGGATCTTTAAAAATAACTATATGAGTTTTTGAAAACCTTTGGTTTGTGTCCTTACTTGTTTACTTAATTTATTATCATTTCTGTTGTTATAATTATTATTTCTTATTTAATAGTTATCTCAGCCCCTTCAAAAAAAAAAAAAAAACCATATAATAAATAAATTGGTTATAGATTCCTTGCATTCAATTTTATATAAAAAAAAAAATACCAAATTTATGCTTCTTATATACTTTTTCTCATTTTTATTCCGCTATTCTTGAATTGCACAATTTGTTCAGAACTCAGGTGTTTATACCGCAATTCTGCCTAAGGGGAAGGTAGTTTTTATAGAATTTAAAATTTATACTAACAAGATGGTTTCCAAGATGTCATTCGAAGATTTTTCATTTTGTACCAACTGTTTTTCTACCTTCAATGTTACAGAATTAATTGGAAGGGTTTTTAAAGAATCCTAAGTGGATTTCTTTTATAAACAATTATTAAAATGAAAAAAACAACAAATAATATATTAACAGATTACATTTTCAGATATTTTATTAAAAATAAAACTTATGGACTGGTGAAAAATTCCTGTGCGTATCTACCTATAATTTGAATTTAACCACAGATTTTATTATTACGTAAAATAGATCTTGTGAAGCAAAACTCTATTAGACTCGATCCTATAATAAATATAGGTACAGTATACATTGAATATGTCAGAACATCATATAATATATTTTACCAAAAAAATAGTCAACATAAAGTTATAATATATATGACATATGCGAGGGGGAAAAAAAATATAACAAAAAAAATTCAAGAAGAAAAAATATAAAATAGCCTTGAATACGATCTAATATTGAATTGTATGTATAATTGATATTCAAACCATATCTATAGCAATTTATGTATTATATTTCAACTTAAAATTCCGCTAAAAAAGAAAAAGGAGCAGAACATAGGCTCATATAAATTTCTCCAATAATTTTTGTAAAACTAAACTAAATTTAGAAATTGAACAGAAATTCCAAATTTAAATAAAACAATTATACAATTATTTTTAATTAACCTAAAAACACAAATTATAATTAAAACGTTTTCAAAGTAATAACACAACTTGTACAGACATTTTGTATGTTACATAATAGTATATATATATATATATATATATATATATATATCCTGAATATATTTATTATACCCTTTTTATATTAAAACAATAAATTCTTTTATTTTGTTAATAATAAAATAAAACAAAACTGTCCTATGCACTTTATTTCACTTCATTACTACACATAAAAACAATTTCAGATTCATCCCTTATTCATGTATAAATGAAAAAAAAAAAACAACAAAAACCTATACAATGAAAGGAAATTCATTATCCTTCTTTTCTTCCTTTTTTGTGGGGGGGGTTCGCTTCAATTGGAAAAACGCAAAGAAACCTGTTATGTTAAAATTAGTCTTCCTTCAGACTTACTGCGTATCTCTCCCTTTCTTTATTTTTATTACTTAAATACATACACACACACACTCACACACAAAGGAAAAAAACAACAATTCTTTTTATTACTTTTTAAATAATAATAGCAACAACAATAACAAAAACAACAACAACAAGAAACATAAAATATAAAGAGGGGATAAAAACGGTTTATACTTTATAAAAGGTAGGTTATTGACCTTAAAGTGCGTGTTCAAATGTCATCCCCATTTCATTAAGGATATCCTGAAATAAATATGGGGAATCTAAAAAAAAAAAAAAAAAAAAAAACTAAATAAATAAAATACATAATATACAAATATAACAACATAAAAGAATACACAATATAACTAGAAGAATACAATAAAATATTCCATTAATTTTGGAAAATAAATATGAGGTAGGGGAAGTTAAAATTAATATATAAAATACAAAATACACATTTATACATATAAAAATATATAAAAATAAATATATATATATATTATGTATATTATATATAAAAGAGCGATGAATTAAGGATTTAAGGATGTATTTATGCATGCGTACACTTGTATGCAAAATAATAAATATATTTTATAATTTTATTAAATTGCGGAACTTTGTACATTAATTTTAATTCCAACTTGCCAATTAAATGGCAGCATTGGCTAAAACTCAATTACAAGAATTTTAATTATACAATTACAATAACTTTATAATTAAAAACTAGAAAATTACAATTACATGTATTAAAATATTTGTAATTGAAAGTTAAATAAATTTATAATATTTTAATAAAAGGCGGTACCCGGTGGTGCGCGTTGCTGCACCTCTCAATGGAGGTTTAATTTAAAGCAATTTTTTTAAACCGATTTTTTTAGGATTATTGTAGTAATTTTTTACACTTTCTGTAATTCAAAGAAGTGTACAACTAATTTCCCAAATTGAACGTAATTTACTTTAAAAAATTTGTTTTTTACCAACCGTCAAGCCGACATGGGTTAACAAATTCCAAAACTGTAAAAAGTGTCAACTCAATTCTCAAGGAGCATCACTTATACAAAATTTGAAGTCAATCGATCAAACCGTTTTCATTTTAGAACAAAAAAGTTTAAATACTTGCACCACAGCCTTAACTTGGCGGTTCGTTAGAGCAAAGTTTTTAGCCCACGATTTCTTTCCGTACCCAAAAACCTCTATATATACAAATTTTCATGAGAAGTTTAGGAGTCTATTCGCTACATACAAACAAACAAACAAACTTTCGCTTTTATATATATAGATAGATTGTCTGAAAGCTTGTTAATTAATTGTTTATCTTCTCATCATCAACCTTATGAAATGTACTTAATTCCTAAAAATATGTATTTCAATAATAATTATTCATATTTTTATAATAATAAAACATTTAGTTCAATTATAAGTGCATTGCTCAACTCTTTAAGACTTTCAACAAACATACATGAACACAAATAAACATAAGTTCTGTCAGCGTATAAATCTTTTAATTCAATTTTTTTCTTTTTTATACCCGTATGAGTATTAGTCAAAAGGGTATACTAAATTTGCCATTACGTTTGTGACGCAGAGAAGAATTTTTTTTAATTTAATAAAAGTAATTGTAACAAATTTCTAATTACAATAGTACAATTAAATTTAATTGTAATTGAAAAATATCTATTAAAAATTATTTTTAATTGTAATTGAATACGTAATTGATTACAAAATATAAAATAAAACTCGGCCAAATTTTGAGTTTTTGTAAAAGAAAAAAATTTCTAATTGGTTTTTGAACTCGATTAAACTATATTTATATATATATATATATTATTCGTTATTAGATACAAATTAAATAAAATTTGGATCATTTTCAATTTCTAATCAAGTTGACTTTTGTCAAATTCTTATATAGAGTTATGAAAGGAATTGCCCCCGCCATAATTTAATTGTCATATAACATCAAGACAGCTATCAAAATCTTTAGTTATCGAAATTATTTAACAAATATATATTAAAAATTACAAAACTAATAATTTAATATTCGCATTTTTTTGCAACCCACTGTTAAATTTTGTATAACTGTACAAAATAGAATATTTGAATGAGAATAATAATTTTGCTTTAATTCAATATTTTCTGATTGTTCTTTATATTCATTCCAATTCATTTTTTCCGGGATCTGACCAAACGTTTTTAAAATTCAATGAAAAAATATAAATAAATAAATAATTAATATTATATACATAGGCTTTATATACATATAAGAATTATATATATACAAATGTATATATGTAAATGTATATATTATATAACAATCAATAACTCTACATATAAATGATGAACACTGTGAAATATTAAATTAATATCAAAAGGACGGTAAATGTGATTATATATACATATTTATTAATATATATATATAATATATATAAATAATCATACATACATATATACATTTAGTTTAATATAGGATATGAAAGAAAATATAAAAATAATGATTGAAAGATGAATAAAATGACATTCTTAACTATTTACGGTAATAAAAAAACAAAAATATTTGCAAAATAATAATGTATATATGTATGTATTATTTATTTATTAAAATGGAGACAAGTAAAATAATAATAAAAGTAAATAGTCCAGAAACAAAATATTTATTTTTTTTTTAAATTAGTATTTGGAGGGGGTTCCATTTAAAAGGTATTATAGTCGACTTTTTTTTAAGTTCTTAGTTCATTCAAAGTTCAAACAAAGCAACCTTTTAACTTGATGTGCTTGCACTCTGATTACTGTACATTAAAAAACAAGTGATGAAAAAAACCAAGGGTTTTTAAAAAAGCACATTTTCAAAATTATATTGTATTACATATTGATTTAACTTTGGAAATATTTACTTGGAAATAGTTACTACTGACTTATAAAATTTACTTCTAACAGTAAATTTTTTATTTAAAAGTTGTTATAGCCCTTCAATGGGGAAGGTTACCAAATTTCTCAAGTCTCTAACTTCAACTCCCCCCCCCCCCCCTCAATTAATTAAATTGTGAATTACACAAAAATTTGGAATTTTACTTAGAATTTTATTATCTAAGCAAAAATGGGTAAAACTAAGAGACACTTTCTTCAATTTAAGGAACCCCTTTTAAATTTAAGAAAAACCTTTAACATATAATGTTGGACCTTTAAATTTTGTATATTAATAAAAAAAAAATTGGACAGGTATTCAAGTTACAGGTGCTTAAAAATAGCATAATTTCAATTTTCGGGCCCTTATAGCTCCTAAACAGGGGGCTTGACAAAAAAAATTTGTTAACTGACTCCTACTAATTTTTTAGGATCTAACTTCTTCCAAAATTTCAAGATCCTAGCTTGAACCGTTTAGAAGATATGTGGGGCCAAAAATTTAGCAAAAATTGAGTTTTATATATTGGTAAATTTTAGTACCGTATGACAACCCTACACATTTAAGTGACATATTTTTGTAAAGCCTATAAAAGCAGCTCTCTAATACCGTTTTTCGATTGAAAATAAACTTAACAGAACTTTTGTTATATCAATTTAAATATAGGGCTTTTTTGGAATTTTCAGGGGCTGTAGCTTCGTCACCCTTCAAAATTAAGAAAAACCTTTGACACATGTTGAAATATAATTATAGAGCTTTGAATTTTGTCTATCACTAAAAAAAAATTTGGACAGGTATTCAAGTTACAGGTGTTTAAAAATAGCAAAATTTCAATTTTCGAGCCCTTATAGCTCCTAAATAGGGGGCTTGACAAAAAAATTTTGTTAACTGACTCCTACTAATTTCTGAGTATCTAACTCCTCCCAAAATTTCAAGACCCTAGCTTGAACCGTTCAGAAGATATGTGTGACTAAAAATTTTGCGAAAATTGAGTTTTGCGTAATGTTAAATTTTAGTACCGTATGGCAACCCTAACCATTTGCCTTGTAAAAATTTATAAAGTTTATGAAACCAGCTATCATTTGCCGTTTTCAGATTGAAAATATATGTAACAGAACTCGTGTTATAACAATTTAAATATAGGGTTTTTTCCAACTTTGGGGGGCTGTAGCCCCGTAACAGGTGGGGCCACAGAAAAAAATTCTTCTACGAAATTATTTTTTTTGGAAAGACTACCCATGGTTAAAATTTCTTTTCTCTATTTCAAACGGTGTAAAAGTTTTTGTAAACATACGGACGGACGGACGGACGGACGGACAGAGTGAAGCTATATAGGCACATTTTTACAAAATTTTTTGAAAATGTGCTAAAAACACATCCTGCACATTGTTGAATAAAGTAAACCTTCATACCTGATTCAAACAAAGTGTTTTTCTGAAGAAAAGTCTATCAAAGACAATATAGTTGCCTTAAGTAAAAATAAGTTAATTTATCTTCTTCTTAATGCAACACCGCCTTCATTTGTAGAAGAAGAATAGTATTTTAAAAATGACATTTGACTAAGATTGTTGGAAAGCATTTCGTTTCTATATTTGTGTATTTTATATGACGTCAAATGTCAGAATTAATTTTAATATTTTAGAAAAAATAGGAAGAAACTCGAACAAACTTTTAAATTTTGACACTTAAAAGTTAAATTTTATTAAATTTTAATTAAAATTTTATATGACACATTAATTGAAAGTTTTAGAGTTTTAAGGGTAACAGCTAATTGTTTATGCGCTACTTTGACAGATAATTGCTTATGTTTTGTTAGCCATTTATATTTATTATTACTTTTTAGTATGAAATTGGAGAATATAGAATAAGAAAAATCAAAAATTAAATTTATTATATAAATACATAATAACTTAGAGTTCAATGATTGAATAATTAATAATGTTTATTTACTTAATTTGTTTACATTAAATGTCACTTTAACACTTTCTTCAACATTTTATACTGTGCTTGAAAATATTGATAGCTACGTTTTTTGACATTTTGCAACTTTGATGCTGTGTCATGCCTGCGATTTTTGCCGCAAAGGCATTAAGCAATTGAATTCTATAAGGCTAAGGTTATAAATTTTCAATTGCTTGTTTGTTAATAATTCAAAATAAAGAAAAAACTACATTTACTACATTCATACCATAAAATAAAGTAATATATACACAAATACACACAAATTACACACAAATATATCATACTAATTATAAAGTAGTCGTAGAAGAAATTAAAAATTTTAACGTTGATTTATTTAAATTATATATAATTTGTTATTAATAACATTATTTATTTAAGTAAGTATAAATTTTTTCAAAAATTAGACTATACTTTAAGTATCATTGAGTTAAAGTTCAGTTACACTTACTTAAAATATTCAAAATGGTTAAACGCAATTTAATGAAAAGCTTTAATATTTTTTTTTAAATAAATTTCCAATGTTTAAAAACTATATTTACCAAGTTAAAATATTTTTATACAATGTATGTATATTTATAATATCAAATAACATACATTACAATCGAGGAAGAGTGTAGTAGAGTAGCTCTGTGTCAACTCTGGGATACCCGTATGACCGTTATATAAACATTATATCATTATTATTATAAACATTAATTACTATTGGCAAAATTTCAAACATACCAGCTTTATTAGGTGTAGTATAATGCTCATATAAAAGGAGTTGTATGGCAGATACTCGAACCCTTTGCAGCAGACCAACCAAATTTTGCAGTAACTTTGGCCATTACACTAAACTATTTTTGGCAAAATTTTAGACACCCAGCTTCATTAGGTGTAGAGTAATGCTCATATATAATAAGAAGTTGTATGGCAGCTACTCGAACCCTCTGCAGCAGACCAACCAAATTTTGCAGTAACTTTGGCCAGGAAACCAAACTACTTTTGGCAAAATTTCAGACACGCAGCTGTTATAGGTACAGAGTAATATTCATATAAAAAAATAAGTTGTATGACAGCTAACCGATCCCATAGATCAAAATGGCTGGATTTAAATAGCGATGACGGCTATTGCAAAAAAAACGAATTTGCGAAAACTTCAAGATCCTAGCTCGTTTAGTTTTTGAGTTATCGTGGTGACGGACGGACAGACGGACGGACGGACATACATAGCTAAATCGATTTATTTTTCGATTCTGATCCGATCCATACACTTGAGTCTATATAACGTAATGGCAAATTTATTATACCCTTTGACTATATAGTCATAAAAACTAAATACATATTTAAAGACGATTATTTATGGTAAATGTTTTTGTTTTGTGTTACTATTGAGTATTGAATGATAAAATATTAAAGAGTGAATGCAGTAAATCATTCGATTACTAATGTGGTTAAGAGAATCCCTTTTGTTTCCTTAATAGTGGTTTTTTTTTTTTTTTTTTTTTTATTTCGGATATACAGAACAATTAATTGAAATTCACATTACCAAAATCCATTTTATCTAAAATCATTCGATAAAGAAGTAAATATGAAATTTTAAGGACTGGCGAAATATGCGTTGAATTTGGCTACAGATTTCAATGAATATGTAAATAAATTTTGAGAAGCAAAAATTAAATTAGATCACATATAATATAAATAGCTATAGTATACATTGAATATGTCGGTACATCATATTTTACCAAAAAAAAAAAACTACATAAATATATAGAGTTATAATATAAATGGTATACGCATTGAAAAAAAAATATAACAAAAAAAATTCAAGAAGAAAAAATATAAAATAGCTTTGAATACGATATAATATTGAATTGGATGTATAATTGATATATTTCAACTTAAAATTCCGCTAAAAAAGGAAAAGAAGTAGAAAATAGGCTCAGAAATTTCGCCAAAAAAATTTATACTAGCAATGATTTAGCAAAAATTATACAGGATGTTTCCGAATTAAGGGCACTGATATATACAACTATACATAGATACTTATTAGTAGCAAAATTTTGTGTATGGAAGCTAAGCTAGACCTTTTCTAAACTCCAATATATGGGAGGATTAAACATTTCGTAATTCAAAACGTAACTTGTGTTGACACATTACAAATAACCATACTAATTGAACTAGTGTTTACTATTGATTGTATCTTAGAGCCTAAAATATAAAAATAAAAGTTTTACATTCTACATAGTAACTGGTTCATTACGAACACAATTAATCCAATGATTGGAGATCCAAGCGCATTATAAATTTTTTTATGAAAAAGATTGTGCAAAGTAATTTTTTATATTTTGAATTTGTATTTATATTTAAGTGACTAAAGTGAAATAGTCATCTATTTTAGAAAATCTAAATTTTATCAAGTATTGCTGGACCCTTGAAAAAAGATATATAAACATTTTTTTTCTACAAATTTGTGTGTGTGATATAATTATACAAACATCAATTATATAAAAATCTCATTTAAAAGAGTAAAAGTAAAACGATAAGTTACAAAAAAAAAAAAAAGTAAACTTTTCAATATAAAGTTATGTATTAACGATAAGGGAAACTAAACGATTCCCACAAGTAAAATGTTTTGTATTAAATTAAGCTTTCTGAATACCAAAATTTATAGCCTAAAAAATGGTTAAAAAAGAAATTAAAATAAAATCAGAAAGACAGTGTAGTAGATCCTGTCAAGTCTAGGATAACCGAAAAAATAAAATATTATTCAGTTTAAGAAAAGTATAATTTCGAAAAGAAGTTATTGTATGGCAAGATTGGCAAGTATTCAAACCACCAAAGGTAATCAGAATTTAAAAAATCCCAGTTTTATTGAACTAAATTGAGCTGAGAAACGGATAGGTGAACTAATGCATACTCAAAGCTTGAACTCATTTGCAATTAGTCACAATGCCCTTAAATTAGTTGGAAACAACACTATGGTAACTTTCCATACTATTGATAATAAGACCTATCAAAATGTGACAAAAAAAAATTTAAATGGAGAATGGTTTTTGGAGAAATAATCCACATTAAAAAATTTTTAAATAACATTTTGTATACGAAAAACAATACATGAAAATATTTTAGAGCTGCCAATGATTGGACATTATTACCTAATATAATATTCCATCAAAAATCGGAAATAATACCCAAAAGTTTACCCAAGGGTTCTGGGTATTAAAACACCTTAAACGAAAGAGAAAACTAAAAAATAAACAACAATAATTATTTGAAAATGAAAAAGGATTAAATTTAGTCCTGTTCTGTTTTTGGTTTTCCAAAAGGATCTTGTATTTTAAATAATTATTTCGGATAATCAATAAATAAATTAAATTGAAAAAAACGGAAAAATAAACTAAAAACTTATTTAATTTTTTTTTTTTTTTTACCCCCAAAATTTTAATCATTATTTATTGGATTTTTATTGCATTTAAATCCATTTAAAACATTTTCTATATATTTATTTTATATATTTAAATAAATATCCACTAAATACATAAAAAAACAACTAAATTCTTGGGGGGATTTTACTGTTGATGCATTAAAAAATTTAATCATTTAATATGAAATTAGTATTTTTTTAAATGAAATTGGTCTTTTTCCAAATCAATTTGGTCTTTTATTTTTAAATTTTTCTTTTATCTCTCGCATCTTGGAACCGCGAAGTCAAATCGATATAATTTGAAAACTCCTTGCCCCTAATTATGCCATAGATAATAAAAAAACAGAAAATAAATTAAAATAGGTCTTAAAAAATTACGTGTTTTTGGGGGGCTATTTTTTGGGGCGAGCTCAAAAGTCAAGTTTTTTTTTAATTTTGCTTACTGTATTTCGGATCTACTATAAAAATGATGAGTATCATTTTTCAATTATTGATTGAAATTCAGATGAAGCCAACTTCTGCATCCCAAGACTAAACAATTTTAGATTAATTTAAAAATTTAGAACTGTTTCTATTTGAAAAAAGGCCAAATTCATGTGAAAAGAGTGTTTATAAATTTTTAATCCTTTTTATTAGCAATTTTTTTTTACAAAAATGGATTTTTAATAATGACTTAGATTGCAGCTACAATATACAACTGATTGACTCCAAAATTAAACTATTAACAAACATCTTAAACTATAATATGTGTTCTGAGCCTGGAATAAACGGATGAGTATATTTTAGAGTCTTTTTGCACTTTGTTAACCTTAAAGTTTTGAAGCCCACAAGGAAAAAAGTGTCGGAGGATCTCGTATAATTACCACAAATTATAAAGAAAGAATGCGCAGAAACTCTTTATTCACAGTTTAAGTTCTGGTGGCAAATAATTAGGATAAGATGAAGAAACTATGTCGAATAATTTTTAATAGACAATTTAGCATTTGTGTACTAATATTATTATGCAACAGCTACAACTGAGTAATCAACGGTTTAGTGAAAATTTAAGATACTAAGACTATAGATCAAAAGGGTATACTAAATATGCCACTACGTTTGTGACGCAATGAAGGAGGGGGGATAGATATAAATAAATGCAAAGGTATGGATCGAATAAGAATCGAAAAGTAAATCGATCTCGCTATGTATGTCTCTCCGTCTGATCGTTCGTCCGCACGCTAACTTCAAAAATAAAACATCTATAGGATTATGAAATTTTCACAAATTCGTGTTTATGCAATAGCCGTCATCCCTATTGAAATCAAGCCAGTTTGCTCCATGGGTTCGAGTAGTTGCCATAAAACTTCTTTTTTTTTATATGAACATTACTCTGGATGCTAAAAGCTTGATGTCTCGAAAAACGTATTACGGGTATACGGCTATCCCAGAGTTGACACAGTCTACTCTATTACACTTTTCCTAGTTTTTTTTTTTGCGAAATAAAAAAAATTTATTCTGATATTCTTTAGCAAATTAAAAGACTCTCTTTTTTTCAAGGATAATTTCAATGTCTTTTATCTGCACACGCAAGTATATAACACAAATAACAGTAAATATATTAAAATTAATTTAATAAATCTTAAGATAACCAAAACCAAAATTAAAAAAAAAAAAAAAAACCCAGAATTTTTATTATGAGGTTCAAATTTGTTGAAATTTTTCACAAAATAAAACAATTGAGAAAGAGAAAAAAAAAAGAGAATAAAATTAAAATTAATTTTCCCGTTCCGTTATATTTTCTGTTTCACTCTTTCCACGTTTTAAATTGTCCTCCTTTTGATTGATCTCACATTTTGTGTGTTTCATTCATACTGTGTCTTTATACCCGTATGACTAAATAGTCAACGGGTATAATAAATTTGCCATTACGTTTGTGACGCAGAGAAGGAGGGGGGGTAGATATAGACTTAAGGGTATGGATCGGATCAGAATCGAAAAATAAATCGATTTAGCTATGTATGTCCGTCCGTCTGTCCGTCATCACGATAACTCAAACACTAAAGGAGCCAGGATCTTTAAATTTTTGCAAATTCGTTTTTTTTTTGCAATAGCCGTCATCGCTATTTAAATCCAGCCATTTTGGTCCATATGTTAGGGTAGCTGCCATATAACTTCTTTTTTTATATGAGTATTACTCTGCACCTATTACAGCTGCGTGTCTGAAATTTTGCCAAAAGTAGTTTAGTTTTATGGCCAAAGTTTCTGCAGAATTTGGTTGGTCTACTGCAGAGGGTTCGAGTAGCTGCCATACAACTTCTTATGTTATATGAGCATCACACTACACTTAATAAAGCAGTATGTTTGGAATTTTGCCAAAAGTAATTAAGCGGATGATATAATGTATTTGTTACGGTCATACGGGTATCCCAAAGTTGACACAGTCTACTCTACTACACTCTTCCTCGTTTACTGTCTGTTTTAAAGGTTTTCTTTTGTTTTATATATCGGCCCATCACATAGTATACATATTATTGTGATTATTAATATATTTTTTTTTTTTATCTTCTTGTTCTTTTTCTTGGAAAATTTTTCATTTTCCAAACAAAATTTTCTTCTATATATTTTTTCAATTTATTTGACAAAATCCTAGTTAAAGCCGAAAAATAAAAATAAAAAAAAAAAAATATGTTTAAAAAGATAACAATTTAAAAGTAAAACACCTTTACATTCTACAGTTTTTTTTTACTTCTTTTCAGAACTAATGTGTACCCAAATTAGTGATAAGTGCTTATATCTTTTGTTCTAAATCTTTTTGGTCTAATATATTTTTTCTAACCGTTTTTTTTTACACTAGAACCGAGTTACATCTAGATTTACACTTACAGGAGAGGAGTGAATTGATCGGTAGTCTTAAGTGAATAGATCGGATCAAAATAGAAAACTGAGTTGTTTTAGCTATATATGCATGTATGCCTGCATCTGACAGTTATTCTGCACGAAAACTCAAAAAAATAACAGAGCTAAAATTCTAAAAATTTTCGCAAAATTATTTACAAAAACCATTTAAATTCGGTTAATTTTTTTAGCGGGCTCGAGTAGCTGCCACACAACTTCTCTGTCTATATGAAGATAACATTGTATTTAATAAAACAAGATTTTCAAAAGTTAGCAAAAATAGTTAAACTTTTGTGTGCATCAACAACTTTTCAGATTTTGTGAGATTTAGTGAAAGAGATTCGAAAAACTGTAATGTACATTTTCTTTTTTTTTTGTATACATAACTCAGGATTTAAATTAAGTTGTATTTCCGAAGCTGTATTAAAATACTTTATTTGTTTTGGTGACGAGTTGTGATTAATTTACTTACTTACTTACTTACTGATTAAGAGATTCGTGTAGCTGCTATAAAAATGTTCACAACTCTTCATTGTGTTGTTAAGAAAGTTACAAGTTTGATTTTAATAAAAAATCACATACTTGAACCGGACGCTTTCTTAAACCAGAATTTACAATTATTGAACTCAACTCTGTTCCACGCTTTATATTTTTTTTTTTTTTTTTTTTTAAGCGCTAACTGTTCAACTGTTAGGTTAATAAGCGTGTCCATACCATAGGTACATGTTGGAACATTATGTCATATTATATTCGTGTTATTAGAATTGGTCTTTTTGAATTCCACATACAATTTAAACATGAGATAGTACTAGGCCTTATAACATGTAGAAACGTTTTAGATTTTCAATATTTACAATTCTATTTTTTGTTTATATTGTAATATTTTATATTTTACTTATATGGTATTTTATATCTGCGAGTTATATTATTTAATTAAATTATTTGTTTATATTTTTATATTAAAGTATTTTTTATTAAAGATTTATAATTATTAGTTATTGATTATGCCATTAATTTGAACCCAATGGCGAATGGTAGCCGAATCGAGTCGAAAACCAGAAAAATTTTTTCACTTTCACTAGAATTCGAACCCGGGCCCTTCCGCATGAAAGGTCGGCACTCAACCACTGTGCCACCCAGCTGTTTTAAAATTTACAACTGCATTGCACAGAGGAGAGAGAGTTTTAAAAATTTACAACTGCATTGCACAGCGGGTTACACTTTAACATGTAGACAACAGCCCAAATAATTTTAAGTTTCTTTGTTTGAAATCCCGTTAATGGTTGTGCATCTTCAAAAAACTAAAAAATTTATTAAAGTTTGCTTTTTGCAATTTATATGCATTAAAATCCTGAAGTATTGGACGAAAAGTGCAGTTCCATAAATTATGAAAAATTAAATTAGACGAAAGAATATTAGATGAAAGATCAGATATCCCAAAACAAAAAAAAAAAAATTATATCTGGATAGGAGTTAAAAGTCTTGCTGAGCTGTTTTGTGGCTCTGACGTTTTATCAAAAAAAAAAAAAAGAAGCAAATTGACACAAGGCAGGTGGCAGGCATGCAAGAAAAAAAAAATTAAAAAAAAAAATACAATAATATCAGAGAAATAAAAATAAGATAAAATTAAAGCAACATTCTTTTGTTTCCATTTCATTCCACTTCCTTGAACTTTTGATAGAACTTTTTTTTTTTTTTTGTGTAATTTTTACTTTAGAAATAATCAGATGGGGCACATTGACTACTCGAAATATATATAAAACAAAAAAACCAAAAACCCAACGGTATTGGTAGATGTGAGGGTGGAAATAAAACTTATGTAATCCCCATTTAATTTATTTTTTTTGTACTTTAAAATGAAGCTAAGCGCTTTAATGTGCGATTGCAGTTCAATCTTTAAGATTTTTCAAAATGTGAAAGAATTTTAATTTTTTTTTTTTTATTATATGAACAATCTATTTAAAAGTTGAAAAGTACTAATAATAGTATTTATAATGAATTTTAGCTACATTTCTTTCATGGTATTGGATTCTTATATAATGAGATTTTTATTCTCAGTAATACGGTGTTAGAATCGACCGTCGACTGTTTATTTATGACCTGTGAATAGTAGTCGCAAATTGCTCCAATTAAAAAGCTTAGAACATATAATTCGTATTTTTTTTTTTTTTTGTTATTTTAAATCAGTTCAGACTTCTGAATTTAGGTACTCAGGGTGTATTGTATATGCTGGAAATAAGTTTACACACACATTTTTTTTTAATATTTGCTCTGCTTTGCTCTCGCCGCTATTTAAAAACTCCTATTGCAATGTAAGTAAGTAGCAAGCAATTCGGATTTTTATTCGAATATGACGAAAGGCATTTTCAGAGGGTTAACGTTTCGTTGGTGCTTTTGATGATATTCACATTGACAACCAAACAAAAAATTAAGTTTTAAAGTGATTTAAAAACTTCAAATATAATTATTGACGTCTTTTGACGTCTTCCGGCGTCTTCTGATAAGATTTTAAAAATTTTTTTGTTCTAATCTTTGCAAATTAAAAAGTGTACAATATGACAACATGATTGAATTTCCAAATACATAATACATGTATAAAACTTACATTTCGTAAGATAATATTCTTATATAATAACTAAGTCATTCGGATAATTTTTTTTTAATTTAATACATATACGTACGTGTACGTCCGTACGTACCACATAATTTGATTTATATTATTTATTTTAGGTTTTGTATTTTATTTATATACATAACATGTGACAAATTTCCTTTAAAATTATGCGAATAAAGGTAGAAAATTAAAAATTATAATAATTGATTCAAATTGACTATGTTATATATATATTTTATCATTATAGATTCGCTGAATGATTTTTTAACCTAATAATTACTGAACCTTGAAACAAAGTTCTAAATTTAAAATCAATTTCAATTTTTAATATGAAAATCAAAATATCTTTTTATAAAATATAGACTCATTTCTTCTTTGCAGTTTTTGACCATACATTGATAAACTTAACGAGGTATTGAATTGATCTGTCATAGAGAAGGAACTGGATATTTGATCTGAAAACAAAATAAAATGTTTTAAAATTCAACAGCGTCGAATTTTTCATTTCAACGCTAATGGACGCCAATGTAAGAAAATAATAGATAACTGCAGCTGTAGTATTTTTTTTACATATGTATAAATTCTCCAAAATTTTAAACAATTGAAGACTATAAACAAGTGAGAAAAACACTGATTTTGAAGACAAATTTTTAGTCATACCTAATTCAAAATTTCACAGATGTTGCCATAGAAATGCTATACTGAAAGTGACAATTATGTTTTTGAGTCATACTCTTAAATCTCTACAAATTCAGAATCTCATATTTACATATGTATTTAAATTGTTTTGGGAACGGAGAAATCTGATTTTCATTCCAACTTTGAATCCAGAAGCTCATCTATATCATCTAGCTCTACTGTACATTATGAATATAAATATTCTAGAAAAAAAAACATATAACTATGCTTTTAAATACGCACCTCAAGATTCTATTTTATAATCTTACCTTTTTTTTTAAATTCGGAAACTTTTTTCCTATATTTTGAGGACTTATTGTAACTCATCGTCAACTTAAAGATTCAAAAATTGTTAAAACCCAAAATAAACGCTTTACGTATTTCTCCATATAATGATATGTTGGATTTCTTTATTGTTTTTTTTTTCAATAATTTCCTGATTTTTTCCGTTTTGAAAAAAAAGTGTCTAGCAAATTTTTAAAAACAAATTATTGTATGGGTTTATACTGAATGCATATAGTTTGATTGCTACTCAAATTTCGACTCAAATCATCACACAGTCAGCTAAAATTTGAGTCGACTTCCGTTATGAGCGATTGAATGCGGTCAAAGGATATACGAACTCAAGATAGAGTGGTCTCAACTCACGGTTGAGCGGATTAAAACTTGGATTGGATTTAGCGGCCGAACCAGCCGATTAATATTTATGATGATATAAATTAAGTCGTGCAATATGAAGATAATTTTATTTGACTCAATTGGAACCGCACTCAAAACACACACAACACAAAATTTGAGTCACAAATGAGTCCATTCAACATTTGAGTTCCCACAATCTGTGAGAACATTGACTCACTCATAGCATGAGTTGACTCAAATTTTGGCTAATGTAAAACAGAAGTCTATTGATGTGTTCAGTATTAAAATTGATGTGTTCAGTATCAAACACTCCTAAAAATTTAATATCTATAAAATTTGAAAGATTGAATCAAAATTGTGAATGGTTGGTAAGTCTTGTATTACAAAAATAGATCTAGAAAATTTATATTGAAATTGGGAAAAATGTGTAGGTGCAATTAAACTAAGCTCAATTTTTATGAATTCCATTGATTGGATTAAAATTTCATATACAATAAAAATAATTAAGTATAATACAATTATAGTATAGTTTTTTATAGCTGTTGCAAGTCATATGGTTTTGACTTCTAGACATAAATTCTTTCAAATGAAGAAAATTCTTGAGTTACAGCCAATTTTAAAAAGGTGCTGAAAGCTGTTCTTTAGAGTTACTACAGCTCTTAAATTAAAAATCTCAAATAGTTTTAAAATTTTATTTTCCTACTAATCTCAAGCTAATGTATAGTTGTTCAAATCAAAAAGCATCATAAAGTTTGTTTAAACTTGTGATTCCTGGTTAGGAATCCTAATTGAGTGATTCGTAATGAACGACCTAATACAATAGTTTAGTAAGCAGCGATTATTAGCGGAAAAAAAATTCATTTTAATATTATTTTAATTACTTTTACTCGAATACTATCCAGCTCTTTAGGATGTATTTTAGTTGAAAATTTGCATACTTTTAGGATACTATTTTGATAAATCATTATTAGCTATGTTTTAAATTATATTTAAGACCATTTTGGCAGTATATTTACTACCATTTTCAAAGTAAGTCATTGAAACAACGTTATCTATATGGTTTTCATTCAGTTTTTATATTAAATAAATTTAAAATAGAACTTTTAGACCATTTTGATTTTTATTTCTGATTAAAACAAGGACTGTTTCAATTTTACCAATACCCAATACATAATGGATGATACCCTCTTTTCTATTTTACTGTCGATTTTACCAATACCCAATTTTAATACATAATGAATTGTACCCAATATTAATACAATAACCGATTGGTCTCTGTGTTAGTTAATTTTAGCATAAATTGATGTGTCGTCATCAGTATTAATATAATTTATTTTAATTTTTTAGCATTATCACACAGTATATATTTTTAATACCATCATTAAGAGGTCATTGAACTTTTATTTACAGATTTTTCAAAAAAATAAAGTTATAATGAAAAGTTTTATGGAAATTGATTATATTCATGTCCTTTTTTTATGAAGGCATTTTTTTCAATATATGTTAACCTCTTTTTAGCTTTATATATAAGTAATGTGTACTTCCATTCTCTGAATTCAATTGTTAAGACTTTAACGCATGTCGGACATCATTTTAAAAAAGCATTGTATCACTGGATTTTTAGTCTTTATTAAAACTAAGAAAACTATTTAATTTTAATCCTAGTTAATAAATGACTTAAAACACAGTACAGAAAAGTCTTTAAATAAAATGCATCAAGCTCATTGAAAATATCTTGTTGAATTATTCTCCACCATCACATTCGGATATACAACCTATAAAGAATTGAAAAAACTTCTTTGAAACTGAAAAAATTGTTCTATATATAATCCAAAGATTCTTTTCCAAAAATAGGTACGCATAAAATATTATCAAATACTTTTTACTATAAGTCACTAGAGTTATAAAAAGAGTTATAATGGAGGATTTTAAGAAGATTTCGAAATCTTTCATAATTTCCAGATACGAAGTGTGTAAATGAGTGGTTTCAAGCATTTGTTGGGATTACTTTCATATTATATAATTTTCAATAAAGAATTCCAAATTTTTAAATTCAAGTATTTAAAAGGTTTGAATATGTAAAGAGCTCTCATTTACATACGAATAATTGATTGAGAAAAAAAAAAAAAAATTTAAATAAATAACAGAAAGGATCAAAAAAAACAAAAAATGGAGAATAAAAAAGGACATTCTAAAATAAAAATATGCAAAATAAAATTAAATAAATTACTATAGTATGGTGTAAATATTTACTTACAAAAAAAAAATAATAAAGTAATTATCAATAAATGCTTATGTTTTTATGTAAAGAAATATATCAATTAAAAATTATATACAGTTCCCTTCTAAATCCCATTAAATAAACGGATAAAACGAGTCTTTACTTCAAGTATGGCAAAGTAGAAAGGTTACTTTAAATCGAAAGGTAAATTTCCTTTCAATTAAAAAGTCTTGTGGTAGCTACTCAAACCCACTACATTAGACGAACTTTGGTTACCCAAACTTTGGCTATAAAACTTAACAACATTTGATGTCAGACACCCAGCTTCACCCAGTAGGTATACAGTAATCCTTATATAAAAAAAGAAGTTGTATACCATCTACTCGAACCCACTTCACTACCCTAACTAAATGTTGCACAAACTTTGGCCATAAAAGTAAACAGCTATCAACACTGCTACCGCATAAAAACGAATTTGTGAATATTTCAAAATCCTAGCTCCCTTATTTTATGAATTATGATCCGATACATACCTTTGACTCTATATCTAACCCACCTCTACTTTCCTGCGTTACAAACGTAATTGCAATTTTACTATACCCTTTTTACTTATAGTCATACGGGTATAAAACAGAATTCTAAAATTAATAAGCTGAACATCTGGAAGTTGATCTGATCTAGATCCTAAAAAATATACCAAAATCAAAATTTGATCTTTAATCTGATGAAAAAACGAAGAATCAGACTAAAAAAATATTTTCAATATTTTTAAACACGTTTCATTTCAGATATATTTTACATAATATATATTCAATTTACATAAATGATCGTAGTTTTTTTTTCCACTTCAACTAAGATAACAGGAATGACTCTAGAATGGTAATTCTGAGGTAGTAAAAGGCGCAGCCGACCTCACAACACCTGGCGTCGAACAGCTACGACTGAACAAGCTTTAAACGAGCAAAGTTGGGAGCGGATCAAGTTGTTAGCGAAAGATCGAGTGCAATGAAAAAGGCGAATGGATAATCTATGCTCCAACGTGGAGTAACAAGAGAAACAACCTATACTCAATTCCATATAATATAAATGAATTGTTAGTTACAAAAAAAAACAAAAAAGAAAAAAAAATCAATATTCAATCAAATTTATATTTAAAAAAAAACAAAAAAATAAATTAAATTAGTGCGTGTTAAAGAGTGATGAAAATTCTATCACACTTTAATAACACAAAAAAAATAACAAAATATATAAAACGTATAGATATGTCATTTCTATATCTTAACATATTATATACACTTTTTATCTCTATCTCTCACACACATTTATTTTCTATATTTAAGCTTTAATTTTCGAAACATAAATGTAAGAATGTGTGCGTATAAAAAAAAAATTAAAATGAATGAAATAGAATATTCGCGTGCGTCAAACTCATCATGATTTTCCCTCTATTTTATATTCCCTTTCACTTAAAGTGAATATATTCTTTTCTTTTATTATACAATTTTTTTTTTACCTTTCCTAAAACATGCAACTGTCTCTTTTACTCATTTAGAATTATTACTAGCTAATACCTGGTGCGCGTTGCTGCGCTTTTCAATGGTGGTTTGATTAAAGTTGATGTTATTACAAAAAGTTAACACAAAAATTACACACACACGTAAATTTTAAAATGTATGAAAGCTATTTTTGTATGAAACAATTTTTCTAGGATTATTCGAGTAATTTTGGAACTTTCTGTAATCAAAGCAGTACAAACTACTTTCCAAAATTTGACGTAATTTACTTCCAAAATTTTTTTTTGACCAATCGTAGGATCGACTGTTAACAGACTCAACTCCATTTTCAAGTTGCTTCACGCATATAAAATTTGAAGTCAATCAGTCGAATCGTTTCTAATTTAGAGTAAAGTATTGAAAAAAATAATAAAAAGCTGTTGGGCCGCAATGGGTTAATGGAACCCAATAAATTTTTTTTGGAGCTTTTTAGCCAAAGCAGAATTTCGTAAAATTGGACAAAATTTGGACCCAAAATTTGGACCCAAAATTTTTTTTGACCAACCGTCGGCCCGACATGGGTTAACAAATTCCAAAACTGTTAATAGTGTCAACTAAATTCTCAAAGAGCATCACGTATACAAAATTTGAAGTCAATCGGTCAAACCGTTTTCATTTTGGAACAAAAAAGTTTAAAATACTTGCCACGATTTCTTTCCGTACCCAAAAACCTCTATATACAAATTTTCATGAAAATCGGCTGGACAGTTTAGGAGTCTATTCGCTACATACAAACAAACAAATAAACAAACTTTCGCTTTTATATATATAGATTATTATAATATATAAACAATGTATATATATATATATATATATACATACATTATTGTATCGTAATTTTTCATTAAAATGTTTTGTTAAATACAATAGCAACAAAATAACTATAAATAAAATAACGGAATAATTTAAATAAAATAACAGTCAAATATAATAGATTTTAGATTAATTGTACTTACAGAATAAATACAAAATAAAAATAAAAGAGGGAAGAAGGTGGTAAAAAACAGTAAGAGAAGAAAATATAAAGAAATAATTTGAACAAAAAAGAGTGAACAAGGAAAACAGTGAGAAAGAGAGAGAGAGAGGAGGAAAGGAAGAGAGAGAACAAAAGTAGACAATATATAATCTTAATCTACAGGTATTTTTATTTTATATTTTTTTTAATTTTTTTTTTTCTTTTTTTTTTTTGTATTTTGAGTTTTAAATATCCTTTTTATTATCCTATATACATATATATATACGTTAATTGTTAAATACTATCATGATATTCCCATGTAACTTAAATAGAAAATACTAAAAGAAGCTATGAATTCGTAATATAATTTATATTTGGAAATAAACTTGTTTACAAATAAAATATATATATATATATATATAATGAAGTATAACAGTAAATTACTTATTATTTTGTTTTTTTTTAAGAAAGTTTACTTGCGTCCAATTTTTTGTTAAGTATTTTCTTTAATTTAACTACCTGTTACCTGTTGGTTCCTTTTTACATAAAATATTTTAAATTTGTATTTTGATCATTATACAAAACTTAAACATTTGCAAAATGAACTAAGAGGATCTGGCTAAATTTTTCAAGTAAATAATAACTTAATGTATAGTAGAAAAAAAGTTTCAAAAATTACAAATTAACATCTTAAATATCTTAATTAAAAAAAATTAATTCTGAAATTTTAAAATATTAGCTTAAATAAGCTCAGCTTTATCTATTTGATCCTTTGATTATAAAGATTATTTTGTAATAAAAGATAAAATTCTAGTAATATGTAATATCTTTACATGATATGAAATATCTTTAATTAATTAGTATATTACACACATCAATTTATAACAAGATATATTCTCCGATGCAGGGTCATAATTTCTTTTAAATAGCTAATTTTTTAGGGATTCGTCATAGGAAATCCTTTAGAGGGTACTGATAGATTAATATGAGTTTTAAATTCCTTGGGGAGACTGATGTTCCACTATATGAGAAAAAAAATTCATATGGGAGAATTATGACCATATCCTCCAACTAATATCCAAACAAGCATTTATTTGATTTAAAAACAAATTTGATAAAAAAAAAATTTGCATACTTATGGGCGTCTACTGTTATTACATTAACAATATTATAATTTACATTAATTTGCAATTGTAAATTGTTATTTTATTCTTAAGATTTTTAATATATATCTATATGTCTATCTATATATATATATATATATATATATATATATATATAGATATATTATTTAAATATATTGTTACAAAATTTTGTTTTAATGTGTCTATTTATTATTAAAATGTAAATAAGGAAGTTTAAAGGGATAAAAGTTAATTTTTTATTATCTTTTCCCCGTTTTTTGTTTTATTTGTATGTTGTCTTTGTTTTTGTTTTTTTCTTTTTGCATTAAAATTTATTAGATACATAAATTTTATTGATTTGTTAAAGGATTTTCTATATTTTATATCTATACATAATATAGATATGAAAAAAAGTTTAATATTTAAACTTAAATTATCTAGGATTAAGGTAAAATTAAAAAAAAAATAAGTAACTTTTAAATAAAAAAAATCAAAAATTTTAATGAGCTTTTCAGGTGGAAAAGCTTTATTTGAAATATTTATATTATAATTTACGCAATACCTATGATGACCAGCTTATTACGATGAGTATAAAACTGTGAATCAAATAAATTTGAAAGTTTCTACTCCTTTCTTGTTACGAGAGGAAAATACTGCGTAAAATTATCGGGCAAATTGTCGATCATGATCAATTTAGAATGCAACGCAATGCAGTTTTTACAATGTATATACCGAAAACGACATACAAGTGACATACTTCAAGCTTCAACGCCTTAGGTGGATTAATAAGATACAACGTATGTCAGATACCAGCATTCAAAAGAAGGTATTGAACTGGAAAACAGATAGAAAACCAGTAGGGAAGCCGAGAAATCGATGGATTGATACCTTAGCGTCAGATGATATATCAATGCTCCATGAGCAAAATTGGATAATTGCTGCCCACGATCGAATGAACTGGAATACAATAATTAAGGAGACCAAGGTTCGGCAACGAAATCTGGCAAAACTTCCGCAAAGGGGTTGTGAGCTATCAAGATGACGTCATCACATAACGGTACTAAATATCTCAAAGTTTTCGAATATATATACCATTAGTGGCGATGGCGCCATCTAGTGGTCGAAAAATGCATTACAAAATGTTCCAATTCTAAAATCCCTCCTAATTTAGAATCCCACATATACACATATATAAATATTCTGGAAAAAGCGTAAAACCCTGCTTTTGAAACCAACTCTAAAACTCCTTCCTAACTATTTAAAT
Organism: Dolichopus griseipennis; assembly: GCA_963082915.1. NCBI lineage: Eukaryota > Metazoa > Arthropoda > Insecta > Diptera > Dolichopodidae > Dolichopus > Dolichopus griseipennis. The sequence continues at coordinate 18,461,285 of OY720444.1, read as the reverse complement.
AAAAAAGTTTGGAAAATTAAATTGCTTCTATTTTCACAAATAAAATTACTTCTGATTTTGTAGCCTAAGGGCCTTTCTAATTATATTTTTACATACATATTTAAATAAAAAAAATTTTAAAACTTTGAGGTTGTCACCTCCAAAATCCCTCAAAACAAATTGTCAGAACCAAACTCAATATTGTATCCAAACCTAAAATGCATTCTTACATTTTTAAATTTGCCAAAAAGGCAAAATAAATTTATGACAAATAAAGTATGAAAATGTATTTTTTAATAAAATTGTTGCGTCATTTTTGCATTTATGTTCTCTGGTGGGGCTATTTGTCAACATATGCCATACTTATTATATACCGTTGGAAAGAGTTTTAAGAGACCTTTCTAATGGTATAATAATAATACAGGGTGTTTTTGAAAATTTCACAGTTATAGTAGTTTTTTTGAAAGTTTGATTTTTTTTTTTTTTTTTTTTAAATTTTCACTTTAAATTGCAATATCTCAAAAATGGTAGCACCGATCCAGATGAAACAAGATGTTTATGAAAGACAATATCATGCCCTACAATAGTGTAAGATGTTGGTTCCAGTTTATGGACTAACAGGAAAAATATAACATTTTAATAAAAATGCTACAAAATCTTAGGAACATTTTGTAATGCATTTTTCGACCACTAGATGGCGCCATCGCCACTAATGGTATATATATTCGAAAACTTTGAGATATTTAGTACCGTTATGTGATGACGTCATCTTGATAGCTTACAACCCCTTTCCGGAAGTTTCACCCGAAATCTAGCGCCAGAAGATTCAATCCTGGAATACTCGAACAAACAACTAATATTAACAAAATAACATTCGGTTTAAGGAACTATCAATAATTTTCAAAATAGTTAACTCAGTTTTTAATGACAATTACTCGAAGCTGTATTTCAACTCTAACTAAATTCAATAGTTTTTGTCGGTAAACAAGATTAACTTTCTACAAAATTTTTATAAGTCTAGAATGATTATAAGAATATTAATTTTGCAATATTTATAGCAGCTAACCGTATCTATAATCTTGGACTATACTCTAATCTAAACTATAAGTCACTGTGTAACTTAACTATACACAACAATTGTATAAATAAAAAATATGTGATCTATTTTTCTGGAAGCTTATCAAAATTTCCCAAAATTTCTAAATGCCAAAGTTACAAAATTCCAAATAATATAATCTCAAATTTCAAATTTCTAAATTAGGAAATCTCTTCCAAATTGATTTTATGTTAAATTGATATAAATGTCAAAATTAAATACTTCTGTAGGAAAGGTTGCAAGCCTTGACATACCATATTAGTATTGATTTTAGAGATGAATTCAAATTCAGAGATGCTACAATTTTCCAGAATATTTTTATAAATATATATATATTCGAGGATTTACATTAGAAGGGATTTTAGAGTAGGTTAAAAAATCGGAATTATATGATATGTAAATCGGGATTATCCACATTATGTATGTATATATCTGATTTAGGAAAGATTTATAATGGATTATAAAAGCAGGAAATTAATAATTAGTTTAGAAGGGCTAGTTTTTAATTATTTTTTCAGAATTTCGTACGCAACCCAAATAAGGTTTCGCAATTTTGGATTTTGTACTTTGGAATTTTGTAAGCTGAGATTTTGTAATTAGAAATTTTTTGTATTTGCGATTTTATGATTTGGGATTACGTTCCTTACCTGTTTTTTCTATATTTAAGGTATTAAAACTTAAATCAAAATTCAACAACACATAATAAGTAAATATTAATATGAAATAAATAAAATATTTTTATATTTTTCAATTATAGTTAAAATTTATAAATTTTAAAGGAATTTTCATTAAAATTCATTTTGAATTGTATTCTAAATAAGAAAATATATATTAAAATTCCATTTTTAATAACTTTTTCTTGCAAGAACATTCTGTGTAAAATAATCATACATGTTTTAAATAAAATTTCTTCCTTATAAACATATAATATAAATAAAATTTAAATACAAATTTTTGAAAAACCTTTAACCTTATATATTTTTAATTTAACTAAACATATTAAGGCATTTTAGGTATATTTTTTTTTTTTTTTTTTTTTTTTTTTTTTTTAAGCGCTAACTGTTCAACTGTTAGGCTAATTAGCCTGTCTATACCATAGGTAAATGTTGGAACAGGGGGTCATATTATATTCGTGTTATTAGAATTGGTCTTATTGAATTCCACATACAATTTAAACATGAGATAGTACTAGGCCTTATAACATGTAGAAACGTCTTAGATTTTCAATATTTACAATTCTATTTTTTGTTTATATTGTAATATTTTATATTTTACTTATATGGTATTCTATATCTGCGAGTTATATTATTTAATTAAATTATTTGTTTATATTTTGCATTTGTTTATATTTTTATATTAAAGTATTTTTTATTAAAGATTTATAATTATTAATTATTGATTATGCCATTAATTTGAACCCAATGGCGAATGGTAACTGAGTCGAGTCGAAAACCAGAAAAGTTTTTTCACTTTCACTAGAATTCGAACCCGGGCCCTTCTGCATGAAAGGTCGGCACTTAACCACTGTGCCACCCAGCTGTTTTATATAAGTTTATGATTAGATCATAGTTAGGACTGCAAAGTTTATCAAAATAATGGTAAGGAAATCATAAATGATGAAAACAAAATTGAAAACCTTTAATTGCTCTTAAATAAAAAATATAAATCCTATAAATATGCAATTTATTTCTAAGCAAAATGTAACTATTCCATAGAAGTAAAATTCATTGCTTGTATATGGTGCATCAATAATAGAGCGTAATAGAGTTTCTGCAAATATAAACAGAAAGCTCAAGTCCGAACAACAAGCATTTTTACTCTAATTAATACTTGTACAAGGAAGCAAAAATCATAAGAATAGATAATTTTATAATAAAATTGATTAGAAATCATTATGATAGAGGACAAAACACTCCAGAAAATCGTTTGATATCACATATATACTTTACCACAATGAGGAGCACATTAAAAAGACTTCGTTCACCGGCTTTGTAGCCCCTGTATACTTTAATATAAATAGCGAATTGCTTTTAATTGTCAAAGTTTGAAAAGCTGATTACTTTGGTTATGTGATACAAGACCGCAAATACAAACGTTTTCATTGATTATAAAAGTTAGTCTACAATAACGTATAAATAAAGTGATCACTTAAAATCCATGAGTGGAAAAGAAGGAGAATTGAAAGTTAAATAATACGAAATAGAAATGCCTAAAACTCTTTGTCTTTGGGTAATGCTTAAAACATGCTATGAAACACTTAATATATACTAATAGAACTTCTACTAACTTTACACAAAATCTTGATATGAAAAACGTTCGCATAAAGTTAAAACGTCTATTTCAGCATTTATTTTTTTTTTTTTGTTTTTTAGAAAATTTTAAAATAAATAATTATTTTCATATCGCTTTACTGATTACATCTTTCCTTTTTTCTCTCTCTACTTTTAAAACTATTTAACCATGCAAATAAGGAAAAAAACTTTCCATTATAATTTGAAAAATTTATTATTTCAGATCGGTCTTTTAAAAGAATTTCCCTTTTACGAAATACAAACAGGTGCAGAGTCATAAGTTTCAAATTCAAATATTCCATTGGAACTTTTTACCCTTTTACCCTGACTTTTGTTTTAATGTCCACTGATTAATGTTTCAAAGGGATTTTTAGACCCGTTTTCATTGGACTTTTAACTCATTTAAGTGAGACAAATGTCACATTTAATTGAAAATAAATTCCACAACGTAACCACAAAACAAATATTGAGTATTTTGAACAGATTTATTTAATACAGTTCTCATCGTCCGTTATAAAATTAGGGGTTTCCCTTAATATACCATATATAATACATATACAAATTCTTCAAAAAAAGTAACCAAATCCAAAATATGCCTCCCAAATCACATAAATATACCAGAATTTATTCTGGAAAATGGGAAACTCCAGATTCATATCCCGAATGTATATGTGAGATTCAGATTAAGAAGAAATTAACGAGTTGGATGGTTGAATCCGGGTTTCAATAATTCGTTTATAAGGAATTTGGGTAGAATATCTGATTATTGGACTTTTGACTCTGCACCACAAAAACACATGCTTCGAATCAATTTTCAATTTAATTATTTATTTTATTCTAATTTAACTTTTGCCCTTTTATCAGCCCTTATAAAAACAAAATTGAAAAAAAAATTGAAATAAAGGAAACCTTAACTTAAGAAACTATCAATTGAGAAATTTCGAAAAAAAAACCGAATATAAAATATAATTAATTAACACTTTTACATTAACATCTTTTCATGTTTAAAAAACAAAGAAAAGGTAAAAAAAAAATGGAAAATTAGTAGAAAAACTACAAAAGAATTCATATTTTTTTTTTTTTTTTTTTTTTAATTAAAAAATTTTTACATTAACTTTGATTTTATAAAACAAACCCGAAATAAAAAAAAACAACAATTTAAACGAAAAAGACTATAGAGTAGACTGTTACAACTGTAGAATGCCCCTATGAACGTAATATAATGAACGTAATTACTTTGGAAAATTTAAAATACAAAAACCTATCAGACTCTGAGAGTATATAAAGGAAAATATAAGCTGCATTGCTGCATTTTTGAACTTCTTGCAATAGACTAACTGTATTTTGTGCAAATGTTGGCTAATAAACTTAATTACTTTCAACAATATTTCAGACAGTCATACACTCAGCTTTTCAGACAATTGCAAACACTCAACTTTATATTTCAAAATTCTAGCTTCTTTATTTTTTGAGTTATCGTGGGGATGGAAGGACGGACATACTAGATATAGCTAGATAGATTCACTTTCCGGTTCTGATCAGATCCATACCTTTGAGTCTATATCTACTCGCCGTCCTTCTCTGCGTCACAAACGTAATGGCAAATTTAGTATACCCTTTGGATTTATAGTCATACGGATATATTTATAGGGGACCTCAGTGGTGTAGTGAATAAACATATTGCTTACTAAACAAAGAAGAGGGAGTTTGATTTCCCCTCAGGTCATTATATTATTTACAAATTAAAAAAAAGTTTTAGAAATGGAATAGACAACGGATCGAAAGGCCTAGGTGTTAGGATAGCATATGCTAAGAAAATGTATAATTATAAAGATTTGAAAACTATAAGATTTGGGAATTATATCAAAGATAAGCTCAATTCTATAAACGATATGAATGGAATCTTTTAGTAAATTGTGTTGTCTTTTAATCCATAATATGTTATCTGAACATCAAAAGAATTATTTTTCAACTGAATTTATAATTATTAAATATACGCCCATAAGATATAATCTATCTGAAGATATTTTATTAAGAGAGAACAATATTGTATAGGGGAATCTTTAATTATAAAATAAAAGTTTTTTTAACATATGGATTATATTTTTTAACCCTCTTTCTCGTAAATATAAATATATGTATACATAATATATATTTATATATATAATGTATAAGTTTTTATACATTTAACATTTATCAACTTTTAAAATTTCAATTAATTAAAATAAAATTTAATCGTAGAGAAAAAAAAAAAAACTCGAAGAAAATTGAGGAAAAATAAAATAGTTTAAAACTATTTTACAATGGAATGTATTATTAAAAAAAATTAATTTTCACATTTTCCTAAAAACACATAATTGTAGAGATAAAACCTGTAGATTCCCCCCATATATACATTCGTCTGATAAAAAAATTAGGGTTTGATAAAATCTTTAATTTTTAAATAACTGATTAATAAATATAAGTACATATTAAACTAATAATAATCATAGGGTCTTTGTCTTTAAAATGATAATTAAAAGATTTAATGTTAACAAAGCCAATTCAATAGCAATGAATACCATAAATCTGGAGGATGTAACATGTTTTCAATACCTTGGTTGTCCACTAGTGGAGAAGTTTAAAAAAATATTCGGAACATCAAAAATATTAGCAAAGATGAAATTCGGATGACTTTGCCCAATCTGGGGAATCACCATAGATAACTAAAGACATGAAAACAAGTATATAAGAAGCCTGTGTAGAAACTATTCTTTTATACGGCAGTGAAACATGGTTTCTTAAAAATTCTTCAACAAATAACAAGTGGACTCAAATAATTTAAAATAAAATATGACCTAATAAAATTCCCCTTTTTTCGGTGAAATAGAAATAGATATGGATGGATCACACACTTCGAAAAATGCCAAAGAATATTGCGGGCCAGGCGCTTAACTAAAATTCACAAAGAAAATGAAGTGTTAAAAGACCTAAAATAGCATGGTGCAGATCAATAGCGAAGGAAATTCAGAGCAGCTGTAGAATGTTGGCAAAACTATAGGTTACAATTAAGTGTGATATCGAAGGTTTGTGGAAGCTCTTTTCTTCTCCATATCGCATTGTCGTCGCATATTTCTCATATTTATTACAATCAATCAACGAATGCGCACAAAAATTCCCACACCTAATAAGAAATTATTTAAAAAAAAAAAAACAAAGAATAGCAAAGATAAAATACTATTTAATCTCATAGATTTAATGTGTCTTAAAAATTGTTTACAAAAATACTGAAAAACAAACATTTTCCAGAACTGTTTTAGTTGAATGAATTCAAAATCATTTTCTAATTCAATTAAATTTATTATTTTATGTTATTATTTTATTTGAAAAATTAATTGATTATTATTTAAAATAACTCGTATTATAGATTAATGTTGATTGATGTTTTATATCTTAAAAATTAGTAGCACTTTTATTGCATATTTTTAGGATTATTCTTAAAGTCATCAAAATTGTATTAAATAAGCTTGTTTAAACATTATTGAGGCCTCGATAGTGCGAGTTTCATTTCCGCCCAAATCATAAATTTAAAAATTTGTAAATTCAATATAATTTAAATTTGATAAAATTAATATGAGAAAAATCTTCAAATTCTATCATTATGTTAATCAATTATTTTATAAAAATTATAAATTTTTTTTGAATATCAAAAATCTTAACGGCATTATGTTAATCATTTCTGAAAATCCCACACTTAATAAATTTTTTTTTAAATGATTTGATCTAGACTCTAAAAAATTGGAATTTTTAGATCAAAGATCAGATCAAAAAGATGATCTAATTTTGCAAAGTTTACTTTTTAGATCAAAATCTTTAAACAATATCGATTTCAAGATCACATGATATAAACCTTGATCTTTGAAAGATCTGATCAATTTTTTTATCTGATCTAGGTCTAAATGTATGATTTAATTACAGACCTCCAAATCATCTTTTTTCTTTTAAGAGAAGTGAAGAAGTGGGAAAGAAAATAAAAGAAATGACAACTGGCGAACGATTGTAACAAATTGTGAACGCATAGATTAGGTAGCAATTTTATAGTAATTATGCTAGAATTTCTGTGCGTCTACATTTCAGCAATTTCAGCAAAATACAAAATCAGCAATTTTATTTTCCATATATTTTTATAGATTTTTTTTTATATATTCTATAAGGAGTGTCCCACGGATCACGTTAGTAATTTGTATAAGAACAAAACAATGAACTCCCAAAACATTATTTGCATATATGTAAAAAGTCTTAAAAAATTCGAAAAATTTTTATACCCGTATGACTATATAGTCAAAGGGTATTGCCATTACGTTTGTCACGCAGAGAAGGAGGGGGAGTAGATATAGACTCAAGTGCATGGATCGGAGACTCAAGTGCAGAATCGAAAAATAAATCGAATTAGCTATGTATGTCCGTCCGTCCGTCTGTCATTCCGTCCGTCCACACGATAACTCAAAAACTAAAGGAGCTAGGATCTTGAAATTTTCGCAAATTCGTTTTTTTGCAATAGCCGTCATCGCTAAAATCCAGCCATTTTAGTCCATGGGTTCGGGTAGCTGCCATACAACTTCTTTTTTATATGAGTATTCCACTACACTTAATAAAGCTGTATGTTTTAAATATTGCCAAAAGTAATTAACTGGATGATATAATGTATATGTCACGGTCATACGGATATTCCAGAGTTTACACAGTCTACTCTACTACACTCTTCCTCGTTTCTTTAGGAATTTGTTCATGAACCCAATCCTTTAACAATATAAGAACAGTGAAAAGGAAAAAAATAAACTTAATTGAATGAAAAGTTTTAAGGTAATTTTTTTCTTTATTTTACACTTTTTTTTTTTCCTAAAAAAGTATTCAAACACACATACCATATAAATGTTAAATTAAACGATATTAATTTTTACTTTCATTTTGTGCTCCTGTTTCTTTTGCACATCCATTAAAAAAATTAATGATTTTTTTTTTTTTTTTTTTTGTTTTTTTTATATAAAATTGCAAAAGAGAGAAAACTCAATTAAAAAAAACTGAAATGTTAAGAAATTTTTCATTTAAGTCTTAACTGATTTAAAAATTATGAATTAAGCTCATAAATCACAAAATTTGTCATAAACTTCACAATACATATTGTTTCATATATATTTGATGTGAAGGATCTTCATTTTATATTTGATATGAAAGGATCTAGTATTAACAACCTGCAAAACTGGAACTGCTAATTATGACGACCTATGACAAAAAAAAAGGTCAACATTTAAAAAAAAAAAAAACTCTTTAAGCTGTAATTTAATATATCATATAGTAATAACTTAAGCTTATATTAAATTGAAACAAAGCTTCTGAATTCAAGTTCGGGAATGTTTTGAATTATTTATGAGCGTTTTTCTTTTTCTCATCAGAGCAGAGTCAGAACCGTCAAGGTAAAAAAAATTCAGATTATCTATTTTGTGTTTCTTTTTTACTTCGCAGAGTGGTCAGAGCGCACTCAGTTGGGACATAAAATTTTTTTAGATTTCACAGAGTTGTCACTCTTTTTTTTGTATTAAATTTCAATTTTCTAAAATTAATTTTGACAAAATCAAAAAAAATTAACATTAGAAAATAATTTGGATAAAAATTTACTATCTGTGCTCTGAGTTTCTGTTTTAACTCAGAGCGTTAGAGTTGGCATAAAATTTTTGATCTGGGCGCTCGGTAATCACCTCTGAGTACAACTCTAACAAACAGTTTGCTCTGAGCGCTCGACATCAACGGTGAAGAACTATTATATAAAACCGGACGGACGAACACAATAAAATAATTATATGCATTTATTGTTTTTCAAAAATTTTTAATTTAAAGTCTTAAAGAAAAAATATCTTATTAAGACAAAACTTAGAAGCACATACAAATGCAAATACACACACATATTTAAAAAAAAAATAATTATCCTTAATACAAAAGAAAAATTAAATGAGAAAGTGAAACCTAAAAAAAACAAAAAAATAAGGAAATTTAATATTATAATAAGGATATCCTAAGGCAAAAGAATTCAGATATAAAAACACAAATATACTATTTAATAAAAATTCTTTTATGTATGAACGCACAAGATTTCATCATCTAAATTGAATCTTTCACTAGAATTAGATTTCTATTCTTTTAAGTGTTTTTTTTTTTTTTTTTTTTTTTTTTTTTTAATTTCTCAAGTATCTGTACACTATTATAGTATGTATATACTAATGTATAGAAGCCCTCTCTGTACAGGTATTCAAATACAGTTTTAAACAAATATTTAATAACATATTTTTATAACCGTATGACTATAGGTCAAAAGGGTATATTTGTCATTACGTTTGATTGGATGGAAGACATAACAGCAGGGAGGTAGAAATCGACTCGTATGGATCGGATCAGAATCGAAAAGAAAATCGATCTAGCTATGTATGTCCGTCCGTCCACACAATAATTCAAAAAATAAAGGAGCAAGGATTTTGAAATTTTCACAAACTCGTTTTTATGCAATAGCCGCCATTAAGGTATCGCTATTGAAGTCCAGCAAGTTTGCTGCACGGGTTCGAATACGGCTACCTATATACAGCGGTATAAAGCAGTTTACTTAATTAGGAAACACCCTGAATATAAAAAAAAAAAAAACGAAGAAAATCAGATTTCTTAACTGAGTTCAAGCCATCCGGAAATGACGAGTGGTGAATTCTTAACGAATAATAGTTGACATGCTATATATATATGTGAGTCTTACGAGATTTTTAACCTATTAGAATGTTTTTTTTTTTTTGTAAATAAACTTATTTCCATAACTGTACCCATACAAACAACAAAACCCTAACCAAAATACTTATTAAATTTAACCATTAAAACAAAAAAAAAGCGATCCTAGATTTTATATCAACTTAATATAAAAAGTTAATTTCCAAATTAGTTTTTTTTATATAATATATTTTAACTTTTAGACATTTTCTTCCTTACAAAAACTTTCTTCCTTACCGTCACTAATTTCAATTTTTTTTTTTTTTTTTTTTATATTGTTTTCGAAAGATATTTAAAATAGAGATTAAGTTTTTATTATTAAATCTTTTTTACCTAAAGGTAATAAAATAAAATTATACTTTTGTAAATGTATATTTATATATAAATATATAATACCAACATGTATACATACTATGTGTATATACAAAAAAAAAAAAATCAAAATATAACAAAACAACCACCTGTATAATAATGACTGAATAAATGAATTAATATGAAAATCGTGAATAAAATTTAGCTACTTTAATGCTACAGAAAATTAGACTTTATATACACACAAGTACATATTAAGGTAATTTAAATATTAAAGGAAAATGTGTTTGTGCACAATTGATTACATTGAATAATTAAATTTATACTAAAGATTTCAACATTTCTGTAGGATCAGAGTACGGTGCGATACTAAAACTTTAAGCCGCTGGAAGCTTTAAACCCATAGAAATCTTAATCCCGATACAAAATTTGTAGAGCTAACCAAGCTCTTTTCAATGATACCACACATGACAATGTATTTGGTTTTCTTTTTAGATCTGGGTCCGGGTATAATGTCGACTGAGAAAATCTTCACTGAAAAAATGTTGCCCAAGAAAATGTTGATTGAGAAAATACTGCGCAATATTTTCTTAGGCAACATTTTTTCAGTGAAGATTGTCATTTTGAAGTAAAAGTATACAAATTTATGGTTAAAAATTACATAAATGGAAAAAAATCATGTGGCTTCTTATGATCCAAAATTTTGGTCAGTGTGGCCGCTTATAGATTGTCTATCACCAAAAACTATTAATGACCAAGAGAGCTGGCATAAGAGAATAAAAGTTTTAGCTGGAAGATCTCATATTGGAACGTATGAATTAATTAAATTATTAGGTGAAGAGACTATAACTGTGGAACATAAAATTGTAAAGGCAGCTATGGAAAACATAGATGTTGTGAAAGCTAAATTTATCAAAAAGACGGAACGTCTAAGAAATATTATTGCAAACAAGAATAGGTTTTCTAAATTTGAATATTTATGTTTATTAGCGAGGAACATGAAGTTATACTAAAATCTATTTTTTATTAAATTTATTTATCGTGTTGTTTCACATGTAATTATTATATCTATTTTTTCTTTTAGTTTTTTTTATTGAATGGATATTTATTGTTTCTAGAATAAATATATTGTTATAATTTGTTTTTTATATTTTTAATTACGTCGACATTTTTTTTTAATATTTTCAGTTGTAGGCAAATTATCAGTCGACATTTTCTCAGTCGGCATTTTTTTGTCGACATTTTCTTAGTCGGTATTTTTTTTACAGTCGATATTTTCACCCATTCGACATTTTCTAAATCGACATTTACAACGTTACCGTTAGATCTTCTACAAACGGGGTTATAAGTTAAGCAGGACAACCTTCTAAGTGATAGAATTCGATAAAAATTTTATAAATGATACACAACACACGTTGACATTTGGGTAGACAAATTGAAATCCATTTTTGTTTTTTTTGTTTTTTTTTCAGGGTGGAAAAAATTTTCAAAAGAGGATACGCACCTAATCTACTTGCACTGTATAATAGCTGAAGAGTAACGATGAGAAGTAAATGCCTATCAAGGATTGAATATTGAAACCCAAAAAGTATAAATTGATTTCTCACTGGAATTTGTAACGTGTTCCACAATTTGGAAGTCCGACTTAAAAAAGAGCTCATACATTTTAGAGTTCTTGTCCGAAAACCGCTCTACTGCATTTGAATGAGATTGAGCTGGTAAGTGTTTATTATGGCGGTTGTGTTTGAAGGATTACCTAGAAAATTTTAAAAAACTGAAAAGCATTTCTCCTACATTACGCCGTAGGTAGGATCTAGTGACTTAAAGACGCTAAGTCTTTTGTGACATTATTATCATTGATAATAGAAAAAGCCTTTTTTGTATCTTATCTAAATATTGGAGAGCAATGCTGGATGCTCCAACAAATACGTAAGAATTATTTTAAAGTCTCGATCAAATATAGGGTTTAAAATTTGAAGTAGATGCAAAGTATTTCCAATTCGCGCTAAAGAATCCTAGGCATTTGCCGGCATATTGACCGAAAATATATGGTCGTTCCACGAAAGTAGTCTATTAAATTCCTAAGATATTAAAGGATTCGGAGTTTTTAATATCTGCCTTACTAAAGGAGATGGTAGGGGAAGAATCGCTTCGCTTATGGATAACAGACAAATTTACGATTTTAAAGCATTCAAAACTTATCCGGTTCACGCTTCTCCACTCTTGAATTATTTTGGTATCATTATTTAAAAAAACTTGAAACTTTAATTCGTTCATTATTTACCGATGTTGAGGTAGAATAAAGCTATAGATTTTGATCATGAATAGCAAAACATTGATAAATTTTAAAAATAAGGTTGCCGATCGAACCGAGATTTTTAGGAAGGACTAGCATTGAATTCAAATTTTTTTGAGTTAAAGCCATTCAATATAACTTCTATTGAATGGTGTGAAAGGAAAGATTCCATCCATAATTTGAAAAGTTTGCCTAAACCAAATGCTTCAAGCTTTTTTCAAAAGTGCGGCAATCCAAATGTGATCAACAATTTTGAATATATGTAAAGTGATAATGTTTTTTTCGTCATATCGTCGCCAAGCAACGGCCCAATTTTTCAGTTAAAAAAGTCAACAGTAGGTCACATGTTGATATATTTGACCTAAAACTATATTGTTTAACGATTATAACTTACTAATATATAACTTAATAAGATAATTATTTATTAACGAACTTAATCAATAATATAATAAGTTCAGTACATGGCTAAATAACTTGCTTCAATCAGATTAAACTAGACCAGCAATCCAGATGAAAATCTATAAAAAAATAACGGCTTTGCGTTATTTTAATTAAACAGCAACTCAATAAATTGATTAATGGACAATCAATTATATTGAACCTTATTTTAGTTTAAAACCAAGTATTAGTACTAGTACTTGTAAAAGTACAAGTACAAGTACTTATTAAATTATCTTCACTTATAGTAAAAATTGTTAATTTAAATTAAAAATATTTTTACTAAAATTAAAAATTTTTCACATAAAGTAAAAACGTATTCACTTAAAAAAAAAAAATAAATTATTTATATATACAATACCTTCTAAATAAAAGGCGTGATAACTGATGAAGGTAGGATCTAGTAAAAAAATGTAATTTAAATAATGGAATGGGTATAATTAAAATTAATAATAAACGAGGAAGATTATAGTTGCCCTTGTCAACTTTTAGATACCCATGCGTGTATTAAATAAATAAGAATTTCATATATTGCAATTGAACTGTTTGACAGAAAATTCAAAATATTTGTTTTTTTTTATATTTAATTACAAAAAAAATTAATAAAAAAAAATATGAATTAAAAAAAAGATGAATTTAAAAAAAAAAATATGCTCTGAACGAGATTCGAACACACACTTTTCAATTAACATGTCGACGTCCTAACCACTAAGCCATCGACTTTATATTCATCTCATTTTTTTTTTTAAATTATTATAGTTGCGATGGTATCAATTGTTTGTTTTGAATAACTGTTTTGAATTTTTTTAAAAATGTATTAAAAAAAAATAAATAATTTATAAATGAGAGTTTTAAGTTGAATTTAAAAAAAAAAAAAATTTTCCCTAACCTGCATTCGAACCGAGACATTTGTGCTACAAGTAGCATGTCCTAACCACTACACCATGAATCGATTAATAATTAGATAACAATTTGTTTGTTTTTATATTTGGTTTCTATTTCGTTATTAATTTTGAAAATACTCATAAAATTTCGAAAAATTTGTATGGCAGCTACCCGAAGCCTTTCTCCGATTTTAACCAAAAACAACAGGGAACCTACAAATTGTCTAAAATTTACTTTGTGAAAGTTTCAGAACTCTAGCTCTTATAGTTTTTGAGTTATCGTGCTGACGGACGGACGGACACACATAGCTAGATTGATTCACTTTTCGATGCTGATTCGATAAGTACCCTTGACACTATATCTAGCTCGTATATTTCGATGCGTTACAAACGGAGGAGTAATTTTAATATACCCGATGTTCATATATGTATGCACGGATATAAAAATAAGATGAACAACCTACATTCATAATTGAAAGATTGAAATTTTTCATTTTATTTACATTTACTTTGAAAAACATAAATTTCTTGAAACTAAGAAGAAAAATAGAATATAAAATCTAAATTTAGAAAAAACATATAATATAATTTTTGTAAGTACTATCTCATATTTAAAAATAATAACATATTTATATATAAATTTATGAATTCACTCAAAAGTACAAAAAACAAAATTTTTAATTAAAGGTATAAAAATTTTAATAGGAAATTTAATAGGAAAACTTATTAATAAACTTGTTATTTAACACTAAAAAAAAATAAAAGAAAACTCTAACGAAATCTTTTTTTTACCTATACATTTAGGTGATAAAAATAGTAACACGTTTTCTAAAATACCTGTATATTTAAAACATAAATAATTAATTACTATTAAAGTAAAGTGTTTAAAAAAAAATAAAGTGAATAATTCACAAGTATTTTGTATTGTAAATAATTTTTTTATTGTCTGCGAAGTCGTTCTTTCTTGAGGCAAAAAAAAATGCATTTACACTAAATTTTAATAAAATCCGCTAAGATTTTATAAATTATTAGAATTTGACATTTTCGAAACTTTTAGAACCTCTAGACACTATGATACTAAAATAAATTTATGAAAGCTACTCTTCTTGAGTACCTACCAATAGTCTATGTACCATTTGACTATTGAATACATTCTGATGGTTCGATTTTAAGATTTCTTGAAAAGTCTGGAGTTTTTATATGGTGCCTTCCGATCCTTTGGTCTGATTTGGCCCATCAACGAATCAAACCTTATTATTGTTTTATTTGATTACAAAGTTTTCGCATTTACTCATTTCCTACAAAACGGAACAACTTTAGTATAACGAATTATTCTATTATAAAATATAAAATTATAATAATTGTATGACATATATCTGATTAAAGTTTAAAAAACTTTTAATTATTATATTTTTAATATATATATTTAAATATTATTTAAAAAAACATTTGTCAAAATTGAACAATTTTGAAATTACTTTGACTTTTGACATTTGTTAAAATAATTTGTCATAATTTATTAAACAAAAGTTTAAAAACATTCATATACATACGTTGTAGTGGAGGAATTAAATAATTTTTTTAAATATTTTATAAATTATCATGTCTATTATAAGTTATAACAATGTCTATTTGAAATTAAAAATATCTCTTTAATAAAATGTACTGTAAAATGTCAAAGTGACTGTCAAAGTCAACAAAGGAAAATATATTAAAATGAAAATTTGTCAATTCGTTACTACATTTTGTTTCATTTGATTACTTTGAATATTAAGTGCATTTAGTCAAGTGTACTTTGAATACAAGTGTCATAACAAATAATACATTTCATTTCATATTTTTTATATAATATTTTACATATTTCTATATATTATATCACAATCACAATTTGTAAATATTTTAGCTGTAAAGATAATTTTTCTATAATCTAAACTCTATAAAATAATACTAATTAGTTAAGTAAGAGAAACATTGTATATTATGGTAATATTTAATAAATAAATAAATAAAATATAATATTTTCGAAAAAAAAATAATTGAAAAAAAGTAATTATATTTTTATTTGATTATCGACTATAAATTACAAAAATAGGTACCTATTTAAAATTAATTTAATCAGCCTCCTATAAGTATGCAACAATAATTCAATATATAGAAAAATTTCAATTTAATTCTATATGAACATTTTGAAAATGTAATATTAAAAAATCTTAAATAAATTAATATTACTTATAATAACTAATTATACCCGTGCATACATATATGACATCGGGTATATTAGATTTGCTCCTCCGTTTGTAACGCATCGATCTAGACGAGCTAGATATAGTGTCAAGGGTACGTATCGGCTCAGAATCGAAAAATTAGTCGATCTAGCTATGTGTGTCTGTCCGTCCGTCCGTCCGTCCGTCCGTCCGTCCCTCCGTCCGTCCGTCCGTCCGTCCGTCCGTCCGTCTGTGTGTCAGCACGATAACTCAAAAACTAAAAGAGCTACAGTTTTGAAATTTTCACAAAATATTTTTCAATCAATTTCTAGGTTCCCTATTTTTTTTGGTTAAGATCGGACCAAAACTTCGGGTAGCTCTCGAACAGCTAACTTTTTTAACTCCAATATTTTCATACAAAAATTTTAACATGAAGTATTTAATATGAAATTATATGAATTTTGTTTGTTTTTGTTTTTTTTTTGTTTTTGTTACAAAAAGTAGATAAAAAGTAGATTTCGAGTTAGAATTTCATATGATTTAAATGATGCGTAGTTTATTTAAGATAAGCAAAAAAAAAGAAGACAAAGATTTTTTTAAGTAAATGGCTTATTGATATTGATAGATAATTATGAATATATATGATGAATCATCTGATGATTATTATATGAATAATGATCATATGAAGTTGATTTGGCTTAAGTTTAATATATTCGTGAATTAAAAATTAATTATAAGAGATGGAATTGAAAAATTAGAGCAAGAGTTTTGAAATTCACACAAAACATTTTTGGGACATTTTTGAGGTTCCCTATTCTTTTTGGTTAAGACCAGATCAAGGTTTCGGGGAGCTGCCACACAACTTATTTAAATCAATATGAATTTCTTCAAAAGTAATTATACCAGGAAGATGAAAATTACACACGGTTAGTTTTATAATGTATCAAGAACTTATATGAAGTTTCAAAATGTTACGACTTCATTTTCGGGGGGCTGCCATACAACTTTTTTGCACCAATATGAATTTCTTGAAAACTGATTATACTACGAGGATGAAAATTACACACTGTTAGTTATATAATGAATCGAGCACTTATATGAAGTTTCAAAATGTTACGGCCCCGTTTTCGGGCAACTGCCATACAAAGTAATCAATTCGATAACTGTGAATCTAATGAAGCTACGAGGTTAAAATCAAAACTGGGCAGATAAAGTAATAGGGCAAGTTAGTTGGCAAAGTTGGACATCACTCGGACCAACTTTTAGGGCGGGCTATTTTTTTTTTTTTTGTTTTTAAGCAAAAATTATGGTAGTATAATGGAATTAAAAATTTAATTTTTTTTTTAAGCTAAAATTATGGGATGAAAAGGTAAATTTTTTTTTAACTATTTTACTTTCTTATATTTTTTTTGTAATATTTATAATAGCATAGAGGAAATAAATAACGGTTAGTGGGTATGCACGGGTATCTAAAAGTTGACAAGGGCAACTATAATCTTCCTCGTTTTGTTTAAAATGAATTTTTCTAAAATTTTACAAATTAAAATTAATTAAATTAAAACAAATTAAATTAATTTCAAATACTAAAAAACATAAGTTTAAATTTGTATTTTATTTATTTAAAAATAATTATAAATTATAATAAAAAACAAAAACATAATACAAGTAAAATATTTATTTTAAAAAAAAAAACTATAATTAATTTATTTATAATTAAATTGTCTTTTATTATTAAATGAAATAAATAAAAAGTTTTATTTTTATTTTTAAATTAAATAATCTGTTGTGACATTAAAAATGAACAATTTTCAAAAAATAAAATATATTTAAGCCTTTATATATGTATAAACAAATCCGTTTCGCCACTCTTATTTTGTATTTTAAATAAAAATAATAAATTATTTGAAAAAGGTTTACATACACAATACCTACAGTTTATAATTGTACATATATATACATTTATAAACTTATACATATTTATATATGGATATAAGAAAAAAAAAAACAAAACAATTAAATTTTGATTGATAGTTATTAAAAATTGTTCTTTAAAATGATATTTTTTAAGATTTATAATTAAAATAATAAAATAAATAAAACTTTTACACGTCTAGAATTAATAAATCTAAAATTAATTTGAAAATAAAATAAAATATCATTAGTAGATAAAAAGAACACCTATATCCCAACAGTAATAAGATAATAATCAAATTGGTTACCATGACAACACTTTATTTGAATTAATTTAAGGACAAATTTCAAGCTGCTCCCATAACCTAAGAATATTCCAACATAGCAATTAATATCAACGAATTAAGATCCTTTAGCAAAAAAAAAACAAAATATAAGGGCTAAGAGCCTAAATGGATAGAATTAGGGAACCTTTAGCTAAATCAATAACAATGTTTTAAAACCCACCACAAGCATAACGCAAATGGCCTTAACGTTATCTACTTAAAAAATAAAATGTGGATGCTTTAAATAAAACCTGAATTAAAACATTGCAGTTTCAACCTGAATCAAAATTTGCAGTTTCAACCTGAATCAAAATTTGCAGTTCCAAATCCTGGATGCACAAGGAGGGAAAGAAAATGCAACTGAAACATATTTACCATGTAACAATAGAACTTTTTAAAAAAAAATAGTTATTTTTTGTATTTTTTAGCATTATAAATTTTTGAATACAAAGTTTATAATACCATAATTAAACAGTTGTATACAGTTAACAATATAAATGTTAACAAAAATTAAATTTAATTTCAAAGCAATTACATTTACATAATACCACATTAATTCATACTCTTTTTTTGATATCCTGAATAATAAATGAGCCTTTTATATTTTTTATTTCAATTTTTTCCCCCCCTTTTTTACATTAATACTTAAATCCCTTTCTTTTTAACTATTTAAAATAATAGAAAGTATTAACTTTCCACCCTTTCATTTATTAAAAAATTTTATTAAATAAATATTTTATTTTGGTTTAATTTGTTTTTTTTTTTTTAATGATAATAATAAAATCAAGTAATACAATCAGTTTTTTAATCTTCTTTTAAAATAATTTCAGTTTTTATGTACAAATTATTTATCATTAATCATTTATAAATGGTACACAAACAATTTTACATATATTACCTGTGATATATAAAATTGAAATGAAATTAAAAAAAAAAAAAAATCCCGTTTTTATATCAATTTTTAAAGATTTCCCCATCAATAATGAAGCAGACGACCCTTAATCAATTTGTTGTTGAAAACTTGCAGTCAACTTAATTAATATATTATCTGTGATTTATAAATCTGAATTGAAATTTATTTTTTTTTTAATATTATTTAAATCTTTATGAAATTTTATAATCAAATTGGAAACTCATACCAAACAATGAAGATAGACATCAAAGTCAATTATATATTTAACAACTTGTTGATTGAATACCTAAGGTGACAATAATGTTTTTACTATCTGTGATTTATAAATCTGAATTGAAATTTATTTTTTTTTTAATATTATTTAAACCTTTATGAAATTTTATAATTAAATTGGAAGCTCATACCAAACAATGAAGATAGACATCAAAGTCAATTACATATTTAACAACTTGTTGATTGAATACCTAAGGAGACAATAATATTTTTACTATCTGTGATTTATAATATTGAAATGAAATTTATTTTTGCTGTAATATTATTTAAATCTTTATGAAATTTTATAATCAAATTGGAAACTCATACCAAACAATGAAGATAGACATCAAAGTCACTTATATATTTAACAACTTGTTGATTGAATACCTAAGGTGACAATAATGTTTTTACTATCTGTGATTTATAATATTGAAATGAAATTTATTTTTGCTTTAATATTATTTAAATCTTTATGAAATTTTATAATCAAATTGGAAACTTATACCAAACAATGAAGACAGACATCAAAGTCACTTATATATTTAACAACTTGTTGATTGAATACCTAAGGTGACAATAATGTTTTTACTATCTGTGATTTATAATATTGAAATGAAATTTATTTTTGCTTTAATATTATTTAAATCTTTATGAAATTTTATAATCAAATTGGAAACTCATACCAAACAATGAAGATAGACATCAAAGTCACTTATATATTTAACAATTTGTTGATTGAATACCTAAGGTGACAATAATATTTTTACTATCTGTGATTTATAATATTGAAATGAAATTTTTCTTCACAAAATTGCCCTTAGTCTGAATATTAAATGTCATTTATATAATATAATAATGATATATAAAATATAAATTAAGACAATAACAATAGACACATAATAATGTTTATAAACTAGCTTTGTAAAAACGTAAACGTAGATGGAGAACCCCTAGAATTAAATACATATTTTAAAGCAAACAACTGTCAAGAGAAAAGATTAATATAGATCTATTTATATATATATATTACATTTACAGATATCGTTATAGAAGTTTTAGATTTAAAATTTTACATTTTATATTTATAATTATTTAAAAATTTAATTATAAAATACAGTTAATCGTAAAACAAGTCGTATTTTACCTTTTCCTATTATTTTACACACATATTTATATATATGTATATATATATATAATATAATATAATATATATAAATTTTTAAATTAAAATGAAATTACTAAATACTAAAAAGATTGTATACCTATTTTTACACTGAAAATAAATTTTAATGTTTAAAAAATCTGTTGCGCCAATTAAAGTACAATTTTAGATGTTTTGGTTTTTTTTTTTTTGTTATAGATACAATTTTATATAAAATAATTAAATATGAATTAATTTCATGTACATATATATATACATATATTTATATCTACATTTTATACTTTATTTCCTATACCTATATTTTATAATTATTTGAATTTAACCCATTCAAAACAAACGTATTACAAATTAAATGAATGTCTTTCATCTATTTTATTTTTATTTTATTGTATGTATATATATATATATATATATATATTTTGTAACAATTATTTGTTGAATATTGTACACATTATGCTTCCTTTAACTAATAAGTTTCCAAAGAGAAGATCAGAAAATAAATAATAAATGTAGCAATTGTATTTATGTATAGCTCTATATAGCTCCAAAGTACAAATTAAATTTTGCATTCCAATTCACATATTAAAATTCAGAATAAATAAAATTTGTCTTTATTAAATATATATATATATATATATATATATATATATATATATATATATATATATATATATATATAGTGTTAGTGTTTACTGAAATCTTGAGCTAGCAAGCATGTTTATGCCATAAGGGTACATATTGTAACTGGAGAAAAGATATTGGGTGCAATAATTAGGATTAGTCTATAATTAGAGTTGATATAAATGAATTTTACACACAATTATACTTAAATGAAATAGTATTTTTCACAAACAGTATGTAGTAACACATTAGATTTAAAATCGAACATATTATAATTGTATAGATGTAATTCTATTTATTATATATTTTATCATTTTGTAAACGGCTGGCAACGGCATTATGCTATTGGTTAGAGTGCCGACCTTTCATGCGAAAAGCCCGTGTTTGAATTCCAGTGAAAGTGAAAAAAATAACTTTTATCTGTTTTTCCACTCGATTCAGCTACCATTCTCCATCGAGTTCGAATTAATGGCCTTTAATAAAAGAATACATTAATTATAACAATATAAGCAAAATATATACAAATAATTTAATTGAATAATATAACTCACAGATTTAGAAATCCAAATAACTCAAATACAAAATTATTACAATATAAACAAAATAGAATTGTATCTATTGAAAATGTAAGACGTTTTTATATGTTAAAAAGGATTCGAAATCAAACTTTTCAAATCAAAGATCAGCACACTAGCCACTGTTGCATTCAGCTGATTCGTCTAAACTTTAACTGTTCAAGAAAATTTAAAGCAATACGAATAAAATAAAAACTACATTTATCTAGTTAGTTATAATTCAACATTCAACATTCTAAAAATTATTTGAAAAAAACTCTCCATCTTTTGAAAAACAAACTTACACATAGATAAATTTCATGTTTATCAATGTAATTTTTACCCAGGTAACCACATTTTATTAAAATATAATTGGTTAATCAAGGTTTACATAATCAAATATATTATATTCTGAATATAATTGTGTATTTTACTTGTATTGTCCTTTACATCTTTCCTTCTCTCCTCTTGATTATTGTAGAATATTTTCTTCAAATATAGATATTTGTTTTTTTGTCTTCTTTCAAATTATAGACTTGAAACTCTATTCAATTTCGGTTTTACGTATCCTTCACCCCTCTTACTTCAAAAAACCAAAAAAAACTTTTTTGGAAACATATTTTTATATCATTATACGCTCTGCCCTTTAAATTTAATTTTTAAATGAGATTCGCAAACATCAGGTCTACAATAAAATAGATTAGAATAACAAAAATATTTCGTCACGTTTATAATATAAAAGGTAAGAAAAAAAAAAAAAATAAAAAAAAAATTAAGAAGAGATAATGTCAACTGTGGGATAATTTTACGAATATAATTTTTTATTGAATTTTCAGATACGTAACTAGACCGTGAGTTCAGCGTATATAAAAAAAAAAAATCACAGAAATTTCATGCTGTATTGGAAAAACCAAATTTTATGAAAAAGTTCACCATAAACTCTATTGCCAATATTTCAGACATATTTCCATATTTTCCACAAGACTTTGAATTATGCATAGAAACGGAAGAAATTGTATGGAAACTATTCGAACCACCTGCAATAGTTCTGTGATCCTCCACTAGTTCAAAACCACTGGTAACAACGCCTAATTTTGCTAAAATTTCAGAAGCCAAACTTTATTAAGCACAGTTCTATGATCAAATGGAAAAAATATACGTGCAGCTACTCGAATTAGCTGAACAACCTGTTTCAATTGCAATAACAAAGACACCTTTTATAAACATACGAAAATGTTTATCTTAAAGACGAATGCACACGGACATACATAGCTAAGCCGATTTAGTTTTTGATTTTGGATAAGTGAATCTGTATCTACTCCCCGTTCTTTTACAGCGTTATAAACAAAATAACAAATTTAGTACAGCCTTATAATATCGTTCGTATACAAGTATAATAAAACTAAAAATTAAGAAATTTTCTTTTAAGCAACAAATGTTACTGTTGCTGCTATTACTGTTACTGAAGTTGTTATTATTGTTGCTTCAAAAAAAAAAAATACAAAAAAAAAAAAGACAAAAACTAAAGGAATGTCATTATTTTTATGATGAAAGAACTTTGAAATATAAAAAAAACAATATAAATAGGAAAATAGAATGGGATCCAAAATAAAAATAATTACAAATTTTTCCAAAAGAATAAGAAAAAAAACTTTAATTGCTTAAATAAATTTGTTTTAATTATTAAAGGATTTGTTCAAGGATTACTGAAAACAAAACAAATAAAATAAGGAAAGAACTATGGAATGGGTAAGCTCAGTATCTAAAGCTCGAAAATCAAAATCTTGAAATTTTGGTACCGACCTCTATGGAATATAAATACAAAAATATTATTATTAAGGCGTACCACAAGGATTTATCTGGCTGGATCTGCTTCTTAATTAGTAATATTATTTTATATACAAGCTTTAGATTTGGAACATATTACATAACTGGGCGAACATTCAAGGTTTCAGGTATCAGTAGATGTATGTTAATGATATTTTGGAAAATTTGTGTTTTAATTACAAGTACATATAAGGTTCTAGCAGATTGTATCACAAATAATTTGTATAAATAAAACAAGTTATGAAAAAAACCAAGGGTTTTTAAAAAGCACATTTTCAAAATTATATAGGGTTTCTTACTGAGTATTTTAACATTTATTTTTTAATTTAGTTATTTCATCAATTTAATAATTATGAATAATAGTGAAATCAATACTTAGAATACAATCCCTGTTAACAAGTGCGAAATATAATGGTGGAGCTTCAATGTTAACGTTTAATTTTGGAAAAACATACACTGGTTTTAATTTTTAAGACCTAGTAGCCCTTCAATAGGAAAGGTTTCCAAATTTATGCTTAGCAAACTTGTGGTGGATCTGCCCATGACCATCCTGTCCAATTAAATTGTTAATCAATTGTTAACTCCACCAAAAATTTGGAATTCTACCTAGAATTTTATTATCTATAAGGAAAATTAGTTAAAACTAAGAGACAATTTCTTCAATTTAAAAAACCCCTTGCAAATTTAAGAAAACTCTTTAACATATGTTGAAAAATAATGATGCAGCTTTAAATTTTGTATATTTGTAAAAAAAAATTTGATTAGGTATAAAAGTTACAGGAGTTTAAAAACTGAAAAATTTCAATTTTCGAGACCTTATAGCTCCTAAACAGGAGGCTTGATTAAAAAAATTTTGTTAACCGACTCCCACTAATTTCTGAGGATCTAACTTGTCCCAAAATTTAAAGATCCTAGCTGGAACTGTTTAGAAGATATTTGGGGCCAAAAATGTTGTTAAAATTTAGTTTTGCATAATGGTAAATTTTAGTACCGCATGGCAAGCCTAAATATTTGCATTTAAAAAATTTATAAAGTTTATAAAACCAGCTATCTTTTGATGTTTTCAGATTGAAAATACATCTAACAAAACTCTTGTTATAACAATTTAAAGATAGGACTTTTTCCAACTTTGGGAGGCTGTAGCTCCGTAATGGGTGACGCTACAGAAAAAAGTTCTTCTACGAAATTATTTCTTTTTGCAATATCTAATATTAATATCTATATCTAATTTCTTTACTCTATTTCAAACGGTGTAAAAGTTTTTTGTAAAAATACGGATAAACGGGCGGACAGAGAGACTGAAGCTATATAGGCAAATTTTTACAAAATTTTTTGAAAATGTGCTAAAAACGAAAAGTAAAGTATTTGAAATTAAAAATTTAATATAATAAAATGAACAACACTTTATTGTGTGGA
Source organism: Dolichopus griseipennis (assembly GCA_963082915.1). Classification (NCBI taxonomy): domain Eukaryota; kingdom Metazoa; phylum Arthropoda; class Insecta; order Diptera; family Dolichopodidae; genus Dolichopus; species Dolichopus griseipennis. Next base: position 18,436,017 of record OY720444.1, on the reverse strand, counting down.
GAGCGGCTTGCGCAAATTGTGGAATTTAATCTATACAACTGCGAAAAGAAAGGGATTACAAAAATTGTACCAAACAACTGTCCCTTAACCCTTAACTCACCTTAACACCAACCCAGCCCGATGACATCCATCTGTTAATAGGAACATCAGAAGAGGATTTTTTAAATTTATTAATGTAAAGTTCACATGGTCTGTTCTTTTGCAGATACGGTTGTTTTCGTTTCTCTGGTAAATTCTTTTATCGGTTACCAATCTATGGTTTCCATTCTTCCACAAAATAACAATGGGAACTGCATCCTAGTCTACCATATGTTTCCCCAATAGATTTATTGACAATATATTTGACCTATGGTTGACAGTTAGACGTTCACGTTCTCATTTTTATGACTATCAAATTCATTAAGCTAAAATCTCTTTCAGCTTCTGCTACTAATTGCAATAGTAATGCATTTTATAAGGCATCATAAATATTGAAAAGTATATATACTATTTTAATTTTGCTCAGGATTGGATTCTGAGCGGAATTAGGTATGTATGTCTATTCGTTAGTCCGATAACCGATAACTTAAAAACTAATAACTAATTAGGGTTATGAAATTCAAGAGAAAATAAATCTGGAACTATTCGTAGGTTGCCTTGCTTTTAGCTTACTCTTTTGTTCGTTTAAATCTGACCACAATTTTGGGTATCCCTCAAAAATCATGTGTTACTTTGAATTGATAATCATCTATTAAAATTTTCAATTATATAAATCAGTTCTAAAAATAAATAATCACTTTGTTTTAAATAATAATAAATAATCGAAAAAGTTTTCAGTATATATTATATATATGTATTATAAATATGATTATATATCAATCAAAAAAAAAAACGAGTAAGAGTGTAGTAGAGTAGGCTGTGTCAACTCTGGGATACCTGTATTATCGTAATATAAACATTATATCATCCGGTTAACTAGTTTTTGCAAAATTTCAAACATTCAGCTTTAAAGTAATGCTCATATTTAATATGAAGCTGAATAGCAACTACTTGAACAAACTGCAGTAGCCCAGCCAAATTTTGAAGAAACTTTGGCCATAAAACTAAACTATTTTTGGCAAAATTTCAGACATCCAGCTTCAATAGGTATAGAGAAATGCTCATAGAAGAGAAGAAGTTGTATGGCAGCTACTCAAATCCACTGCACTACCCCATTTAAATTTCCACGAACTTTGGCTATAAAACTCAACTACTTTTGGAAAAATTTCAGACACCCATCTTCAATAGGTATAGAGAAATGCACATATAAGAGAAGAAGTTGTATGGCAGGTACTCGAACCTGGCTATTGCATAAAAACGAGTTTCTGAACATTTCAAAACCGTAATCGTTTTTTTTGAGTTTTCGTGTGCTCACCAGAGACCTATAGTCATACGGGTATAATTATAATACGGTGTACCCGTATATGAGAAAAAATATTAGTAGTTCAAGAACTATATATCTGGGAGAAAACCAGATGCCGAATATGAACAAAACTCAAGTAATATTGAAGATTTAGAATTGGGAGTTATATTCAATTTAGTTCTATGGGTCCTACGTTATTCGCAAGTTACATTAGCATTATTACTCAACTTCAGATTAAAGGCAAAGCTTTTATTTATGCAGACGATATAGCGATTGTATTCAAAAATAATAATTACACTGGACTGTAAAAACAAATAAATGAACGTCTAAAAAAAGTTAGTATAAATGGATGGTGATTCCATAAACTTACGGGGAATATTAGAAATACTAAATACATGATTATTAAAAAACAATCATCAATAAACATAAATATTGTTTTTAGTGATATGTATTAAGTTAGAAGAAGTTTCAATATTCAAATACTTAAAAAGATACATTAAAGCCCAATTAAATTGAAACTGCAAATCAAAGGAAATTGCCAAAAAGTACCAAACGTATTGCAAGAATTTTCAAAGTAGCGCAAAAACCGGACCATATGAATAAAAAATATAAATATTCTATTGCATAAAAAGAGATAATTTTATTGAATAAAACTGATTAGATGCTAGAGCTAGTCAAAATCACATTATCTGAATGAAATAACAAATAAATAAAATTAATTACAAATATATATATAACTAAACTGGTTTTAACGAGACAGACGTTTTAAAAGCTCGGAATTCCAATCACACTAAAATATAATCTAAATATTATTTTATATTCCAGTATAAAAAGTTCGCATTGTGATTAACATCGTATACCTTAAAAAAAAAACAATTTTTAAATAACAAGTTTAATATTAAATAAAATAAAATATAGATTTTGAGTGATGATGGAATATTATTTTAAAATAATATTTAATTATATTTTCATATTAATTGTTATATTTCCAAATACCACAAAATCACTAATTTGTCCAAATGTTTTTCCATATTTCGGTGTAAGACCATCATGTGTATTAAAAAATAGAAATCAAGTTAATTGTTTTGGCAGTCTTGCTGGTGTTGTAAAAGCTCATATTCAATGTGAAAATGGTTATTACAATTTACAAAATGTAACACAACAAACTTTATTATGTAATCAAGATGGGAAATGGTCCGAAGAAATTATAGAATGTATCCCAGAGTGTGTCCAACCACCAAATATCAATAAATTAATAATGAATTTTAATTTTTTTAATAATTTTAATAATTTTCAATCTAAAGCATGGTATGCTGAAATTATTCAGAAAACGCAAATCGATGGACAAGCAAATAAAATACCAGCAATCATTTTAAATGAAAATTTAATTTTAACATTAGAAAAATATTTTAGTATTTCAAATGAAACGGATTTCATTTTTACAAAAGAATTTGCTAATAAATTTATAATAAGAATTTATAATGATGAAATTAAATTTTCAGAGCACACAATTAATAATATGATATGCTACAGCAAGGATGACATGTAAATAAATTTTTTTTTAATTATTTAAAATTAAATCATTTTTATTCTAATAGAAATGAATCGGAAAATCTAGATAGACTAGAAGCCACAGACAAATTGTGTATTATCAAAATTTCACATCTAGAATATATCGAATTTAATGAAAATGTTAAACCTATTTGTTCAAATGATAAAAATTTTGCATCTCTTACAAAATTAATTGATTTTTGTCGTAAAAGTAAGTTCTGAACTTAATTATTAGTTTTTATTTAAAAATTTATTCATTTTTTCTGAAGGTAATCGAAAAAATTTTGTTAATGAATGTGTAGTTCCACCAAATAATGATCGGAAAGTTGAAACAGTATGTCTTAAAGAGAATAATGAATTTTCTACAGTATATGAAAGTAATAAAAAAAATCTTATTCAAACTGATTGTTTAGAAGTATCTGAATATATAACAAGACGTTGCAAAATCGGTTATCAGTATTTAAATCCAAATGAAGATGATTATTTAAGTGGATGTGTTAAAGGATCATGGAAATATGAAGATAATGGATGCGATCTAACATGTGGAGAAATATATAAAAATAAAACATCTACACTTCAATTAGTTTATGGAGGTAAAAGAAATGATATAATATTAACACCATGGCATGTAGGAGTTTTCGATAATACTACCACAAGTTCAAATAATTTTGAACAAAAATGTGGTGGTACAATAATTGATTCAAATATTATTTTATCCGCTGCACATTGTTTCTACGATGATGCAAATTCTAGAGTTGATGATGCATCTAATTATTTTATTGGAGCAGGAAAAACTTATCGAAATTTTTATGCTCTTGAAAAATTTGCTCAATTTATTGGAATAAAAGAAATTCATATTCCTAAAAAGTAAGAAAATATGAAAATTAAAACTTAGCACAATAAAATTAATATGTTATTTTATAATTACAGTTATAATCCAATTAGTAATGCAAATGATATTGCTATTTTACTTTTAAAAAAGCATTTTAAATTTTCAACACATATTAAACCTGTTTGCATCGATTTTAACCATTATAAAGATTATGCTATTAAAGGTGGCTTAACAGGAAATATTACTGGATGGGGTCACACATCAGATAACCTTAAAGTAAGTAATGCAACGCTAGTAACAAGTTTAACAACTTTAACAAATGATGAATGCAGAAAAAATCTTGATCCAAATCTGATGTCAGAAGTTGTCGGTGACAAATTTTGTGCGGTAAATAGAAAAGATAATTCAACAGCTTGCGAAGGTGATAGTGGTGGCGGTTTTGTAATAAAAAAAATGGTTGGAAATGAAGAACGTCACTATTTAATTGGAATTATTAGTTCTGGTATAGATGGAAGAAAATATTGTACTGCTGGTTTTACAACCTTATTCACCAATATACAATTTTATCAAACATTTATTAAAGATATAATTTCAGAAAGTAGAACTGAAAGTTTAATTTCAGTAAATAATCAAATTTTTAAAAATGAGAATAGTGGTTGCGATATTACAAATATTAAATCAAGCATTGAAGAAGACAATATTTGTGGAATAATTGATGAAAATTCGAAACGATTTACAATACCATTAATATACCAAGGTAATAAAATTGATATAACTTCAGCACCATGGCACGTGGGAGTTTTTCAGAAAAATACGGGCTCTTTAAGATATATTTGTGCTGGTAGCATCATTCATTCGAATATTGTTATTACAGTAGCACATTGTATTGTATTTAGAGAAAATGAACTCTCTGATTTTCTAGTAGGTGCAGGAAAAACATATATGAGTTATGACGCAATTGAGAAAAATAGCTATTTTGTAAAAGTTAAGGAAACCCATATACCAAAAGAGTAAGTTAAATGGCAAATTCTTTATGGTAAAATGATAAACAATGTCATTAAGTTTTTTTTTTTTAATTGATAAGATTTGGTGGCAAATTAAAAGAGCCAGTTTAAGTCCAAATTTAATGAGTGCAATTTCATTTCATATGCTCAACGTTTTTGAACATATTCCACACATTTTGTTTGTAGTAGAGTTGAGAAAGTTTACACATAATCGATGCTTGAAAATAAAAGTTACACATTTACGTCAGGTTTTCAGTGTAACTAGAGGTTCAAAGATCATTAAGATTTCGTTTTTAAGTGAGAAAACGAAAGCACTTTCTTTACTTTTTCATTCTTAATTGTCAATAACCAAAAAGATCGTGATTCGTGATTGGTAAATCCCATCAACAATTTTGCAGTTTTATTAAACTATTTTTGATTTGTCAACCAACTGACGATTAAAAAATTTGCTCAAAATTTAAAACTTTTTATTTCTTTTTGTTATATATACATATTTTATTAAAATTTTTATTTTTCACTTTATTTTAGCTATAGCCAAGAAAGTACAGTAAACGATATTTCAATTTTAATTTTGGATGAACATTTAAAATTTTCACCTTATATAAGACCGGTTTGTATTCATTTTAATAATGATAACGATCACAGCATTCAGGATAATTTAAAAGGATTTACCACCGGATGGGGTAATATATACCCCTCAAGCGATTTTAGCGATGAATTAATAGTGGCAGAATTTAAAACCTTAACAAATGAGAAATGCAAAGCAATGAATCTAAATAGTCATTCAAGTATTACGGCTGACAAATTTTGTGTAATAGGTAAAAATAATGCTACAGGTTGCCGTGGCGATTCTGGTGGTGGGTTTGTTGTTAAAAAAAATTTTGGATCAGGTGAACGGTATTATTTATATGGAATTCTTTCCAACTCGCTTTACCACATGCATCATTGTACTGGTAAAGATATTTCGGTTTTTGCTAATGTACAATTTAATAAAAATTTTATTAAGGATTTAATTGCTAAAAATCGTATTGAAAACAAAATTTATGACAAAATATTTAGTAAAATTAAAGAAATTTTTAATTAAAATATGGGATTTTTTTGAAGTTTATCTCTCGACAATGTAAGTAATTCTTAAAACACCATCATTGCATACGTATTTTTTCAAATGAATTCTCATATTAAAGCTTTAAAAATTAATTATATACATATAAAAAAAAATGGAATTTTTGTTCCCCTAAATTTTTTTGCTCTACATCTGAATGATTACTTTATAAATGGATAATATAATGAATATGTATAAACATACATATATGTATACCTAAAATTAACTGAGTTTTTATAACCTAACCCTTTCGTGGGCTGTGGAAAGTATACTTCCCACTTAGCTAAAAACCTTCTAAAAACTATAATTTTACCAGTACGAATTATTTTTTGATTTCAGAGTCATCTGTTGACAATAATCTAAATGTGAAAAAACAATAACAGCGGTGGCAGCACCTCTGATAAGTTTATTTTTATATTTTTTGGTGAAGATGCATTAAAAGTGACAGTTTGCAATTTTGAATTTGCCAATTTTGTGATTTTTTATAGTTTATTTTTATATTTGCGAATATATTTTTGAAAATTTATAAAAAAAGTAAGTAGTGTTTATTATATTATGCGTTTAACGTATTAAAAAGAAAATATTTAGTGTGGATCGAATGTAAAGTGAATTTTATTAGGTGGGTAGTATTCTTCCCACGGCCCACGACCAATTAGTTGTGGTGGGAATTATACTTCCCAACGAACACTACATTTTTTTTTTTTTGCAGATTCAAATGGATAATATCTCAAATTTCGATTTGGAAAATCCAAAACATGTTGAGAGAATTTTGGATATGTGCTTTGGCTTACCATCTGATGATGAAGTTTCTGAGGAAGAAGCTGATTTCGGTGCTAGGGAAGAATTGCAAGCATTAGAGGAGACATCAAAGAGTCAGACTCCCAATGAATTGATACAAAATTTTGTATTAGAAGAAGAATTTGATAATAAATTAATTTTTGATAATGATGAGAGTGAAGAGAGTGAAGAGGATGATGATGAGGAATGGACTGAAGATTTATCTTATTTTGAACAAGAAAATCCAATTTTCGACTTTGAAGCTTCCACATCGAAAAATTTTGAAAACGCTAAATCAGAATTAGATTATTTTTTGAATTTGATGGACAACGACTTGTTAAATTTGATTGTTGTAGAAACAAATAGATATGCCCAAGAAAAACCGGGAAGTTCTTCTAACAATTGGATAAACATAACATTAGAAGAATTAAAAGCATTTATAGGATGTCATATTTTAATGGGGATTCATATTTTACCACGGTTACATTGTTATTGGTCCTCTGATCCTTCACTAAGTGTTCCTAATATAAATAAAGTTATGACGGCCAAACGTTTCAAAAAAATAACAGAAATGTTACATTGCAATGACAATTCAATGAATACTAATAAATCCGATGTAAACCACGACAAACTATTTAAAATAAGACCGTTACTTATTAAAATCAACAATAATTGTCAGGAATCTTATAATCATTCGAATTATTTATCGATTGATGAATCAATGATTCCTTTTAAAGGTCGATCCAGCCTTAAACAATATATGCCTCAAAAACCTGTAAAACGAGGTTACAAGGTTTGGTGCCTTTCAGATTCCGAAACTGGATACGTTATAAAGTTTGATGTTTACACTGGCAAGAAAAAAGAAGGTTCAGAATCTAAACAGTTTGGTTTAAGAGAAAGTGTAATTTTAAACTTAACTAAAAATTTGCAACGAAAACCGGTTTTAGTAGCGTTTGATAATTTCTTCACTACTTTCAAAATAGTTAAGCTCTTGAAGCGTAAAAATATCTATTCTTGTGGTACAGTGCGCGGAAATCGCAAAGGTCTCCCAGAAATACTGAAACCAAAGAGCAAGTTACATATGAAAAAGGGAGAACACAAATTTGCTACAAGAAATGTAGTAGCAGCTGTTAAATGGATGGATAGTAGAGAAGTATCTGTATTATCCAGCTTGTATAGTCCAAAAGATATTTCCATCGTGCAACGTAAAAATAAAAATGGCAAAAAAGAGGATATTCCTTGTCCAAAGGTTAATAAATATTTTTTGAAATAAATAATAAATAACTTACTGATTGAAAAAATACTTTGTTGCAGGTAATATACATGTATAATAAAATAATGGGTGGCGTGGATCGATTCGATCAGTATAAAGAGCGTTACGCTATAGGGCGAAGATCTGTGAAGTGGTGGCATCGAATTTTGTATCATTTGATTGACTTATGTATAGTAAATTCGTTTCTTTTATGGAAAATTTCAAAAAGAAATGCTGGAGATCAACTGGCATTTAGACTACGTTTGGCCAACCAACTAATTAACAACTTCACATCTAAAAAACGCTACAAAACTGCTGTCAATTTTCTATCAAATAAACGTTGTGTACCAGATGATGTGAGACTCAAACAAGTGGGTTCACATTTTCCTGAAAAGTCAAAAACGTACAGAAGATGCAGGCTTTGTAGTACTAAAATAAAAGAAAAACGTACAAAATTCATTTGCTCAACATGCATGGTGCCGTTATGCATTGACAAATGCTTTTCGAAATTCCATAGTAAATAAATATCATTTAATTTTTTTTATTTTAATTTGTGGAGGAATTTTTTTGTTTTATATGAATTGTTTTTTGTTATTTTTGTTAAGTTTTATGTTTTATATGAATTGTGTTTTTCTGTTACTTCTTAATAAAATCACTGAACTAATTATCCTAATATTTTTTTTTGTTATTTGAATTGGGCCACGGGAAGTATAATTCCCACCAAGTGCAACTTTTGCCCAAAACACAACATAAACCAAAAATTGTTAAAAACCAAATTGGAATAACTTAAGAGCTGCGAAAATAAGAAAAAAATATTAAATTTTTTATAGGAACGTATAGGCCCACGAAAGGGCTAATTTGAATTCTATAGCAATATAATTAGAGACTTTTATTTGTTAAACTAAATAGATTAAAATTAATTAAAGAGGCCCGGGTGGGTTAGTGGATAAGTATTTGGCTTACTAACCATGAGAGTGCGGATTCAATTCCCGTACAGGTCATGAAATATTTAATTAAAAAAAAAACATATTGAAAAATAATTTTTCTTAACAAATCCCTTTGAAGACCAAATATAATTTAAAATATACAAATATAAACAAATTACTTATAAATTGATTTAAAGTTTTGAAAGTGAAAATTTTTGGCCCAAATCTGCACTATTGCCTACGCTATTGCTTGATATAGAAACCAGCAGTAAATTTAATATAAAAAAAAATTTAATAAATTTAAGAATTTCTAGTACATATTACCAAAGATATAAATTTTGGAAGTATTATTTTAATTATAATTGTACATATCTTAAAATAAATTTACTTAAAATATTTAAAAACATAATACGGCTCAAAAATTACATTTTAAACAATAAACACTTTTATATGTACATAATAAATCTTAACGTCATTAGTAAAAATATATTAATTGTATGTACATTACAAAGTTCTAAAAAGTTTAATTTATACCTTACTTACATTAACCTTCATACGTATTAATATTATCGCTATTACAAAATTTAGATTTCAGAAGCTGAAAACAATCTAATTTTAACTCTACCTAACTTAAAGCAAACTCATATTATTTGATTTTGAAAATTAATTGTATATCAAGTATTTAAATCTAATTTCTATTACTTTTAAGATTTAACCGGTAAAACAATATTTTATCCTTTACTTAACTAGCAAAATTTTATTTTCGTTAAATATGTATGTAGCTAAGTAAAATAAATTCATATTAGATGGTAGTCAGGTAAATGTATAAGCTTACAGTTTGTAATGAAATACAAATAGTCCACAAAATAAATTGAAATAAACAGGTACAAGAAGGTATTTGGTAACTAGGTAGGTTCACCAATAATCATAGTTACCAAAGGTGATAGAAAATTTTATTTCATTAGTATTTAAATATATTGATCTTTGGAATATAATTGAACAATTCATAGGTACAAATTTAAAATTTAAATTTATAGGTATACATTTTATACAAAATTAAACAATATTTAAAAAACTGAAAACCCAAATTTTTATTCTTATCTTTTTAATACAAGTCGTTTACTATTATCTTTATGACACAAATTTTTTAAAAAGAAATCGATCTTTTACTAAAATACAAATAAATTATTTAGAAAAATAATAACACTGCATTATCGACAATAAAAATTTCTTAAACGCAAAAGTCGATAAGTATAAATTTAATTTTTTTTAAAAATGACATTTTATACGATCATCTGTTTTATGAATTTTTAAAAAAACATTTTGACGTCGGAATATGTGTTGTTTTATGTGCATATTTAATTTTTCCGCCATTCAAAATAATTCCAATTATATATTTGATAATATTCATTTTCATACATGAAAATATTCAATATTTACTGTAGTAATGTATAAATATAAATTTATTAATATAAATTAGAAAAAATATACATAATAAAAACATTTTATAATGTACATACCAAAAAAAAATCTTCAAACCATTCCGTAAAATTTTCTTTCTCATTTAATTCACTCTTTACAATTATTGCTAAAATATCTTCTGTCATGTTTTCTTTTTGTAAATTACACTATTTGACACACAAATATATTTTAAAAAAATAAATTTTTAAACTTTTTTTTTTTATTTATTGTTTACTATAAAAACAAAAATATAAATAAAAAATTCAATATATAAAACTTCACTACAAAATATTTTAACATTCCCTTACTTCTGTTTGACAACTTAGCAAAGAATATTTGACAAATGACAACAGCAGCAAAATATTGAAAAGATCATGTGGTCGGGTTTGTGTTGTTGTGTAGTATTGAATATGACATTTTCATGTTGAGGAATTAGGGTAGAGCAAAAATAAATGTTTGTGATAAAAAGTGACAGTAAATAATTTTTAAGATTTAAAATTTTGATTGTTTATAGGGAGATTTTGTAGATTTAAAAAATGTATAAAAAGTATTATGTAGTTTAGTGTAGTTACGTTTTTTAATGCTAATTTTTATTTTTAACCTTTAGAAGATTTGCTGAAAATTAAATATTTAATTATAAAAATATTTTTAATATTTGTTTGAATATAGGCAGAAGTTACAAAACCACTACTTGACTTAGCTTGTGTGCTAAAAAAATGTTCAGAACAAACGCTGAAAAACTTAATATTTAACAAACAGATAAAAAATTAAAATTTTGTGGTAATAGATTAAAAATAAAATCTTTTTTTAGATGTTAAATGTACTTTAGAAATATTAAACTCTTATATTTGTTTCAAATTAGCTTCAAGTAAAATAAAGTTAAATATGAGTATTAATAAATTAATTTTTTGTAAAATTATTTTTAAATAGATTTTTGTAAAGTTTTGATGTATTCATTAAATTTTTATAGTTATAAAGATATAACAATATTAAAAAATTTAGTATTTTAAATAAGACAGTTTTTACTTTATTTGAAACTATTTTTATTCGTTAAACCTGCCAGGTAATTTCATTTAACTGAACAAGTGTCCAAGATTTGCATTAATTGAGACTTTAACCTAAAATAAATGCTTATAAATAAGAAAAATATAAGTTTTGTTGAGCAACAAATTTTATTACATGTATATACTTAGATGTTGTGTATTAAAAACATAATATATGCCAATGTATACTTGTTTTATTTAATTATTTTTTATCTTATTCTAGCCAATAAATTTATTATCATAGATTACCATCAATAAAAAATATGAATATTCAAAATATTAAATTTATTTTCAAAAATATTAATTTAAAAAAAAATTTTAAAAAAATATTAATTTTAATAATTTTAAATAATATTAATTTTAAAATTTTTTTAAAATAATATTAATTTTAAAATTTTAAATATTATATTATCTTTCGAAAATATTAAAGTTTAAAACGTTCAAAGTTACCTTTATCGCATACATGCATGTATATAGGTAACTTTAAAAGCATATAATTTTATTTGACATTTGTCTACAAAATCGAAAAAGAAAATAAATGAACTAATGTAATATAATGTATTATGTAACCCAGTTTAAATAAGTCTCAAATGAAATTATATCTTTTGTTAAGAAGTAAATTCACCCTCTTTTACCAAACTTTTACGAAACCTAATACAATTTTTACAACTAAAAACTCTATGTGGATAAGCAGAGTATAGGAATGAGAATAATAGTATAGGAAAAACATGTATGAAAAAAAAAAAAACAACACTATGTATTTTTGTAATGTAATTTTAAAGGCGGGCTCTTAGAAAATTGACTATTAATGAGTATAATGTATCAGGTATAGGAACTACTGAAATTGAAATCGCGTGTATATATAATGCGAACTCATTTAAATATTTGTTTAGCTGAGTACATGGTGTTAAATTATTTTAAACGAATTAATGTTAGCAATAGTGAATATTTCAAATATTTAAAATACTTACATATTTGTATAAGATTTTATGTAAAATGGGTAAACATACTTTGAATGTTTGGGGTGCGATTTTAAAAGTGCTGAACCTGAAAATAATTTTTTTCGCTTACCAAAATCAAGTGAAAGGTAGATTTTTTAAATATTTTTTTTTATATTATATGCATATATAATACTTATATAATGGTCTATTTTTTTAGAAGAAATACGTGGTTGAAAAATTTAAATAGATTCGATTAGTTTAGCATTTAAAAAATAATTTCAATTATAAGTGTTGTGATAAATATGATAATAATTATTCTATAAAAATGTACATTAAAATAAAAATATATTATGTAATAAAAAATTTCAACAAAAATGTAAAACAATTTGATAATAAACATATGTATTTTAGCGTGATACATTTATAATAAAAAATTCAAATTTACATAACTTTATATTAAAATATTTACAATTATATTTTAAAGTTTATTATTGGTTAATTACCTACCACACACTATGCAATTTTGCGTTTCAATTTCAATTTTTTTTTTTAATTTTCCGTCTTTTTCTTGCATGAAATATTCTTATTACTATCATCTACTTCCAACAATTTGAGTAAATTTTTGCATATGTATGTGTGGAAAGAGTAAAAGTTAGAATTAAGTGACACACTATTAGCTATACGAAGAGAGCAATATAGAGAGTAACTGTACTATATTGTTGTTTCATTCATTTCACGGAACTTCATTAGTGATTCACTATTTCTTCGGGACTGATAATCAGCATTTAAAATTACCTATACAAAAACAATTTTTTTATTCTACAAAAGTGCAAAAATTAATTTGTATGTTGTCGTAACTGCTGAACTCAGATTATATATATAATATAATGTAATATAGCCACCCGAGGGATTTCCAATGTGTAGAAGGGAGCACTTGAAGCCTCCCTGGTGTTGCGTTGGAATTGAGCAAGTGTCAATACCTACAAGGTATCTATAAAAAAGAGTTAATGTATCGATATTATGAGGAGTGCTAAAAGGTGTGAAAGTAACCTGGATGGAAGGGTTGCCAATTAGGCGATTTTGAATTTTGTGCAGTTAACTTAGCGAAATTTGGGGAGCGCAATCCCAAATGCGAGAATTATACTCCATTTTAGGTCGTATGTAGGCTTTATAGATATTGGACAGATCGCTGGCAGAAAAATACGCTTAAACTACATCAAAAATATTTTCATTCCATAACATTTTTTGGTTAAGCTTCATACCTTAGATGTATAAACCGCTGATAATTTCTTCATGAAATCTCAGAAAAGGGGTTATTTGATCTCTTTTACAAGAGATGCAACAGCTTTGAGTGGGAAGAAGAAGATGGGGTGATAAGGCGGAGCCTTGTGGAACTACAGCATTTATTTTATGAGTGTCAGACATATGACTATCGACAAAAACACGAATATGACGATTCGAAAGGAAATCCTCTTTCCATGTACAAAAGTGGCTACCGAAACCGATTGCCTGACATTTACTCAAAACAGCGCTATGCCATACTCGATCAAAGGCTTTTGAAATGTCTAGACTTACAACCTCAGATTCACCAGTGCAGTAAATGCCGGTGTTAAGCTTCTCTCAAAGGCAAGTTAGAAGATCGCCTGTCGATCTTTGGCTTCTAAAACCATATTGTTAATCGTTATATTAAGAATAATATAATAATATTAGTATAAAATATATAGATAAATTAAGAATAATAATTTTAATAACTATGTAAAAATTTATAATTTGTAATAATTAAATAAAACGCATATTTTTTCTATATTTAATTAAAAACCACATTTTATTAATTTAACCATTTTTTTTTTTTTAATTAATATATTATTATTTTAACAAAGATTGAATGATTAGTTGTTTTTATTTTTTAAGTGTTATTTTTAAAATAAAATATATTTAATTTTTGTATAATTTAAAAAAAAACAAAATTATTTATTTACTTTGATTTAATAAATTGAATTTCGTATTTTTGTTAGACGGGATGAAGAATAATTAATAAGTAATTAAATTATAAAATTTTTAAAAATAAAAAACTAAGTTTTAAATTATACAATAAAAGCTATTTAAGTTTTTTTTTTTTGTTTATATGGATTACATATATATTAATTTATTAAGATTTAAATTAATAAATATAATGAAATTAATTTAATTTATTATTTAAAAAATTAATACAGAATAAAAATTAAGCATTTTTCCCTACTGATGTTATATAAATATATGGTAGGTAGGCCTTACAATTTAAAGTTGGCAACCCTGGATTAAGATAAATTATTGACAATGTTTTTATTATTATATATAATGTCTTATAATTTCATTATCTGATCACTGATCATATTTTCAAAATTAAATTTTATTTCGAAACAAATTAAAAACTTTTTTAATATTTAAAATTATTTACATTAAGTAATACTAAATGTTTAATACAAAATTTTAGTTATAAAAAATAATTGTATAATATTAAAATAAGTTTATATTTTTATTATAATTTTTGTTTTTTTTTAATATATAAAACACCCCTTTTCTGTAAGTCGCTTCATGCGATAAGAAATGTTGAAGCGACTAAGAGAATTTCTGAAAGACTTTAAATTTTTATCTTTCATAAATGTAAGAATTTTTAAAGTAAAAATCTGACACTTCCATTCACAAGACAACATTTAGATAACACGAAAGATAGACAATACAATACAATAATGATTATGATGGTAATGATAATAATGATGATGAAGATCATGATGATAATGATGGTTATGATGATGATGATCTAAAGATGTTTTATGTCCTAGTAGTACTGTCAGTGTATTTATTTAGTATGTACTACAAAACTAAAATAGTCATGCTCATCATCATTACAATCATAATGATCATTATTATCATCATTATTACCATCTTCATTATCATCATCATCATCATCTATCTTCATTATTACTGTCATTATTACAATTATCACCATCATCATCATCATCATGTATCATCATTATCATCATCATTATCATATAAAGAGACTTAGGAGATTATCATATAAAGAAACTAATCTAAAATATATACATAGTTTTCCATAATGTTTGCTTCCTTTTGCTGGGTCAGAAACATCGTTTCAAATATACCATTAAAATTTTTATAGATGTGTATTATAAAAACATAATTTGATAATGTACAATACAATAAGTATTACCAACATAATTGCGTGTTTCATTGCGCGTCCAGAAACAACAGAAAATTATAGATATAGACATGATAGCCTTCGGTTTCATTTCGCTTGAGCGACTTAGAGAAAGAGGTTGATAAATTTTTTTTTCAATTATTTTTAAATTTTACATTTATATATACATAAATATATATAAATATATATATATATATATATACATATATATAAATATATAAATACAACTATATATTAAATGAATGATTTTATTTTTATATAATTAATTTAAAGAGTATACAATACCTATATTATATTTATTTAATACAATAAATAGTATACATATGCACTAAATGATTGAAATATAAATTTGAATTGGCTATGGTAGAATGTACAATATATATATATATATGTAAAATGTTTTATAATTAATATTTATTGATTTATGAACAGTAGTACCCCTACCACATACAATGTGATAAGTGAAGTGATTTAGCCTTTCATTTTCAGGTGTGACACTCACTTATATATTTTTACATTATGATATAAACTATTATTGATATAAATTATATTTTTTTATTTAGATATGATCCGACCAGGTTTTGAATCCTTTTAATTAATGAAACTATTAATTTTTTTTTCCAACATTGGGATTTGAACCTCCGTATTTCAAATGAAAGTTTACCGTTATAATCAATATGACACACAGTCATTATATTATATTAATTTTTTATTATATTTTATTATAATTTATTGAATACAAGTGTATATGAATCTAATAAGGTGTAGAGGCCATTTTCGGGTACTGAAAAGAGAATTGAAGAATTTTCAAAAATTTTTATTAGAAAATTATAAAGGTAGATAACTAAGGTGATAGAATTAGAGCCATGGTCAAAATATTGATACAATTTAATATATATTAATATATAATTTCAATCAAATGTTAGAATAATTATTTAATTACGAAGCTTGAGCGAAAATTATATAAGACTAATAACAGCGGTATTACGCTGTTATCTGTCTTCTCGAAAATAATGGCAAATATTATACTGGAAAGGATCAAAAGCAGGATTGAAAATACACTGAAAAAACATCAAGCTGGCTTTCGCAGTGGTCACTCTCGTGTTGACCATATCAACACGCTACGAATAATACTCGAGCAATCAACAGAATTCAGGTCGCCGCTACATCTCATGTTTGTAGACTTCGAGAAAGCTTTTGATCGTGTAAACCGCGAGTATAAATGGAGAGCTCTTAGTAGGTGGGGTATCCCGGAAATTCGCCTATATTATTTTTGGTTGTGATGGACGAAATTTTAACCGCAACCGTAGGCGTTAATGAGAGGTATGGCATTCAGTGGCGACTAGGAAAACATTTAAGCCACTTAGATTATGCTGATGATGTAGTTTTCATGGCACACATAAGAAGTGGTTTGAACGAGATGTGCCAAAATTTGAACAAATATGGCAAACGAGCTGGTCTAAAAATAAATGCAGCTAAGACCAAAAGCATGCGTATAGAGCACTCCACACATCAGAAAATTCTACTAGAAGAAAGCCAAATTGAAGAAGTAGAGCAGTTCAATTATTTAGGAAGCATGGTGACATCAAATGGGGGAACAGAAGTTGATGTTGACAGCAGTATAAATAAAGCTAGAGCTTCTTTTTGAACTCTATCAAACATATGGCAGTCAAACAATATAAGCCCTGCGTACAAAGCTAAAAATATTTGAAACAAACGTCAAATCAGTATACTTCACTACGGCTGTGAAACATTGAAGGTAACCGCCATTATCACCAAAAAGTTATAGACGTATATAAACCGTTCACTACGCCACATCTTAAGGGTTCGTTGGCCGCAAATCATCACCAACACACACCTGTGGCAAAAAACGAACAAAAATATGATTGAGGTCGAAATCCGAGAGAGAAAATGGCGATGGATTGGACATACCTTGAGGAAGCCAGAAGAAAACATAGCAAGGCTGAGTGGAATCCACAAGGCAGACAACGAGTGGGTAGACCAAGGAAAACATGGAGAAGTACTGTTTTGAAAAAAGCAGAAGCGCAACGCAAAACGTGGTTACAGCTAAAAGGAATTGCTAAGGATCGTGAAAGGTGGAGAGGATTTGTTGACGTCCTATGCCCCACCAGGGGTTCTAGGATCCAGTAAGTAAGTAAGTAATAAACAATTAAGAATTTCGCAAATTTCTAGTTATTGGTTTTTTATTTTTTTTTTTTATTTTCATTTTAATAAAAACTCAACAGACTTTCTTTTAAGAATTTGCAATATTATAAATATATATATATATATATTTAATTGTATATTTACATGTATGAATGATTATTTTATTTTTAATTTATTCATTTTTTTTTTATTTTTTTTTATTTTTATTTTTTAATAGATAGAAAAGTATTCAAAATAGAATTTTTGTATGGAAAACAACATTTCTTTTTAACGGTTGGTTTTTAAAAGTTATAATAACAAGGTTTTTTTTTTAATTTTTTTTTTTCTTTAATTTTTAAATTTTTTTCAAAACAATAATAATAATAACAAAAATACAATAAGGATATTGTTATCCTTTAAAAGTTATAAGATATTAATAAATGTATGAGTATAAAAGATTATATATATATACATTAATTTCACTACTTCATTTTTAATACAGTAAATTTAATGTAATTTTTTTTTTAAATGTGTATGCATGTGCATATTTTATATACGTATAAATATTTTTAAACACTAATATTTGATTTTTAATTGTATATACACACACATATATTATTGATATTAAATAAGTTAGAGTAAAAGATAAAAATATTACATTGACAGTTTTTTTATATTTTATTATACATTTGGTCTCATATTTTTAACATTCTTCTTCACTGTCATTTTTTTTCTTATATAAAAAAAATAATTAATTAAGCGCCTTGAAATATGCAATATGCAATGAATTATATTTTTATAATATACTATATACCAATAAATTTAAATTCTGAAATGAATTTTATAAAAGTTTTTTTTTATTTAACAAATTTGTTTTGTATAACTTGATATTTTGTTTAATTATAAAATATATACATATATATATTAATATATAAAAACCAAACTATATTAATGATAGAATTTAATCTATAATAATATTATAGAATATTAGCTATATGTTGTTAGTACTAATGATGTAATGAGTTTCCCTATCGATTTTTGCTCTTCAATATTTTAATAATTATTATTGAATCATAAGAATATAAGTTTTTGATTACAAAATGAACTTATTTTAATAAGAAATTCATTTTATATCAATTAATATATATCAATATAGTATCATAATATGATATTTATATTAGCATTAATATTTTAAATATTTTTATTTATTTATATAACATAATTATGTTAAGAAAATCATTGAAACTGTTTGTACAAAATATATGTAAAATAAATATAAATTAAAAACTTATTAAATATAATATATTTTTAATATATTACAGATATATAAAAACATTACTAGTATATAAAAAAAATAATAAATTGAATAATATAATTTATATTAATAAATAATATTAATGTATATACATCTATACATATTATTTAAATGCAATTAGCAAAATATATTTTAAATACTCTTTTATTTTTATTAATTTTTAAAATTATTATAGAAAGCTATCACTTTTTTTTTTTTTATTTTATAAATTAATTATATTTTAATTAATATAATAAATTATTTTATAAATATAATAATAAAAAAATAAGCTTATAAAAAAATAAATTATAAAAATCTGTGTGGTAAATTTTGGTCATTTTATCTAAAATTTTAATAAAAGGTATTAATTATATACGCTATCAATTAAATTTTTTTCTATTATTAATTATTAAATTTAATTAATAATTAAATATTAATAAAGTAATTGATTTGAATGGAATTTAATTACTTTATTAATAGTACTTGTAAATTTAGAAAAAATTTATAAATATAAAAAATTATATAAAATAAATTTTTCCTAAATTTACAAGTACTATTAATAAAGTAATTAAATTCAAAAAAAATTAATATGAATAGATACATTAATATGATATTTATTTCACAATAATAAAGTAATTATACAAAATAAATTTATTACTAATATTAATATTGTATGTATTTTTATGCATTTTTGTTTTTTTAATTTTTTTTTTTTAATATTTCATAAATGGTTTTCTATTGTATAAAAAATCTCATAAGATTTATGATTTTTTTTTTTTTAAATAAAATCAAAAGCTATAGGGTTCCACTTTCATTAAATATTAATATTGTATTATAACTTTGTGTATTTTATTGTTTTGTTTTAATTAATATTTTAATTATATTTTTAGTATATAATAACTTTTAAATTTTATTATAAATATTAAGTTATAGTATGAATATATTTAATAATATCGTATTAAATAGGAGGGGTTCAATTTCATTATTTCCTTAAATAAGTACATAGGTATTTTTTTTTAAGATAATTAATTTTCATTATATATTAATTTTTTTTTAAATTAATATTATTATGTATTTGTTTTTTTTTTGTTTTTAATATTAAATTTAATTGACATTTTAAGTTTTGTTTTTTTTTTTTTTTATTTAATTTTAATTTAATTTTTGATGAAACTTTTAAATACATTTGGCGTATATTTATATTATGTATGTATTTAGTATATATATTTCATGAATTATGTAAATAATTAATATTTATACATATTATCGACAAATTTGAAATATTCAGTGTATTAGTATATAATATATAAATAAATATGAATTAAAATTATTGGGCACATATATTTTTGTGTATATATATTTATATGTATATCCTAAGATTATGTATGTATATAATTAAATATTTTTAACATAGTATTTTCTCCCTTTGTATAACTTTAATTTTATTTATATATGAATTTTCACTTGCAAATACTCTTAATTATTTTTCTGAATTTATTTTAATTAATTAAAAAAATTAATATATATGTATAAGTATATAAATATTAATAATTATTATGTAATTTTTTTTTTTTTAAATTTAACTAATTTAAATTAAGCTATAAAATACAAAAAAATGGAAAAAAAAAAATAATTAAATCAGTATTAATTAATATTAATTATATTTTTAATTAATACTAATTATGTCTAATTATTTATATGTATTAATATGTAATATTATTTATGTATATAATCAATGTTAACATATTTTTATCATTCTTCTTCATTAAACATTGACTTCATTAAAAAGCCAATTGGTATTTTTTTTTTTTATTTAATTTTATTAATTTAAATTAAATAAATTTAAATAAAAATATTTACTACATATTAAGTAGTTTAATTTGATTTGATACTTATATACTTTTTTTATTATTATTCGGAATTTTTAATTAATTATAATTTTTATTTTATATTCTCTTTTAATTTTTTAATTTTATTTTGTATATTTTGTTTTTTTTTTTTTTAATATTCTCGTGATTTATGAGGGACGGAAAATAGTTTTTCTTCTAATAGAATTGTTTTTCATTGAATTCTTTTTGTATTTATAAAATTGAAAAAATTTTTATAAATATTTTTTTTTTTGAATGTAATTAATATTTAATTGATGATACAATTAAAAAAATTTGAATAAGTGTATATAAAAATTTAATAGTTTAGTTAAAATAAAATTAAATATTGAATGTATATACATATAAATGTATTATGGAGTATTAAAACTAATCCTATAATAAAAAAAATAATTTTAATCCTTTTTTACTTCCTTTAAAAAGTGTAGAGCATTCACAAAGTCATTTAGACTAAGGATCAGTTTCTTATATTTAGTATATATTTAGTAAGTCTCGGATTTAAACCCGGGTCGAATTATATCAAATAAAAAATAATATAATTAATAATTTATATTAAAAATAGTTTATATCATAATATAAAATATATAACTGGCCCACCTAAAAAGGAAAGGCTGAATCATTCACTTATCATCACATTTTATGTGGAAAGGGACTGTTTATATATAAATAAATAAAAAAAATTTAGTAAGACCTTGATTATTCTGATACTGTTTAGGTATATCTATATATATAAAAGCGAAATTTTGTTTATTTGTTTGTTTGTTTGTATGTAGCTAATATTCTCCTAAGCTGCCTAGCCGATTCTCATGAAAATTTATATATAGCAGTTTTTGGGTACGGAAAGAAATCGTGGGCTTAAAATTTTGCTCTAACGGACCGCCAAGTTGGGGCTGTGGTGCAAGTATTTAAACTTTTTTGTTCTAAAATGAAAACGGTTTGACCAATTGATTTTAAATTTTGTTTACGTGATGCTCCTTGAAAATTGAGTTAATAGTTTTGGATTTTGTAAGCGCATGTCGGCCCGACGGTTGGTCAAAAAAAATTTTGGAACCAAATTTTGTCCGATTTTACGAAATACTGCTTTGGCTAAAAAGAAAGCCGCAAAATGGAGTTGAGTCTGTTAACAGGCTTGGTGTTTGGTAACAAATGTCGGTCCTACGATTGGTCTAAAAAATATTTTGGAAGTAAATTCCGCCTAATTTTGGAAAGTAGTTAATACTTCTTTGAATTACAGAAAGTTTAAAAAATTACTTTAAACTAGAAAAATCGTTTTAAAAAAATTGATTTAATACATTTGAAAATTTACATTTACACCATGTAAAATTTTTGTGTTAACTTTCTGCAGTAACATCAACTTAAATTAAACCTATATTGAGAGGCGCAGCAACGCGCACCGGGTATTAGCTAGTATTGTATAAGATTATAAATATACAAATGTAGTGCGCCATCTATTATCTTACACAAGAGTTATGATCTGACCGGGGTTTGATCCTGAAACCTTTCACTTAAAATGTTACCATTGCTTAAACACTACGCCACTGGTCAGATATTGAAAAAATATTAATATCATTGCAATTCGTTCTAAACCCAAATGACTAAACCATAAAAAAGTTTACAATGAGGCAAATTAAATTTAAATAATTCTTCATTTAATATATATTTAATAATAGTTTTTTAAGAATTAGATATAGACTCAAGTGTATGGATCGGATCAGAATCGAAAAATTAATCGATTTAGCTATGTATGTCCGTCCGTCCGTCCGTCATCACGATAACTCTAGGATTATGAAATTCTCACAAATTCGTTTTTATGCAAAAACCGGAATCGCTATTTAAATCCAAACATTTTGGTCCAGCGGGTTCGAGTAGCTGCCATACAACTTCTAATTTTATATGAGCATTACTCTATACCTATTAAAGCTGTGTGTCTGAAATTTTACCAAAAATAGTTTAGTGTAATGGCCAAAGTTACTGCAAAATTAGGTTGGTCTACTGCAGAGGGTTCGAGTAGCTGCCATACAACTTCTTATTTTATATAAGCATTACTCTCCACCTAATGAAGCTGGGTGTCTGAAATTTTGCCAAAAATAGTTTAGTGTAATGGCCAAAGTTACTGCAAAATTAGGTTGGTTTACTAAAGAGGGTTCGAGAAGCTGCCATACATTCTTTTATATGAGCATTACACTACACCTAATAAAGCTGTATGTTTGAAATTTTGCCAAAAGTAATTAACCGGATGGTATAATATATATGTTACGGTCATACGGCTATCCCAGAGTTGACACAGTCTACTCTACTACACTCTTCCTCGTTTTTTTTTTATACTATTATCTCGAAAAAGTTAAGATAAAAACCGTACAGGGACGAAGATATTGTTATTTCTTTAAAAAAATTTACTAAATAATTTTCTCGGCAGTTAACTCGGAAATCGTTAGAGATATCCCTCCCCCCTCCCCTTTTTCATTCCACACAATTTTTTTTCGAACAACATATCATTTCATGTAAGACCATCGAGTCGGACACACCCTATACATAAAATTAATTTTAAATCATATTCAAAATTTATTAATAATAATCCAATCATTTTTTATATTGATAACCAAATCGACCTCTTCAGATATTGAATCAAATTTTCGGGCTTAATTCTGAAAAAGAAGCTGATTATTATTTTATATTTCAGTTCTAAAAAGTTCGTATGGCGTTTAACATTAAATACTTAAAAAAAACTTTGTTTTGTTTTTAAATAACAAGTTTAATATTAAATTAAATTAAATAGTATATAGATTTTCAGTATATTTACAAAGGGTGATGGAAAATTTTTTTTAAAATAATATTTAATTTTATTGTTATATTAATTGTTATATTTCCAAATACGTGTAAGTAAGTGTAAGACCATCATGTGTATTAAAAAATAGAAAACAAGTTAATTGTTTTGGAAGTCTTTCTGGTGTTGTAAAAGCCTATGTTAAATGTGAAAATGGTTATTATAATTTACAAAATAAAGTTTGTTGTATTTTATTTTGTAAATTATAATAACCATTTTCACAAAATATAACACAACAAACTTTACTATGTAATCAAGATGGAAAATGGTCCGAAGAAATCATAGAATGTATACCAATGTGTGTCGAATCGCCGGAACTCAGTGAATTATTAACAATTGATAATAATTTTAAATCTAAAGCATGGTATGCTGAAATTCTTCAGAAAAGGCAAATCGTTGGACAAGAAAATAAAATTCCAGCAATCATTTTAAATGAAAATTTTATTTTAACATATGATAAATTTTTTAATAGTACATTTGATTCGGAATTTATTTTTACAAAAGAATTTTCGAATGAATTTGTGATAAGAATTTATTATGATGATATTAAGTTTTCAGAGCACACAATTAATAATATGATATGCTACAGTAAAAGTGACACGTATATTCCTTTAATTTTTTTTTAATTATTTAAAATTAAATAATTTTTATTTTAATTGTATTTATAATAGAAATGAATCAAAAAATCTAGAAATTACAGACAAATTATGCATTATTAAAATTTCACATCTAGAATATATCGAATTTAATGAAAATGTTCAACCTATTTGTTCAAATAATACAAATTTTACATCTCTTACGAAATTAATCGATTTTTGTCGTAAAAGTAAGTTCTGAACTTAATTATTAGTTTCTATTAAAAAAAATGGTTTAATTTTTTTCTGAAGGTAATCGTAAAAATTTTGTTAATGAATGTGTAGTTCCACCAAATAATGATCGGAATATTGAAACAGTATGTTTTAAGGAAAATAATGAATCTTCATTGGTACATGAAAGGAATAAAATGAATCTTATTCAAACTGATTGTTTAGAAGTATCAGATTATATAGCAAGACGTTGTAAGATCGGTTATCAATATTTAAATCCGAATGAAGATGATTATTTAAGTGGATGTGTTAAAGGATCATGGAAATATGAAGATAATGGATGTGATCTAACATGTGGAGAAATTCATAAAAATCAAACATTTACAATTCCATTGATATATAGAGGAAAAAGAAATGATATAATATTAAAACCATGGCATGTAGGAGTTTTCGATAATACTACCACAAGTTCAAATGATTTCGAACAAATATGTGGTGGTACAATAATTCATTCAAATATTATTTTATCTGCTGCATCGAATTATCTTATTGGAGGAGGAAAAACTTATTTCATCAAAAACTTGCAACATCATAGAAACAATGTGCAGCAGATAAAATAATATTTGAATGATCTGCTGCACATTGTTTCTATGATGTTGCAAATTCCAGAGTTCATGTTGCATCGAATTATCTTATTGGAGGAGGAAAAACTTATTTCATCAAAAACTTGCAACATCATAGAAACAATGTGCAGCAGATAAAATAATATTTGAATGAGATGAACTTTTATGCTATTGAAAAGTTTGCTCATTTTATTGGAATAAAAGAAATTCATATTTCTAAAAAGTAAGAAAATATGAAAATGAAAACTTAGAACAATCAGATTAGTTAGTTATTGTAAAATTACAGTTATAATCCAGTTGGTAATTTAAATGATATTGCAATTTTACTTTTAAAAAATCATTTTCAATTTTCATCACATATTAAACCTATTTGCATTGATTTTAATCATTATAATGATTATGCAATTAAAGGTGGTTTAACAGG
Organism: Dolichopus griseipennis; assembly: GCA_963082915.1. Lineage (NCBI taxonomy): Eukaryota > Metazoa > Arthropoda > Insecta > Diptera > Dolichopodidae > Dolichopus > Dolichopus griseipennis. The sequence continues at coordinate 18,410,549 of OY720444.1, read as the reverse complement.
AAACATTAGTGGGTGGGGTCACACATCAGCTGATCGTCAAGTAAGTGATACATTGCTAGTAGCAAGTCTAACAACTCTAACAAATGATGAATGCAAAAGAACACTTGATCCAAATCTGATGTCAGAAGTTGTCGGAGATAAGTTTTGTGGAGTAAATAGAATAGATAATGCAACAGCTTGTGAAGGTGATAGTGGTGGCGGTTTTGTAATAAAAAAAATGGTTGGATATGAAAAACGTCATTATTTAATTGGAATTATTAGTTCTGGTATAGATGCAAGAAAATATTGTGCTGCTGATTTTACAACCTTATTCACCAATATACAATTTTATCAAACATTTATTAAAGATATAATTTCACAAAGTCGAACTGAAAATTTAATTTCATTAAATAATCAAATTTTTAAAAATTAGAATAGTGGTTGCGATATTACAAATATTAAATCAAGCATTGAAGAAGAAAATGTTTGTGGAATAGTTGATGAAAATTCTGAAACATTTCTAAAACCAAAAACTGATATAACTTCAGCACCATGGCTCGTGGGAATTTTTTGGAACTATGATCCCTCTTGTGTGTTAATGGGTACTGGTAACATCATTCATTCGAATATTGTTATTTCGTCAGCACAATTATATATTCAATATGTAATGATGAAAAATCTCTCTAATTTTCTAGTAGGTGCGGGAAAAAATTCTAAAAGTTATGAAGCAATTGAAAAAAATAGCTATTATGTAAAAATTGAGGATATCCTTATATCAGCAGAGTAAGTTACAAGGCAAATGATAATTAATGAATTAAATTTTTTTTTAAATATTAAAATGATCCTAAATATAAACAACAGAAATAATAAAAAATACCTTATGTGCATAATTGCGTTCTAGTTTAACGTTTTTGAACATATTTCGCATTTTCTATGTGATAGAGTTGAGAAAGTTAAAACGCAATCTGTATGCATTCACAAACAACTTAACAAACGGACTTGGAATTTGTTAACCCATGCCGACCCGACGCTTGTACAAAAAATTTTGGAAGCGAATGACATCCAATTTTGCGCAGCACTGCTTTTTAAAAGAGAAAGTCTTAAAATATTTTTGATTGAGTTCCGCTATCCCATTTTGGTACGGCGGCTTTTTACAAATTTTTTCGTTACTTTACTCTAAATTACAAACGGTTTGACTGGTTGATTCCAAGTTTTGTATGCGTGAAGCACCTTAAAAATGGAGTTGAGTCTGTTAACAGGCTTGGTGTTTGGTAACAAACGTCGGTCGTAAAAATAATTTTTTGGAAGTAAATTCCGTCTAATTTTGGAAAGTAGTTAATACTTTACGTCTTTGAATTACAGAATGTTTAAAAAATTACTTGAAACTAGAAAAATCGTTTAAAAAAAATTGATTTAATACATTTTAAAATTAACATTTACACCATGTGTAATTTTTGTGTTAACTTTCTGTAGTAACATCAACTTAAATTAAACCTATATTTAGAGGCGCAGCAACGCGCACCGGTTATTAGCTAGTATTGTATAAGATTACAAATGTAGTGCGCCATATATTATCTTACACAAGAGTTATGATCTGACCGGGGTTTGAACCTGAAACCTTTCACTTAAAATGTTACCATTGCTTAAACACTACGCCACTGGTCAGATATTGAAAAAATATTAATTAGAAATTATTAAATTATTAAATTGTTTTTTTTTTGTAATTTAATTGAGTATTGGAAAAGAACTAAGAATATATTAATTTACACCTCTTGAGATCAAAATGCTACTGTTTAATGTATATCAGCCAAATACAGTGTTTAATTCGGTTTATTTGGTCTCACTTTTAATTGGAATTCAATTGGAATAATATTGTTTGCCTTTGATTTAATAAGTTTTTTTGTAAGATTAAGTGTTGCTTCAAGAATCAAGCGTCTTGTATCGAGAACTTCATTTGAGGCCAATTTTAGAGTAAACTGTAAGTGATGTTGTAATTTCAATTAATTTCAGGTTCACGATGCCACCAAAGTACCTGCACTGTTCAATTTTTAATTTAATAAAAACAAATAATTAGAGGCAATTCGTTTTTGTTTTTTTTTTTAAATAGAGCGTTTTATTTTAAATAGTAGATGCTGCTGCGATGCTGCTGGTTAAACAGGTACTGGATGAACCAAAGCAACCCATGAGTAATTGAAAACAAATATAATGGAAACATTCCATTTTTCCTAAAGTCAGTTCGTAAAAGGTCATATTGTTTAAGTCGATATTTAACAAAAAAATACTTATTGCTAAAATCAAGGTGAACTTCTTTTGACAAACTCAACACATCGTTCAACTTAAATATTGGGTGCGCTCGAGCGTCCATATTGCTTACATTTTCATGGGACTGGAATTTTAAGTTGAATGATGAGTTCAGTTGAAATTTGAGCTTTTTAAAATCCTGGCAAACTTTACTCTTCACCAAAATATCTATTAGGGTCGTCATTTTATTCAAGTCGATCTTTTTTTCAAGTTAAAATTCCTATTAATTTAATTGTTAAAAATGTTTTCTGGCAAATATTCCATTTCTTAAATGAGTTTTTGGGAAGAGTCTCCCTTTTGTTCAAATTTCTTTTAAAACAGGGGTTTAGTCAAATAAGTTTTTTGTGTCAAAATGACATTAGGCGAAATGGCTTTATGCCAAGTAGCTTTAGGCCAACTGTTATAGATCCGACAGAAGTCAGCAATATCATGATTTTCATTATTCAGTTGATTAAATATCAATGTGTAATAGAGCGGAACGTGATGACCCCACACTGGTGTCTAATATCATTGCAATTCGTTCTAAACTCGAATGACTAAACCATAAAAAAGTTTACAATAAGCAAATTCAATTTAAATAATTCTTCATTTAATATACATTTAATAATAGTTTTTTAAGAATTAGATATAGACTCAAGTGTATGGATCGGATCAGAATCGAAAAATAAATCGATTTAGCTATGTATGTCCGTCCGTCCGTCCGTCATCACGATAACTCAAAAATAAAGGAGCTAGGATTATGAAATTTTCACAAATTCGTTTTTATGCAAAAACCAGAATCACTAATTAAATCCAAACATTTTGGTCCACGGGTTCGAGTACCTGCCATACAACTTCTAATTTTATATGAGCATTACTCTATATCTATGTAAGCTGCGTGTCTGAAATTTTGCCAAAAAATAGTTTAGTATAATGGCCAAAGTTACTGCGCAATTTGGTTGGTCTACTGCAGTGGGTTCGAGTAGCTGCCATACAACTTCTTCTTTTATATAAGCATTACACTACACCTAATAAAGCTGTATGTTTGAAATTTTGCCAAAAGTAATTAACCGGATGGTATAATGTATATGTTACGGTCATACGGGTATCCCAGAGTTGACACAGTCTACTCTACTACACTCTTCCTCGTTTTTTTTTATACTATTATATCGAAAAAGTTAAGATAAAAACCGTACAGGGACGAAGATATTGTTATTTCTTTAAAAAAATTTACTAAATAATTTTATCGGCAGTTAACTCGGAAATCGTTAGAGATATCCCTCCCCCCCCTCCCCTTTTTCATTCCACACAATTTTTTTTCGAACAACATATCATTTCATGTAAGACCATCGAGTCGGACACACCCTATACATAAAATTAATTTTAAATCATATTCAAAATTTATTAATAATAATCCAATCATTTTTTATATTGATAACCAAATCGACCTCTTCAGATATTGAATCAAATTTTCGGGCTTAATTCTGAAAAAGAAGCTGATTATTATTTTATATTTCAGTTCTAAAAAGTTCGTATGGCGTTTAACATTAAATACTTAAAAAAAACTTTGTTTTGTTTTTAAATAACAAGTTTAATATTAAATTAAATTAAATAGTATATAGATTTTCAGTATATTTACAAAGGGTGATGGAAAATTTTTTTTAAAATAATATTTAATTTTATTGTTATATTAATTGTTATATTTCCAAATACGTGTAAGTAAGTGTAAGACCATCATGTGTATTAAAAAATAGAAAACAAGTTAATTGTTTTGGAAGTCTTTCTGGTGTTGTAAAAGCCTATGTTCAATGTGAAAATGGTTATTATAATTTACAAAATAAAGTTTGTTGTATTATATTTTGTAAATTATAATAACCATTTTCACAAAATATAACACAACAAACTTTACTATGTAATCAAGATGGAAAATGGTCCGAAGAAATCATAGAATGTATTGGTATATGTGTCGAACCGCCGGAACTCAGTGAATTATTAACAATTGATAATAATTTTAAATCTAAAGCATGGTATGCTGAAATTCTTCAGAAAACGCAAATCGTTGGACAAGAAAATAAAATTCCAGCAATAATTTTAAATGAAAATTTTATTTTAACATATGATAAATTTTTTAATAGTACATTTGATTCGGAATTTATTTTTACAAAAGAGTTTTCGAATGAATTTGTAATAAGAATTTATTATGATGATATTAAGTTTTCAGAGCACACAATTAATAATATGATATGCTACAATAAAAATGACACGTATATTCCTTTAATTTTTTTTTAATTATTTAAAATTAAATAATTTTTATTTTAATCGTATTTATAATAGAAATGAATCAAAAAATTTAGAAATTACAGACAAATTATGCATTATTAAAATTGCACATCTAGAATATATCGAATTTAATGAAAATGTTCAACCTATTTGTTCAAATAATACAAATTTTACATCTCTTACGAAATTAATTGATTTTTGTCGTAAAATTAAGTTCTGAACTAAATTATTAGTTTCTATTAAAAAAAATGGTTTAATTTTTTTCTGTTCCAACATGTACCTATGGTATAGACAGGATTATTAGCCTAACAGTTGAACAATTAGCGCTCAAAAAAAAAAAAAAAAAAAAAAAATAACTCGATGCTTGAAAATTAAAACTGCACATTTAAGTCAGGTTTTCAGTATAACAAGAGGTGGGAAAATCGCTGAGATTTTAAATTTCAACGAGATATGCAATTTCGTTAATTTTTAAATTTTAATTTTATATAACTCAAAAATATTGTCAAACCGTATAGATTTATAGAAAATTTTGCGTAAAATTTAAAACTTTTTATTTTTTTTTGTTATATACATATGTATACTCTTTTATTAAATTTTTATTTTATTTTATTTTAGTTATAAATGGAATAGTAAAATAAACGATATTTCAATTGTAATTTTGGATGAACATTAAAAATATTCATCTTATATAAGACCAATTTGTATTAATTTTAATGATGCTGAAGATTACAGAATTCAGGCTAATTTAAAAGGATATGTTCCCGCATGGGATTTGTCAAAAAGCGACATAAATGCGTCAAACCATTGGTTGATAGCTGAAGGATTGACAACCACAACAAATGAGAAATGCAATACAATGAATTCTCCTAATAATCAAACTAATTTTTGTGCTACAAGTGAAAACAATGTTACTTGTTACCGTGACGAATATGGTTATCGAATTTCTTCTAGAATACTATCCGAAAGACCATATAAATAATATCGTTCTCCTGATCCAAAATTTTTCTTAACAACGATCGTTGTTAAGAAAAATTTTGGATCAGAAGAACGATATTATTTATATGGAGTTCTTTCGGATAGTATTCTAGAAGAAATTCGATGTTCTACTGAAAATGTTCTTATTTTTACCAATGTACAATTTCATAAAAATTATATTAAAGATTTAATTGCTAAAAATAGTATTAAAAATAATATTAATGAAATATTTAGTAAAATTAAAGAAATTTTCAAATAAAATATAAAAACTATAGTTTATTTTTTTTAAGTTTATCTGTTGTTTTATAACAGACTTGGGTAAATTACAATTACAAAGATTTCAATTACAATTACTTGTAATTTTAATTATAGTTTTTTTAATTACAAATTAAATGTAATTGTAATTGAAATATTTCCATTACAATTACATATTATTGTAATTGTAAGACTTCAATTACAAATTAAATGTAATGGTAATTAAAAATTTTCAATTTACAATTATATGTAATTGTAAAGAAAACACTTCAATTACAATTATATTTAATGAAAAAAAGTAATTGAAGTAAAAATAATTCGCTAGAGAGCTATAATGGATTAATTTTGGGTATTAATTGAAATCAAAATATATGTTTAGCTATCGATTGTACTACTTTTTTATACCCGTGCATACATATATGACATCGGGTATATTAGATTTGCTCCTCCGTTTGTAACGCATCGGTCTAGACGAGCTAGATATAGTGCCAAGGGTACGTATCGGCTCAGAATCGAAAAATGAGTCGATCTAGCTATGTGTGTCTGTCCGTCCGTCCGTCCGTCCATCCGTCCGCCTATCCGTCCGTCTGTGTGTCGGCACGATAACTCAAAAACTAAAAGAGCTACAGTTTTGAAATTTTCACAAAATATTTTTCAATCAATTTCTAGGTTCCCTATTTTTTTTGGTTAAGATCGGACCAAAACTTTGGGTAGCTCTCGAACAGCTAACTTTTTTAACTCCAACATTTTCATATAAAAATTTGAAATTTTGCTATGGATTTTGTATTTAACATGAAATTATATGAGTTTTGAAATTCACACAAAACATTTTTTGGACATTTTTGAGGTTCCCTATTCTTTTTGGTTAAGATCAGACCAAGGTTTCGGGGAGCTGCCACACAACTTATTTAAACCAATATAAATTTCTTCAAAAATATTTATACCATGAAGATGAAAATTACACACGGTTAGTTATATAATGAATCGAGCACTTATATGAAGTTTCAAAATGTTACGGCTCCATTTTCGGGGGGCTGCCATACAACTTCTTTGCATCAATATGAATTTCTTGGAAACTGATTATACTACGAGGATGAAAATTACACACTGTTAGTTATACAATGGATCGAGCAATTATATGAAGTTTCAAAATGTCACTGCTCCATTTTCGGGGGGCTGCCATACAACTTCTTTGCACCAATATGAATTTCTTTAAAACTAATTACACTACGAGTATGAAAATTATACACGATTTGTTATATAATGAATCGAGCACTTATTAGGAATTTCATAATGTTACGGCCCCATTTTCGGGGAGCTGCCATGCCAAGTTGTCGATTCGATAACTTTGAATCTAATGAAGCTACGAGGTTAAAATTAAAACTGGGCTGGTAAAGTAATAGGGCAAGTTAGTTGGCAAAGTTGGACATCATCCAGACCAACTTTTAGGGTTTTTTTTGTTTTTAAGCAATAATGATGGTACCTATGGTAATTATGGTAATTATGGTATGAATTAAAAATTATATATATTAATTAATTATATTTTTTTTTGTAATATTTATAATAGCATAAGGGAAATAAATAACGGTTAGTGGGTATGCACGGGTATCTAAAAGTTGACAAGGGCAACTATAATCTTCCTCGTTTAATTTATACTTTATAACTCACAGATATTAATAACAATATCAAAATAAATATTTTCTAAATAATATTCAAATTAGGATTTATTTTGATCGGTATCAATTTAATGTGCTATTTTACATCATATGCCACCAAAATACTGTCTTAGATCTTGGACAAGTACACAGCGGACCGATCGATTTTTCAGAAATAAATTTTAAACTTATTAATTTTCATATATTAATGGCCATATAGAAGAGCGGCTAGTGGGCGCAAAATTATATGGTAATTTCAATTATATGGAATAGTGATCGCAAAATTATATGACGCTTGTTGTCTGCAACTTATCTGCATTTTCCCGACCTAACACACACTAATAAGCTTTAGAGAATTCAAATTAAATCTCTAAATTTCTAACACTTTTGATTTATTTTAGGTATGTAGATTTTTGTTTTGATTTATTATTTCATTAAGAATCCATTTAAAATTCAACATTTTATAATTTAAATAAGATTTTTATTAAATTTGTAAGTACAACTTTTATTTAAAAAAAATTCTAATTACTTTTAAATTAGAAATTAATTAATTTAAAAATATTTTCATAATTAGGTAATATAATGTAATTTAAATCATATGAACTTGATTAACCAAGTTCATATGATTTAAATGCAAAATGAAAATTTAAATATCTGAGAATGTTGCAGGGTGTTTTAATGCTGGATGCGTAATAATTTACAAAACTCAGATAATTAACACGTTTCTCTGGGCTAAGTTTGTTTAGATAAATCCATTTAATAGCTGGACTTGAAATCAAGGTAATACCGCATACACATATTATAAACGATCTTAGTGTTATCACAGCTTTCAATTCACTTAGCCATCGTTGCACAGTCTGCTCATTCATCCTGGTTTATAGGAACCAAGAACAGGCAACTAAAAATATTGATGCCTTCGTACTATATTTTTATTTGCCTGATACAATTAGAGTGTGACAGATGCTCATATACTTGCTGAACTGTTGCACGGCTTCTGGGAATTGTTGACCGATACAATTGTAGTGCGACAGATGCCTACCACTACATTCTTGAATTGTTGAGACAGTGCAACACGGCTTATGGAAATTTTTTTCCTATACCCACGTTGAAACTATGGGACATTTCATGCTATGCATTTCCTTAAGTTAATAATTTATACGTGAATCACAATCCCTCAAATTTCATTTCTTAATTTCCATCTTCAAAATTAAACTGTAAATTTGTATCAAACGACCTATCCTTTGGTTTTAAAACTGTATGGATTTTGCTGTGTTAAAGTCTAGGACAATCTTAAGGAACTGCGTACAAATTCCATGTGTGGCTTTCAATACTTTTCATTGTCATGTAATTTTTCGTACAGATTTTTTAAAAAATCAGATTTACATGTACGAGCCCCAGATCACCAAACAATGATTCCTCGCAAAATAATCAAATAATTCATTTCGTTGCGTACAATATTGATATAAATTGAACAAAATTGATGTGAAAGGAAACAAAGAAGAGAATGAAAAAGAGTAAGAACTGGAAAAAAAATATTTTCTTTAAAGTTGTTGGGATTTTACTCTGTGTGTCTAAAGGGGGTTGTGGTGTTCGAAAATAAAAACGAACCAAAATCTATGAAGAGGCGCAAAAACGCGCACCCGGTATTAGCTAGTTTAATATAAAATTTCTGATTTTTCATTTTCGGAATATACTTAAAAAAAATATGTTAGATCAGCAACTGTGGTTCTGAACATCTTCTACTATAAACCATCACCCTCCCCCTCTCCTTACCCACTTATTTAAACAATTTATAGATTTAGCTCATGATAAACGCTATTCAAAATTTCAGATAACAACAAATAAGTATAAAATAGGATCCAATGTTTACAAAATCTTAATTTCGGGGGGAGGGGAGGAGGAGAGATATTTTCAAAGAATCTTAAAAATAAAATAAAAAATTTATTCTCACTTTGGATATTCACACTATTTTTTTACACTATAAAAGAATTTAGGTAAAAAAAAAAAATAAAAATTTATATGTATATGTTTATGAAATGATATTTGAGGTATTATATGAACCTAAGGCTTGATATTTTAGATTTTTTTTTTTTAATAGAAAATGTATAACCTAAGGTATAAAAATGTCAGTACGTATATTACTGCTTTTCTTGTTATATTTTTTTTTACTTCTGGCAATTTTAACATCATTATTAACTTGAGTACATTAAATATTTATTAATAAATATTTAAATATATATATATATATATATATATATATATATATATATATATATATATAAATACAATTTATGTTTAACATTATCTTAGCTAATCGTTTTATTTCATATAATAAATTGTATGTATGTATGTGTTGAATAAGTGGAAAAGGACCTTAAGAATAGCAAAAAAAAAACAAAACCTATTAAAAATTAATTAAAAAATAAAGAAAAAGATATAGACAAAAAAAAAAGGAAATTACATATTTTCTCTCTCTTTCTAATCCACTTAAAAGAAAATGAAATTTAAATGTTAAAATTCTATATATATAATAGCATTACGTTTTTATATATATATATATTTTTAATGTATTAAATAATTGTTTTCTTTTATACATTTTATGCACAAAAGTATGTGTACAGGGTGGCAAAGGATTTTTTATAAAAAAATTTCAGTTTTAATTGGATATCGAAGATCTATTCCTACTTTTCTTTGAAAAACATTTGAAGACTGCAGCTAACACTGAAGTTTGGTAAATTCGAAGAAAACCCTATCACTACTTATCTTTGAAAAAATTTGAAAGCTCCTGCTAACACGATAATCCCTTGGTTTCCCAAATTCTGATTTAGAAAGATAGTTTTGTTGGTTTCAATCTCGCCTTATCGTTTTTCAACTCCCTTTCTTCGTAAAATTTAAAAACTTCCTAAATACGGTAATCCCTTTTAAGAGACCTAATCCTTTGCAACAAATTTTTGAATTATTTTAAATTAAACTTATCACAACTCCTGGGAGAAACTTACTCTTGAATCATTTTTCCTTGGAAGAGACTGTCTCTATCATGTTGGCAGGTTGTTTTCCAAATCTCGATCTAACAAATCTATTTTACGTAAATATTGTAGACCGATATCTAGATAACTTGGAAAACAGATAAACTTCCCTCTTCTAAAAGAATATGACGTCTTAAAAAATATACTGATTGTTTCGATTCCCCTGATGTAATAACACCTTACTTCGTAGTCCTAGGGAAACTTTAAGAGGGCGTTATCGGTTAATCTTAAAGACAGATTCTGCTGCCTCTGAAATAAATTGTCACTTATTTTAATCTTTTACTATATTCTCTTTGGTTCCTCATTGGAGAATTTAAAATGCTGTTATTGCAACAACCGCTAAAGCTAGATCTCCCCATATCCGTCTGAAAAACGTTTACTTTTTTGTTTCAATCTCCCAATTTAAAAAACCTACCCATATAGACCTATCGGCATTCGGACACCCTGTTTATATTTAAATAACTATATATATATGTATATATTATATGATTATTGTAATATTTTTATTGCTATCTCATTTACTCTCATTAGTCATTAAGTATTTAAAATTATATTATATTTTTAATATATGCACATAGTAACTATAGAAAATGTAGACAATTTTATATTGTTGCGCTTTTCTTATAAATATATATATATATATATGTGTTTTTATTGTAAATAGAATATTTCGGAATTTCAACAGGTCTTTTTCACAAAATACTATACTTTTAATATATATACACATAATATATTATATATATATATTTCAAATGTATATGTGAAACAATTTTCATATCCTTAAAATTTCGTATCTTAGAATTTAATGTTATAAATTTAAGGATAAAAAAAAAAAAAAAAAAAAATATATATATATTGTATTTTGTTACTTTTTTGTGTGTAAATTTGAATTTTAATGATGGTTGGGTATCTTTTACACGCATTTTCGTTTAAGAAAAAAATATTTGTACATATATAAATATTTAATTTATACACGTAGTATATAAATATACCTATATATATATTTATATATGAATTTTATATTAAAGTTTTTTTGTTTTTTTGTTTTTTTTTGTAATAAAGCTACACTTATTTTACAAAACAAGATGTTTTATAAAGGAATTATATAAAAAAAACTTCTTATATATGTATATGCTATTAAAGTATATATGTATATTTAAATAGAGATAGGTGTCCAAAACTTTTTTTTATTCGACAATAAATGAAATTGGAATACTGGGACAGAACTCTTAAATCTAAACTCAATTTATGAGCAAATTTTATTAAAAAAATGTTACTCAAAATATGAGTGAATTTAAGGCTTGATTTTTGAATGGTTGAATTGCAATTTCCAAACCACCGAATACTCTATTATAATATATATTACGCTAACAACCTAACCCGCTTTTCAGAACATTTATTATTAAAAAACTACTCAACTACTCTTAAATATCTACTTAATCTTTCTACATTGAGTGTATTTAAAAAAATGTTGCTCAAAAAATGAGTAAATTTAAAATTTAATTTTTGGAATGAAGTTTACACTCTACGTCAAACGCGATATAAGCTTAGGAAATTTATCATATTGAAGCAAATAGATTATGTAAAAACTACTCAATCCTTAAGTTTAAGTTAATTTAAAAAATTTTACTCAAAATATGAATAAGGATAAAATTCGATTTTTGAGTGATTTGAATTTAATCATTGAGTTCTTTCAATTTACAATAATCATTTCTAAGTGTTTATTTTCCTACTGAAAAAAAAAGAAATAAAAACCTTCGAGATTAGATTAGAAAGAAGCCTTGAATTTTTAATATTCTAAATATTTTTTTTAAATTTTATAAAGTAACTCAATTTTTTTTTTTTTTAGAAATATTTCACTCATACTTAACGAATACTTTCTTTTGTGATTCATGTCTTTGTTATGTGCCTATTCTTTTGCTTTCAAACCCTTTTATATACATATATATATATATATATATATTTATAAATTATATTATTCCTGTATTTTGTTTTTTATGGTTAATGTTTTTAGGAAATACAAAAACAAAATAACAAGGGAAACATTTTAAAAGCAGAAATTTTATGAATAATTTAAATAAGAACAGAACAAGTCAAATCTGAAAAGATGTCTGAAAAACTAAGAAAAATTTTTCTTTTGTTTTAAATTTTTCATCTGTCTTGCATTAAAAATTTGTCTTAAAATTTCAATTCATCTAACACTTTTTAACACAAGTACCTATATATATTATTAGAAAAAAAATTATTTGAAATAACTCCCAACAAAATAATTCCCAATTAATTATATTAAAATTTTAAACACAATATATAGTATATATATAATTATATATTAAATTAAAATTAAATCAGTTTTATCAAATATGTAGTTACAATATATTGAGAAGAAATTTGATTCAAATTTGAAAAAAAATCAAAGATTTCCATTTTCCAAAATAATTAAGGATTAAATCTTAAATTTAACTTTCCAAAAGGGTCGGTAGAATTGACCTCCAATTGATTGTACAATTTCTTCTATATATTAAAGAACCCTTACCAAAGCGATATAAAAAGAAAGCCTAAAAAATAACAACTCTTACAGTTTTATATATTAAAACCAAACTACCATTTGAAAATTTGGGTGCTATTACACTTGAAATATATTACATACAGCTATAAAATATTGGACATTTTTAGTATTTTTCTTTATTCAGTTATTTAAAAAATTTAAAAAAAAAAAACAACAACAAAATGGTAATAAAATAATAATAAAACTGGAAATATGTCAAAATATATATTATATATATTTTACAACCCCTTCCCATCATTCCAAAAATTTACAATATTTGTAAAAAATGAGAAAGTAAAGGGTTTTGGTACATTACATTAGAAAATTGTCAGTTAACGTGTATGTAAAGAATATACATATATAATGTATATAAAAATATACACGGGTATATATATATGTGATTTTCTAACAGTAAAACTTATACCTGTATATATGAGTATATATATATATATATACAAAAGATTTAAAATAAAAAATCACTATAAAAGAAAATTTAAAGAATTTTATATACTTTAAATATATACATATTTTAGTTTGTATTTATTTAAAAAAATTTTAATAAAAATATACTTAAATTTAAAAATATTTAAATAGAAGTATCTAGGAAAACGCTTTTTTTTCCGCGAAATACTGTTATTAAATACCTTAAACTTAAAATAATAATATAATACGTATGTACTTAAAAAAAATGTGATCCTAAAATTATGCAATAATTTTTAATTAAAATTTTTTTAATGTATAGTATATGAAAACTGATATTGATCCTTAGCTATTAAGGTCTTTAAAGGCATGACTAAGAATTAGAGAATAGAAAATAATTAAAGTTAAGTTGTTTTTGCTATATTAGAATATAAATAAAGAAATTATTAATAAAAAAAAAATTTAAAGTTAGTATAATGTAGTATAATCTGACCAATGGCGTAGTGGTAAAAACGCCGCCTTTCATGTGGAAGATCTCGGGTTCAAACCCCGGTCAGATTATATCTAATAAAAAAATATCGTAAAAATTGTATAATTATATCGTAATATAAAATAAGATTTAATAAAAATATATAAATAATTTTTGTGTAAGATTATAGATGGCGCACAAAGTGAACATTTTCTCATTCATATACAATAGCTACAGCCGAGTAATCAACGGCTTAGTGAATATTATGATTAATGAAACTGAAGCCTTAATTAAGAATTAAAGAAACTCAAGCCTAGTTTAAATAAACTTGGTGAATGTCCTATACTCCTTAAAGGAGTGGAAAAAGGAATAAAAAAAAAAAATAATGTAGATGGGAAATCAAATGAAAAATACGAAAGTAATGAATCAGAGTGTTAATCCAATTCTTTTACCCCCAAATAAGCATATAATCGTATATCACATGTAATTGTAAAAAAAAGTAGAACTACAAGTAATCGAGTATAAATTAGTTTTAGCACTAAATAATTTATCCAATTTGTTATATACTTATATTAAAATGAATTAAGTCATGATCCATAAAATATTCTTACACTGTTCCAATATTTTAGACGGATCACATACAAAATAATGCATTTATACCACATAAAAAACCTCTAAATTTATATAGGTTATGTTTTAACGTAAGATCTCAGTCAAGGTTTAGTATTAAAAACTCATTTCATAGTTTAACTGTTTTGTGAAAAATTTCCCTAAACACAGCTAACAGTTTCGATTTTATTAAGAACTTATAAGTTCTTAAAAACCTCGTATAGGTATTGTTGTAGTTTTAACTTATAAGTTCTTAAATTATATTTAAAATTGCTTTTAACTTTATAATAAGACTCAAATTATAAGTAAAGTTCTTATAAAAGTGCTTACAGATGTTTTAAGTTGATTATAAATAAATTCAGATATTAATATAAGATCATTACTAAACATTTATACAACTTAAATAAACTTTTTCTAGGAATATCAATGAAATTTATACAGTGCTTTTATAAGATTCTTATAGAACTTGATAAAACTAGAAAAAAATATAATAAATTTAATAATGAAATTTTTTTTTTATTAATACTATTTTATTTTTAATTAGTATTATTATTATTATTAGTATTATTTTAGTAATTTATACATAAATTTATTATGCAATGTATTGTAAATTTTATAAATTATAAATTATAGAATTTAAAATTTCCTTAAATTTAAGGGGATTCGTAGCCTGAAATTCTGAACGACATTCCAACAGCATACACTATCTGAGCTGAAGAAATACTTCAAAGTTATATACAATTTGATCAAATATAAAGTCGATGACTCTTATAGAAGCTTTTATAAGAGCCTTTTTGGAGCTTTACAAGTATATTTCTTTAATAAAATCTTTATAAGTTCATATCTCCTATAAAAGTTCCCCAGTATAAATAAAATTTAATTCATTTTATTTTTTTAAATAAATAATTACTATATGGTTACACATTCTTAGAAATATTTTAAGCTCAATTTTAATACAATGATTCTAATAATACATTGCTACTATGGAAACGATATAATTTTGTTATAAACTTAACTTATAAATATTTTTAAAATAAACTGCGTAAAAGCTGTAATAAGTGCGTTATAAGACTTTAAATCTTATAACTTTATGAGGGTAGATAAGACTAATTGGAAAAGTATTATTAGCTTA
Organism: Dolichopus griseipennis; assembly: GCA_963082915.1. NCBI lineage: Eukaryota > Metazoa > Arthropoda > Insecta > Diptera > Dolichopodidae > Dolichopus > Dolichopus griseipennis. The sequence goes on along the minus strand of OY720444.1, from coordinate 18,394,924 downwards.
ATATCTTTTAAGAAATTTTTAATTTATACATTTCCACATGTTTGCAAGTGAAGATACATATATATATATATATATATATATCGAATCTATTAAAAAATCCATTATATAACCATTATTTGGTTTGTACCATTCGTCTGCACATGTTAAAATAACTGATCCGAGGTTTATTAAATAGATATTATCTTTATAAATTGGCTATATATGTAATATTTAATTTTTTTTTTTCATATTTATTTTGATCTGTGAGTTATATTATTAAATGAAATTATTTTATTTCTATTATTCTCTTAATATATATCTTTTTATTATTAATATAGAATTCTTTCATACAATGATGAATGGTAGTCGAATCAAGCTCAAAACTTAAAATAAAATTTAAAATTTTCACTGAAATTGGAAATTGGATCCGTTGAATGAGACAAACTGAAATTGACCGTTTTTAAATTTCTTAAAATTTCTGAACACAATATAAAATTTTATGCGAAGAAATTATATAAATGTTCATATAACATTTTAAACAAAAAATTAAGAAAATCTTAAAACTTTAAATAAATAACCCAGTTTTTTTCGTTTTTTTTTTTTTTTTAAAACCACAAAATTTTCATTTTAAATTTTTTTTTTTATTATTTTAATGAAATTAAATTAAAAATTTATTATACACTTATGGTAACTTTATTTGAACTATAAATACTAATAGATTGTAGTTTAGAAAAATATCAACACGCCTATAAGTATGCAATATATACATAGTTTGATATTTTGAGTATATTTTTGGCTTTAATACCATTTTTGTAATTTATTTAGGATTCATTTTAATTTTATTTTTTTTTTGCATCTTGGTGACGAATATTTAAGAGAGTGCAAGCGGATGTTTCCAATTTTTTAGTGAATCTTATCCATATCTTATCCAATATCTTTAATCTCAATTTCTCTAGTTTTCTTTCCTAATTTCCATTTTCAAAACCAAAGTATACGTTTATTCAACGGGTTGTTTTCGATACTTTCCATTTTGCCACTTTCCCAAAAAAAAACCAAAAATAGCCTTAAAATGAAAAATAAGATTTTCATATCTTAAATTAGTAGTTTAAATTCGGTCTATTCCTAATAAGAAAAATAGGAACTGTTGCAAATTTTTAAGTTTTATGTCCGTAAATACACCAATAATTTTCCTTTACAATACAAACAAAAAAATTAAACTTATTTAAAACTTTAATAAAGAATTTAAAAAGATTTATATAATTTTGATGGTTAACCTTTAATTTGAAAATATTTAAGGTTCTTATTTTTAAAAACTCGATTTTTCTTACAAAAACAAATACATACTCTGTTTACAAAAAAAAAGGGATACAATTTCCGAAGAAAACCATTCAATTTATTATTTAAATGTATTAAAAAAAACTTTTTGTTTTTATTTATTGTAATTTATAACGGTAAAATAACCGAATTTTATTATGTTTTTATTTTCAGCCTATAAGTATGCAAAAACAAAAAGTCTGAAAAGGATTATTGTATAAATCGATATAAATCGAAATTTATTAATAATAAATTATACATACATATAAATATATAGTTGGTATTTTATTGTTAAGTAATTTGTATAAAATTTATTTTTAAAAATAAATTTTAATAAAAAGTAACCTATTCATCTTTGTATCTTTTTTTGTTTTGTTTTTTAAAATTTAATCGATCAATTCGATTTTATTTGATTCGATTTTAATCAAATCAATTTAATTTAAATAATTTCATTTTAACAACTGAACAACAGTTTAAGAACTTTATTAAAATAAATTTTGAAATGAATAATATAATAATGAATAATAGAATAATAATGATAATAACTATCCGGGTATCCTATTTAATCCTTTTAGAGAACTTCCCTATGGCTAGGGTATCAACCCCTAGGTTATTGTGACCTAGTTATTTGATTTCTGCCCGTGTTCTTCCACTTCTCTCTATTTACTGCTCAACGGACCTTATCCTTTTTATTTTTTTTTAAGTCTACCAACAATGAATTTTTCCCGTGGGTTGAGACTCGTGATGTTGTCTAGTACTTTCTGATTGCTCTTTAAAGCGGTTCTTTATTCGACAGAGAAAAATTCCATGGCTAAAGTTATAGTCATTATTATATATCAGATATTTGAAATATTTTACAGCCAGACCAATTCTAGTATATCGAACTGAGTGTATGAAAATAAACAATTTTATCAAAAGCTGGATGTCGCTGAGATGGTATTGTTTGAAATGTTCGTAAACGTAACGAAACCATAGATTAAATGCAAATTTTACAAATATCTTAGAAGAACATTCAATTGTTACTTATACGAAAGAATGCCAAACAGAAATATGATTGATTGGCAAGAGTCATACCATGCGTAGAAACAACGCACATGGTGTTAAAAAAGAGCTTCAAAAGTTTATCATAACAATACCAATAGGAGGTGATATAACAGATCATTAGGTACTTGAAATGAAACAGTCAATAAAGGTATGATGAAAGCAGAACTTAAATTTATGATAAGTATTTACCCGAGATATAATCCCTTGCCACATAAGATAAAGAAAGGCCATCGCTAAATAATGGAAGGTGATGGTATTATTGTATTCCACCGCTTCCTTATATTAAGAAGCATTTTTCCCCTCAAATCAAAAAATATAATAAAGGAATTTTAATAAAGAACTGTAGCAAATATAAAAGGAAAACGGACCAATTCATTACAATATGTCAAAAAAGTCCAATACTTGTAAGTCTTATTAAAAAGTTTCTAAAATCTTATTCACAATTTATTAATTAACTTTTAATTATTTTTAACTTAATTTAATCAATCAACTATCTCTATATATGGAATTTATTTCCGAAAGAATTTTAAGTCATTAAACTCTGGTTAAAAAATTGTTTCAATTTAATCCAAAAAAAAAAGGAATAAATTAATTTAAAATTTAATTTGAAAAACTCCCTACCTTTTACATTTTAAGACCACCCTCTAGTGAAATTCATTAAAAAAAAAAAATCAAGGAAAAAATTATCTTAAAATTAAATTGAAGGATTTTCTTTTGTTTTTTATTTTACCCGTTCTTTTAAATATCGAATTCTTCAAATCGCGATCTATTCAATTCACGAGTCCTCCATTTTAATATACAGACTATTGCAAATGTAAATTTTTAAAAAAAAAAAATAAAAATTACCTGGATTGAATTTCAAAGAACGTGTTCAATTAATTTTGATTTTATTTAAAAACAATATACAACAAAACAGGTAAGAGATTCGAATAGACTGCGGACAATTCTGGGATATCCCAGCATAATATGAACATTATAATATCAATCGTTTTAAGAATCCAAATTTCACTTGACATACTGAATTTTCAGTTAATATTCAATTAACCTAGCTTTATTAGACATTCAATAGAGATTTTTAAACTCGATAGAATTTGACATATGACAGGTACACGTACCTCTTCAGACCCAAGACTACTTTCAGAAATAATTGGCAAATACCTAAACTTCTTTTGGAAAACTTTCCAATACATAACTTATTTAGACCATGAGTTTTACATTAAAATAAATTAAAGAAGTTATATGACAGCTATTCGAACCTCTTATGCTAGATAAACCGAACTCCCATCGATTTTAGGTGCACTATTAAATTTCATTAAATTTAATACCTAGCTCTTATAGAATTTGAAGACACTCAAGACACATAAACTTAACTAAATCGATTTACTTTCCGATTCCGATCCAATCCATATACATTTGAATCTGTTACTATATGCCTGCAATCTTTTGCAGAGTTACAAACGTAATGTGAGAAGTTTAATACACCCTTGGATCTAGGTTTCTACGTTTGTAAGAGAACATACACAATATTCGCAAAACAATTCAATTGTAATTCTGGAAAATTTTTTTATAACCGAGAAGGAGGGGGGGGGGGGGGGGGTAGATATAAACTCGAGGGCATGGATCGCATCAGAGTCAAAAAATAAATCGAACTCAAAAAATAAAGTTGCTATGATTTTGAAATTTTCACAAATTCGTTTTTATGCAATAGCTGTCATCGCTATTGAAATCCAGCCATTTTGATTAAGTGGTTCGATTACCTGCCATACAACTCCATCTTTTATATGAGCATTACTCTACACCTAATGAAGCTGGGTGTCTGAAATTTCGCCAAAAGTAGTTTAGTTTTATAGCCAAAGTTTATGCAAAATTTATTGGTCTACTGCAGTGGGTTCGAGTACCTGCCATACAACTGCTTCTTTTATATGAACATTACACTACACCTAATAAAGCTGTATATTTAAAATTTTGCCAAAAGTAATTAACCGGATGGTATAATGTTTATATTACGGTCATACGGATATCCCAGAGTTGACACAGTCTACTCAACCACACTCTTCCTCGTTTTTTTATATCCAGAGTAAAGAATTAAAAAAAAAATGAGGAAACCATGGAGGAAAAAATTAAAATAATAAACAGGACTCGAAATATACATAAATTCACATACATATATACAAAAATATGTGTATATGTGTGTATGATGCTTAAAACAATCAATATTAACTATCCAGAAATATTTTCTGTATATTAAATACTATTTATTTATGCAAAATAAAAATAAAATTGTTATTTATTTCTTATTTTCAATTTTCTCTTAATTTTCATTTAATTTTTTTTTTGTTTTGTTTTTTTTTTTTGTTTTTCATATACGTTGTATTTTCCACCATTAATTATGGAAATTTAAATTAGTGTTGTCGTTTGGTTTTTTTTTTTGAAATAAAGTTTTATTTAAAGTTCATAAAATTTGAGTCTAAATAATATAGAGTCCAAATATTGAGTCTATCATAGAGTCCAAATATTGAGTCTATCATAGAGTCTAAATATTGATTTAGGATATTAAAACTAGAGTTTAAATACATTTAAAAACTTATTACAGTTACAATAATTAGGAGATTTCTCTTCCATTTTATTAAAAATTTAAAGATAGCCTAAAAGTATGCAATTTTTATTAAATTTTAAATTTAATATACTCTTTATGAATTTAAAGGGACTTCGATTTCAGCTGTCAAGCGATCAAGTTATAGTATTCTTTGTGAAAATTAAAAATAAAAATTATTATAAAAATCAAAAATTCAATAATATTTAAGATTAAAAATCTGATTAAAAAATCTAACGAAAAAAAAAACTTTAATAAAAAAATAAACTTTTAAAATAAATAAGTGGTGTAATTAGAGATTGCATCCTATCAAGGATAGCAATCATGCCATCAAAAAAAAAAAAAAACATATTAAAAGAGACAATAAATGTCAGATTTAAAGAAATTTTAGACAAAAGTGAAACTAAAGACCAACAAAAAGTTAAAAGCGGTGCAAGCCGAATAGAAAATTTAGTTGAACATTTAATAAAAGAAAATAACGAATTACGAAAAGCCTTAAAAAAGTTTGATCCTTCAACATCATCTAGTTCACCAAGAAACGAGTCGAACTATTACAGTTCATTAATGGATCTTACCGATGAATACAGCGAAACAGAAGAAGATAACAACGACCAAGCAGAGCCAAAAATTGTTGAAATTGACGAGGAGGATACATTTGACGTCCTTAACCTCAAAAAAACATCAACAAAAAAAAATGAAAAAGAAAAACGACCATCAACTATTAATTTCCTGCGCGGAAAAGGTGAAAAAATGCCACCAATAAATATGTTTGATACAAGGGTTGACAGGCTAAAATGTCTTATAAAGAATAAACTAGGAATAAAAAATTTTGCCATAAAAGAGCACAATGAAAAGCATTCATCATTGTATACATATGATATCGATGATTTTAAAAAAGCTCGTGCATTGCTAGAAGAAGGTAAAATTGATCACTTTACATTTACACCTAAAACGGAAAAAAAGAAAACCTTAATCCTAAAAGGTTTAAATAGTATGTACTCACCAGAGGAAGTTCTTCATTTTCTAAAAGAACAAGAAACAACAAACATAAAATTCGAAAAGGTTACACGATTAACCACTAAATATTCAATTAACAACGGAATAACTCTTCCACATTATATCGTTCAAGCTTCAGCTGATAGCTTGACAAATGATATCATGAAAATTAATGTGCTGGACTACCAAATAGTAAGATGGGAAAAACTAATAAAATCACACAACTTACAATGCACAAAATGTCAACGCTTCTCGCATTCAGCTGCTAATTGTTATATGCAGCTGAGATGTGTAAAATGTGGCAATAATCACAGGCCGGAACAATGTTCAATATCTGCAGAAGATCCAAAAGATAAATTATTCTGCACCTTGTGTGGGAACCACGGGCATCCGGCATCATACACCAAATGCCCAGTTTATATTAAAAAAATGGAGCTTCGCCAAAAAATTAAAGATAATTCAAAACAAAAAATTGTAAGTAAGCACTTTAATTCAAATTTTATTGATAAAAATATTTCATTCTCAAATATTGTAAAAAATAGCACAAAACAAAATAATTCTAACCTTAAAAATAACAATAATAATTCTAATAATACAAATTCAAATTTAAACACCAATAATAGTAATGATAGCATTTTAATTGAAATTAAAAATATTTTAATTAATATGCAAAATGAAGCTATTACACTAAAAAAACAAATTAATCAAAATTCTAACAATATTAAAATTTGTATGGAATCATTAAAAATTAAACACTAATTTATAAATGAATTTTAACAATACTAAATTAAAAATAATATCCATAAACGTCAATTCACTAATCTCCAACAATAAAAAGCTTTCTCTTATGCACTTTGTAGAGTTCAATAAACCTGACATAATTTGCATGAGCGAGACAAAATTAAAACCAAATAACCATATGGCATTGGATAATTATGACATAATTAGAAATGATAGAAATATCGATATTGATGGTGGCGGTGTTGCCATATGCATTAAAAAATGTTTCCAATTTGATATTGTAAATAATCGCATTTTCGATAGTTTTCAATGTATCGAACCATGCATTATATCATTACAATTAAAACAAAGAAAAAAATTATTTATAATTTCTATTTATGCATCAAATAGGAATTCAAATAGTTTTTTAACAGAATTAGAAAAAATATTCGAAATTTTAAATCTTTCGAATCTCAATAATTTCTATATATTAACTGGCGATTTTAATGCCAAACATACTTCTTGGTTAAACTGTGTTAACAATACTCGAGGCAATCAATTATACAAATGGTTACAAGACAACAAAATTTTATACAAGAGTAACTTACTCTTAACCGATGCACCAACACTACCACGTGCAAATTCTTATATTGATTTAGTGATAACAGATATCAGAATAAAAATTTGTTTTGAAACAAATCAAAACAAACTCACCACTCTCCCATACGATAGTGACCATAATGCCATTCAAATTCCAATGTCACTAAAAAATGAAGAGCTTTTATTGCAAGAGTTACCAAGTCATAGTAATAAATTCATATTTTCAAAAGTAAACTGGGGCAAATTTCAAAGTAAACTAAATTCAAACTATTTTTCCAAATACAACTCCAACAATTGCAATAAAATTTTCGATAACTGCAATTTGTCTAACCAAAATGTAGATTATCATCTTTTACAGCTGAACGAAATAATTCTTAAAACTATGGATGAAGTTATACCAAAAATTAAAAATCAAAATAATTTAAAAAAATTCTACTCAGTTAAGCTAAAAATTCTTTTAAACAAAAAACACAGCCTCATGAACGATATACATAAGATCAAAAAACAAAGATTAAACTTTTCTAATCAACAAATTCAACTGCTCAAAAGCCTCCTAAATAACATCAATACATTAATTAAACAACAAATTAAAATAGAAATTAATAAATACTGGCAACTTCGTCTCCAAAAAATAACTCCAACAAATAGTTCAAACATGTTCCCTGAAATAAATAAAATATTCCGCAAAAACAAATACAATCAGATTTCAAAATTACACATAGACCAAAACGATATAACTTTACTCTCTCAAAATAACATAGACTTCAACAAATTAAATAAAACCACCACAAATAAATTTATAGTAGAAGATCAATCACAAATTTACAATGTACTTGGCACATACATTGAAAACACTCACAAAATCAATATACCTACAAATAATAGAATACATAACCAAATCATAAATAAAATAACACAATTCAATAACTCTCAAACATTAAATTTCAACTCAACTCTGAGTAATTTCTCCAACACAAACAAATCATCTGAGCAAAGTGGTGAAAATAGCGAATTCACGAACCAGTCAGAGCTTTCTTTAAAGTTTAAAGCTTTAAAAAATAAAGTTTCTTCTGGTATCGATAAAATCCCAAACATAGTTTTAAAAAATTTAAGTGGTGTAATTATTTCGAAATATGTTATCCTATTCAATAATGCAATAAATAATTCGTATTTTCCGCATATTTGGAAAACATCGAAAACGATATTGCTAAAAAAACCTGGCAAAGATCCAACCAATCCCAGCAATTATCGACCGATAAGTTTACTGCCAAACATTAGTAAAGTATTTGAAACCTTAATAAACGATAAAATTTCAAATTATGCAAAGTCAATCAATCTTATTCCAGAAAATCAGTTTGGGTTTAGGCACAAACATGGTACTGTTAATACTATAACCAAATTAACCTCAGATATCTGCTGGTTCATAAACAAGAAATACGGCATTGGTGCCTGTCTGATTGACTTTGAAAAGGCTTTTAATTCAGTTTGGTTGGATGGATTAATCTATAAACTAATAAAATATAAGTTCCCGCCACGCTTAATTATACTGATTAAAAATATGTTATATAACAACAAATTTTTAGTATATAGCAAAAATAACGAGTCTGACAAATCATTCCTAATTGAAAACGGTCTTCAGCAAGGTATTGTTAATGCACCTATCCTTTTTACTATATATACAGCAGATCTTTTATTCTTGCTAGAACGAGTAAAAGGAAATAACTACGCCCTGGCATTCGCAGATGATATTATAATATACTCTGCGAATGACACTGTAAATAGCATTCAATATAATGTACAAAAAATGTTTAATATTGTGCAGGATTATTGCAAGATATGGATATTAAAATTGAACTACAACAAATGTGAAACCATATTATTCCGTAATACGGTTGACAAAACTAGTTCAGACATTAGAAAAAATTGGAAACATTTTAAAATTAAATCGCCTATGTCAACTCTCGCAAACAAAAAATTCGTTAAATATCTTGGAGTTCAGTTACATCGAAACTTAAACTTCATAGATCATGTAAAATACTCAATAAATAAAGGCAATAAATCCTTTATGGCAGCTAAAAAACTCTTTTACAACAAAAATATTAGCAATAGAGTTAAAATAATATGCTACCAGACATTAATTAGGCCAAATCTTGTCTATGGGGTACCAATATGGTACAACATTAGTGCAAGCTTAATGGAAAAAATACGTAAATTCGAAAGAAAGTGCATAAGAGTTTGTATTAATAAACATAGAAAGCCTGAGTCCGAATACAAGCATTTTTATTCTAATAAATATTTGTACAAGGAAGCCAAAATCATGAGAATAGATAATTTTATGATAAAATTAATCAGAAGTCATTTTGATAGAGCATTAAAAACTCCAGAAAATGGTTTAATATCACATATATTTTACCACAATGAGGAGTACATTAAGAAGACCTTGCTCACGGGTTTTATAGCTCCTGAGCACTTCATCTTCTTAGACAAATATAGATACACTCAAAACCAAGATCATGTCCCTATACTATTTCATTATAGACGGGCTACATGCAAAAAAATCGAGTATATCCCAGGCAATATTAACGGAGATAATTTAAGATACGAAATGTCCATACCAGAAAAAGATAAAATTATAAATAAAGATTATTGGTGGTTAAATACATCTTAATATATTTTTTAAAAAAAGCATTTGTGCTATTTTTAGTCAATAAGTTAGTTTATTTAAATTTAAGTTTAGGTTAAGTTAGGTTAGGTTAGTTAAGTTTTATAAAAAAAAAAAAAAATTATTAAACATTGGTTTTTTAAAATTTTTCAATGATGTATGAATAAGATTATACTACAATAGTTTTGTACTTTAAAACAGAAATAATTTTACTTATTATATATTAAATTTAACATAAAAAATTCAAATATTTTTAAATGTTAAAAATAAAAGAGTTATACCTTGTTTGTTAACTTTGTTTTGTAGGTTAAGACATTCATATGTAACAATTATTACAAAATAAAAGTTTATTTAAAAAAAAAAAAAAAAAAATCTATATGAACATTTTGAAAATGTATTATTAAAAAATTTTAAATAAATTAATATTACTTATAATAACTATAATTTTGTTTATAATGAATTTTTCTAAAATTTTACAAATTAAATTAATTTCAAATACTAAAAAACATAAGTTTAAATTTGTATTTTATTTATTTAAAAGTAATTATAAAATAAAATTAAAAACAAAAAAATTATAATTAATTTATTTATAATTAAATTGTCTTTTATTTTTAAATGAAATAAATAAAAAGTTTTTTTTTTTTATTTTTAAATTAAATAATCTGTTGTGACATTAAAAATGAACATTTTTCAAAAAATAAAATATATTTAAGCCTTTATATATGTATAAACAAATCCGTTTCGCCACTCTTATTTTGTATTTTAAATAAAAATAATAAATTATTTGTTAAATTATTTGAAAAAGGTTTACATACACAATACCTACAGTTTATAATTGTACATATATATATATATATTTATAAACTTATACATATTTATATATAGATATAAGAAAAAAAAAAACAAAACAATTAAATTTTGATTGATAGTTATTAAAAATTGTTCTTTAAAATGATATTTTTTAAGATTTATAATTAAAATAATAAAATAAATAAAACTTTTACACGTCTAGAATTAATAAATCTAAAATTAATTTGAAAATAAAATAAAATATCATTAGTAGATAAAAAGAACACCTATATCCCAACAGTAATAAGATAATAATCAAATTGGTTACCATGACAACACTTTATTTGAATTAATTTAAGGACAAATTTCAAGCTGCTCCCATAACCTAAGAATATTCCAACATAGGCAATTAATATCAACGAATTAAGATCCTTTAGCAAAAAAAAAAAAAAATATAAGGGTTAAGAGCCTAAATGGATAGAATTAGGGAGCCTTTAGCTAAATCAATAACAATGTTTTAAAACCCACCACAAGCATAACGCAAATGGCCTTAACGTTATCTACTTAAAAAATAAAATGTGGATGCTTTAAATAAAACCTGAATTAAAACATTGCAGTTTCAACCTGAATCAAAATTTGCAGTTCCAAATCCTGGATGCACAAGGAGGGAAAGAAAATGCAACTGAAACATAGTTACCATGTTACAATAGAACTTTTTAAAAAAAATAGTTATTTTTTGTATTTTTTAGCATTATAAATTTTTGAATACAAAGTTTATAATACCATAACTAAACAGTTGTATACAGTTAACAATATAAATGTTAACAAAAATTAAATTTAATTTCAAAGCAATTACATTTACATAATACCACATTAATTCATACTCTTTTTTTGATATCCTGAATAATAAATGAGTATTTTATATTTTTTATTATCGTATATTTTTTATTTCTATTTCCCCCCCCCCCTTTTTTACATTAATACTTAAATCCCTTTCTTTTTAACTATTTAAAATAATAGAAAGTATTAACTTTCCACCCTTTCATTTATTAAAAAATTTTATTAAATAAATATTTCATTTTGGTTTAATTTGTTTTTTTTTTAATGATAATAATAAAATCAAGTAATACAATAAGTTTTTTAATCTTCTTTTAAAATAATTTCAGTTTTTATGTACAAATTATTTATCATTAATCATTTATAAATGGTACACAAACAATTTTACATATATTACCTGTGATATATAAAATTGAAATGAAATTTAAAAAAAAAAATTCCCCTTTTTATATCAATTTTAAAAGATTTCCCCATCAATAACAAGTAGACGACTCTTAATCAATTTGTTGTTGAAATCTTGCAGTCAACTTAATTAATATATTATCTGTGATTTATAAATCTGAATTGAAATTTTTTTTTTTTTTAATATTATTTAAATCTTTATGAAATTTTATAATCAAATTGGAAACTTATACCACACAATGAAGATAGACATCAAAGTCACTTATATATTTAACAACTTGTTGATTGAATACCTAAGGTGACAATAATGTTTTTACTATCTGTGATTTATAAATCTGAATTGAAATTTATTTTTGTTTTAATATTATTTAAATCTTTATGAAATTTTATCATCAAATTGGAAGCTCATACCAAACAATGAAGATAGACATCAAAGTCACTTATATATTTAACAACTTGTTGATTGAATACCTAAGGAGACAATAATATTTTTACTATCTGTGATTTATAATATTGAAATGAAATTTATTTTTGCTTTAATATTATTTAAATCTTTATGAAATTTTATAATCAAATTGGAAACTTATACCAAACAATGAAGATAGACATCAAAGTCACTTATATATTTAACAACTTGTTGATGGAATACCTAAGGTGACAATAATGTTTTTACTATCTGTGATTTATAATATTGAAATGAAATTTATTTTTGCTTTAATATTATTTAAATCTTTATGAAATTTTATAATCAAATTGGAAACTTATACCAAACAATGAAGATAGACATTAAAGTCACTTATATATTTAACAACTTGTTGATTGAATACCTAAGGTGACAATAATGTTTTTACTATCTGTGATTTATAAATCTGAATTGAAATTTATTTTTTTTTTAATATTATTTAAATCTTTATGAAATTTTATCATCAAATTGGAAGCTCATACCAAACAATGAAGATAGACATCAAAGTCAATTACATATTTAACAACTTGTTGATTGAATACCTAAGGTGACAATAATGTTTTTACTATCTGTGATTTATAATATTGAAATGAAATTTTTCTTCACAAAATTGTCCTAAGTCTGAATATCAAATGTCATTTATATAATATAATAATGATATATTAAATATAAATTAAGACAATAACAATAGACACATAATAATGTTTATAAACTAGCTTTGTAAAAACGTAAACGTAGATGGAGAACCCCTAGAATTAAATACATATTTTAAGGCAAACAACTGTCAAGATAAAAGATTAATATACATCTATTTATATATATACATTACATTTACAGATATCGTTATAGAAGTTTTAGATTTAAAATTTTACATTTTATATTTATAATTATTTAAAAATTTAATTATAAAATACAGTTAATCGTAAAACAAGTCGTATTTTACCTTTTCCTATTATTTTACACACATATTTATATATATATATATATATATATATATAAATTTTTAAATTAAAATGAAATTACTAAATACTAAAAAGATAGTATACCTATTTTTACACTGAAAATAAATTTTAATGTTTAAAAAATCTGTTGCGCCAATTAAAGTACAATTTTAGATGTTTTGGTTTATTTTTTGTTATAGATACAATTTTATATAAAATAATTAAATATGAATTAATTTCATGTACATATATATATATATATATATATATACATATATTTATATCTACATTTTATACTTTATTTCCTATACCTATATTTTATAATTATTTGAATTTAACCCATTCAAAACAAACGTATTACAAATTAAATGAATGTCTTTCATCTATTTTATTTTTATTTTATTGTATGTATATATATATTTTGTAACAATTAATTGTTGAATATTGTATACATTATGCTTCCTTTAACTAATAAGTTTCCAAAGAGAAGATCAGAAAATAAATAATAAATATAGCAATTGTATTTATGTGTAGCTCAATATAGCTCCAACGTACAAATTAAATTTTGAATTCCAATTCACATATTAAAATTCAGAATAAATAAAATTTGTCTTTATTAAATATATATATATAGTGTTAGTGTTTACTGAACTCTTCAGCTAGCAAGCATGTTTATGCCATAAGGGTACATATTGCAACTGGAGAAAAGATATTGGGTGCAATAATTAGGATTAGTCTATAATTAGAGTTGATCTAAATGAATTTTACACACAATTATACTTAAATGAAATAGTATTGGCCACAGACAGTATGTAGTAACACATTAGATTTAAAATCTAACATATTATAGTTGTATAGATGCAATTCTATTTATTATATATTTTATCATTTTGTAAACGGCTGGCAACGGCATTATGCAATTGGTTAGAGTGCCGACCTTTCATGCGAAAAGCCCGGGTTTGAATTCCAGTGAAAGTGAAAAAAAAAACTTTTATCTGTTTTTCCACTCGACTCAGCTACCATTTACCACTGAGTTCGAATTTATAGCCTTTAATAAAAGAATACATTAATTATAACAATATAAGCAAAATATATACAAATATTTTAATTGAATAATATAACTCACAGATTTAGAAATACAAAATTATTACAATATAAACAAAATAGAATTGTATCTATTGAAAATGTAAGACGTTTTTATATGTTAAAAAGGATTCGAAATCAAACTTTTCGAATCAAAGATCAGCACACTAGCCACTGTTGCATTCAGCTGATTCGTCTAAACTTTAACTGTTCAAGAAAATTTAAAGCAATACGAATAAAATAAAAACTACATTTATAACTAACTAGTTTTTACATTCTACATTCTAAAATTATTTGAAAAAAACCCTCCATCTTTTGAAAAACAAACTTACACATAGATAAATTTCATGTTTATCAATGTAATTTTTACCCAGGTAATCACATTTTATTAAAATATAATTGGTTAATCAAGGTTTACATAATCAAATATATATTTTGAATATAATTGTGTATTTTACTTGTATTGTCCTTTACATCTTTCCTCCTCTCCTCTTAATTATTGTAGAATATTTTCTTCAAATATAGATATTTGTTTTTTTGTCTTCTTTCAAATTATAGACTTGAAACTCTATTCAATTTCGGTTTTACCTATCCTTCACCCCTCTTACTTCAAAAAACCAAAAAAAAACTTTTTTGGAAACATATTTTTATATCATTATACGCCCTGCCCTTTAAATTTAATTTTTAAATGAGATTCGCAAACATCAGGTCTACAATAAAATAGATTAGAATAACAAAAATATTTCGTCACGTTTATAATATAAAAGGTAAGAAAAAAAAAAAAAAAATAAAAAAAAAAATTAAGAAGAGATAATGTCAACTGTGGGATAATTTTACGAATATAATTTTTTATTGAATTTTCAGATACGTAACTAGACCGTGAGTTCAGCGTATATAAAAAAAAATTACACAGAATTTTCATGCTGCATTGGAAAAACCAAATTTTATGAAAAAGTTTACCATAAACTCTATTGCCAATATTTCAGACATATTTCCATATTTTCCACAAGACTTTGAATTATGCATAGAAACGGAAGAAATTGTATGGAAACTATTCGAACCACCTGCACTAGTTCTGTGATCCTACACTAGTTCAAAACCATTGGCCATTGTTAACTAATTTTGCTAAAATTTCAGAAGCCAAACTTTATTAAGCACAGTTCTATGATCAAATAGAAAAAATATACGTGCAGCTACTCAAATTAGCTGAACAACCTGTTTCAATTGCAATAACAAAGACACCTTTTATAAACATACGAAAATGTTTATCTTAAAGACGAATGCACACGGCACGGACATACATAGCTAAGCCGATTTAGTTTTTAATTTTGGATAAGTGAATCTGTATCTACTCCCCGTTATTTTACAGCGTTATAAACAAAATAACAAATTTAGTACAGCCTTATAATATCGTTCGTATACTATACAAGTATAATAAAACTAAAAATTAAGAAATTTTCTTTTAAGCAACAAATGTTACTGTTGCTGCTATTACTGTTACTGAAGTTGTTATTATTGTTGCTTCAAAAAACAAGTGGTGAAAAAAAACCAAGGGTTTTTAAAAAAGCACATTTTCAAAATTATATTGTATTACATACTGAGTTTAACTTTGGAAATATTTACTTGGAAATAGTTACTACTGACTTATAAAATTTACTGCTGACAGTAAATTTTTTATTTAAAAGTTGTTATACCCCTTCAATGGGAAAGGTTGCCAAATTTCTCAAGAATCTAACTTCAACTCTCCCCCCTCCCCTCATCATCTAATTTTTTAGGTCCTAGAAATTAAATTGTGAATTACACAAAAATTTGAATTTTACTTAGAATTTTATTATCTAAGCAAAAATGGGT
The DNA here is from genome assembly GCA_963082915.1 of Dolichopus griseipennis. NCBI lineage: Eukaryota > Metazoa > Arthropoda > Insecta > Diptera > Dolichopodidae > Dolichopus > Dolichopus griseipennis. The sequence goes on along the minus strand of OY720444.1, from coordinate 18,378,650 downwards.
AAAACTGAGAGACACTTTCTTCAATTTAAGGAACCCCTTTTAAATTTAAGGAAAACCTTTAACATATGTTAAAACATAATGTTGGACCTTTAAATTTTGTATATTAATAAAAAAAAAATTGGACAGGTATTCATAATTTCAATTTTCGGCCCTTATAGCTCCTAAACAGGGGGCTTGACAAAAAAATTTTGTTAACTGACTCCTACTATTTTTTTAGGATCTAACTTCTCCCAAAATTTCAAGATCCTAGCTTGAACCGTTTAGAAGATATGTGGGGCTAAAAATTTTGCGAAAATTGAGTTTTGCGTAATGTTAAATTTTAGTACCGTATGGCAACCCTAAACATTTGCCTTGTAAAAATTTTTAAAGTTTATGAAACCAGCTATCATTTGCCGTTTTCAGATTGAAAATATATCTAACAGAACTCTTGTTATAACAATTTAAATATAGGGCTTTTTCCAACTTTGGGGGGCTGTAGCTCCGTAACAGGTGGGGCTACAGAAAAAAATTCTTCTACGAAATTATTTTTTTTGCAAAAACTACCCATGGTTAAAATTTCTTTTCTCTATTTCAAACGGTGTAAAAGTTTTTGTAAACATACGGACGGACGGACGGACAGAGTGAAGCTATATAGGCACATTTTTACAAAATTTTTTGAAAATGTGCTAAAAAAAAATACAAAAGAAAAAAAAGACAAAAACTAAAGGAATGTCATTATTTTTATGATGAAAGAACTTTGAAATATAAAAAAAACAATATAAATAGGAAAATAGAATGGGATCCAAAATAAAAATAATTACAAATTTTTCCAAAAGAATAAGAAAAAAAAACTTTAATTGCTTAAATAAATTTGTTTTAATTATTAAAGGATTCGTTCAAGGATTACTGAAAACAAAACAAATAAAATAAGGAAAGAACTATGGAATGGGTAAGCTCAGTATCTAAAGCTCGAAATTTTGGTACCAACCTCTATGGAATATAAATACAAAAATATTATTATTAAGGCGTACCACAAGGATTTATCTGGCTGGATCTGCTTCTTAATTAGTAATATTATTTTATATACAAGCCTTAGATTTGGAACATATTACATAACTGGGCGAACATTCAAGGTTTTAGGTATCAGTAGATGTATGTTAATGATATTTTGGAAAATTTGTGTTTTAAATACAAGTATAAGGTTCTAGCAGATTGTATCACAAATAATTTGTATAAATAAAACAAGTTATGAAAAAAACCAAGGGTTTTTAAAAAGCACATTTTCAAAATTATATAGGGTTTCTTACTGAGTATTTTAACATTTATCTTTATAAAAATATATATAAAAATAAATGATAATATTATAATTTAGTTATTTCATCAATTTAATAATTATGAATAATAGTGAAATCAATACTTAGAATACAATCCCTGTTACCAAATGGGAAATATAATGTTGGAGCTTCAATGTTAACGTTTAATATTTTAAGACCTAGTAGCCCTTCAATAGGGAAGGTTCCCAAATTTTTGCTTTGTAAACTTGTGATGGATCTGCTCATGACCCTCCTGTCCCCACGTTTTCATTTTTTTAGGTTCTAGGAAATCAATATTGTTAACTCCACCAAAAATTTGGAATTCTACCTAGAATTTTATTATCTATAAAGAAAATTAGTTAAAACTAAGAGACAATTTCTTCAATTTAAAAAACCCCTTGCAAATTTAAGAAAACTCTTTAACATATGTTGAAAAATAATGATGCAACTTTAAATTTTGTATATTTGTAAAAAAAAATTTGATTAGGTATAAAAGTTACAGGAGTTTAAAAACTGAAAAATTCCAATTTTCGAGACCTTATAGCTCCTAAACAGGGGGCTTGATTAAAAAAATTTTGTTAACCGACTCCCACTAATTTCTGAGGATCTAATTTGTCCCAAAATTTAAAGATCCTAGCTGGAACCGTTTAGAAGATATGTGGGGCCAAAAATGTTGTTAAAATTTAGTTTTGCATAATGGTAAATTTTAGTACCGCATGGCAAGCCTAAATATTTGCATTTAAAAAATTTATAAAGTTTATAAAACCAGCTATCTTTTGATGTTTTCAGATTGAAAATACATCTAACAAAACTCTTGTTATAACAATTTAAAGATAGGACTTTTTCCAAATTTGGGAGGCTGTAGCTCCGTAATGGGTGACGCTACAGAAAAAAGTTCTTCTATGAAATTATTTCTTTTTGCAATATCTAATATTAATATCTATATTTAATTTGTTTACTCTATTTCAAACGGTGTAAAAGTTTTTGTAAAAATACGGATAAACGGGCGGACAGAGAGACTGAAGCTATATAGGCAAATTTTTACAAAATTTTTTGAAAATGTGCTAAAAACGAAAAGTAAAGTATTTGAAATTAAAAATTTAATATAATAAAATGAACAACACTTTATTGTGTGGAGAGCGGCTTGCGCAAATTGTGGAATTTAATCTATATAACTGCGAAAAGAAAGGGATTACAAAAATTGTACCAAACAACTGTCCCTTAACCCTTAACTCACCTTAACACCAACCCAGCCCGATGACATCCATCTGTTAATAGGAACATCAGAAGAGGATTTTTTAAATTTATTAATGTAAAGTTCACATGGCCTGTTCTTTTGCAGATACGGTTGTTTTCGTTTCTCTGGTAAATTCTTTTATCTGTTACCAATCTATGGTTTCCATTCTTCCACAAAATAACAATGGGAACTGCATCCTAGTCTACCATATGTTTCCCCAATAGATTTATTGACAATATATTTGACCTATGGTTGACAGTTAGACGTTCACGTTCTCATTTTTATGACTATCAAATTCATTAAGCTAAAATCTCTTTCAGCTTCTGCTACTAATTGCAATAGTAATGCATTTAATAAGGCATCATAAATATTGAAAAGTATATATACTATTTTAATTTTGCTCAGGATTTGATTCTGAGCGGAATTAGGTATGTATGTCTGTTCGTTAGTCCGTTCAACCGATAACTTAAAAACTAATAACTAATTAGGGTTATGAAATTCAAGAGAAAATAAATCTGGAACTATTCGTAGGTTGCCTTGCTTTTAGCTTACTCTTTTGTTCGTTTAAATCTGACCACAATTTTGGGTATCCCTCAAAAATCATGTGTTACTTTGAATTGATAATCATCTATTAAAATTTTCAATTATATAAATCAGTTCTAAAAATAAACGAGGAAGATTATAGTTGCCCTTGTCAACTTTTAGATACCCGTGCATACCCACTATGGTGTATAAAATAAACCGTAATATACTTATACATTTAACTCATTACTCCATAATTTTGACGTAAAAAAAAAAAAAAAAAAATTAAAAAAAAAAAATATCACAAAAAATAAAACAAAATTTTCAATCATTGTCCCATAACTTTAGCTTAAAAAAAAAAAAAAAAAAATTAACAAAAAAAAAAAAAATTAAAAAAAAAAAATATCACAAAAAATAAAACAAAATTTTCAATCATTGTCCCATAACTTTAGCTTAAAAAAAAAAAAAAAAAATTAACAAAAAAAAAAAAAATTAACAAAAAAAAAAAAAATTAACAAAAAAAAAAAAATCACAAAAAAAAAAACAAAATTTTCATTCATTGTCCCATAACTTTAGCTTAAAAAAAAAAAAAAAAAAAAAAAAAACAAAAAAAAAACAAAAAAAAAAAATGGCCCACCCTAAAATTCCGATGGTCCGAGTGATGTCCAACTTTGCCAACTAACTTGCCCTATTACTTTACCTGCCCAATTTTAATTTTAACCTTGTAGCTTCATTAGATTCGCAGTTATTGAATCGAAAACTTTGTATGGCAGCCCCCCAAAATGGGGCCGTAACATTTTGAAACTTCATATAAGTGCTCGATTCATTATATAAATAACCGTTTGTAATTTTTATCGTCGTAGTATAATTAGTTTTGAAGAAATTCATATTGGTGCAAATAAGTTGTATGGCAGCCCCCCGAAAATGGGGCCCTAAAAATTTGAAACTTCATATAAGTGCTCGATTCATTATATAACTAACCGTGTGTAATTTTCAGCATCGTAGTATAATTAGTTTTGAAGAAATTCATATTGGTGCAAAGAAGTTGTATGGCAGCCCCCCGAAAATGGGGCCCTAACATTTTGAAACTTCATATAAGTGCTCGATTCATTATATAACTAACCGTGTGTAATTTTCATCCGCGTAGTATAATTAGTTTTGAAGAAATTTATATTAGTGCAAAGAAGTTGTATGGCAGCCCCCCGAAAATGGGGCCCTAACATTTTGAAACTTCATATAAGTGCCGGAGTCATTATAAAACTAACCGTGTGTAATTTTTATCCCCGTAGTATAATTAGTTTTGAAGAAATTCATATTGGTGCAAAAAAGTTGTATGGCAGCTCCCCGAAGCCTTGGTCCGATTTTAACCAAAAACAATAGGGAACCTAGAAATTGTCTAAAAATGACTTTGTGTGAATTTCAAGACTCTAGCCCTTTTAGTTTTTGAGTTATCGTGCTGACACACGGACGGACGGACGGACGGACGGACAGACACACATAGCTAGATCGACTAATTTTTCGATTCTGAGCCGATACGTACCCTTGACACTATATCTAGCTCGTCTAGATCGATGCGTTACAAACGGAGGAGCAAATCTAATATACCCGATGTTCATATATATATGCACGGGTATAATAATCACTTTGTTTTAAATAATAATAAATAATCGAAAAAGTTTTCAGTATATATTATATATATGTATTATAAATATGATTATATATCAATCAAAAAAAAAAACGAGTAAGAGTGTAGTAGAGTAGGCTGTGTCAACTCTGGGATACCTGTATTATCGTAATATAAACATTATATCATCCGGTTAACTAGTTTTTGCAAAATTTCAAACATTCAGCTTTACTATGTATAAAGTAATGCTCATATTTAATATGAAGCTGAATAGCAACTACTTGAACAAACTGCAGTAGCCCAGCCAAATTTTGCAGAAACTTTGGCCATAAAACTAAACTATTTTTGGCAAAATTTCAGACATCCAGCTTCAATAGGTATAGAGAAATGCTCATACAAGAGAAGAAGTTGTATGGCAGCTACTCAAATCCACTGCACTACCCCATTTAAATTTCCACGAACTTTGGCTATAAAACTCAACTACTTTTGGAAAAATTTCAGACACCCATCTTCAATAGGTATAGAGAAATGCTCATATAAGAGAAGAAGTTGTATGGCAGGTACTCGAACCTGGCTATTGCATAAAAACGAGTTTCTGAACATTTCAAAACCGTAATCGTTTTTTTGAGTTTTCGTGTGCTCACCAGAGGTCAAGAGACCTATAGTCATACGGGTATAATTATAATACGGTGTACCCGTATATGAGAAAAAATATTAGTAGTTCAAGAACTATATATCTGGGAGAAAACCAGATGCCGAATATGAACAAAACTCAAGTAATATTGAAGATTTAGAATTGGGAGTTATATTCAAGTTAGTTCTATGGGTCCTACGTTATTCGCAAGTTACATTAGCATTATTACTCAACTTCAGATTAAAGGCAAAGCTTTTATTTATGCAGACGATATAGATTGTATTCAAAAATAATAATTACACTGGACTGTAAAAACAAATAAATGAACGTCTAAAAAAAGTTAGTATAAATGGATGGTGATTCCATAAACTTACGGGGAATATTAGAAATACTAAATACATGATTATTAAAAAACAATCATCAATAAACATAAATATTGTTTTTAGTGATATGTATTAAGATAGAAGAAGTTTCAATATTCAAATACTTAAAAAGATACATTAAAGCCCAATTAAATTGAAACTGCAAATCAAAGGAAATTGCCAAAAAGTACCAAACGTATTGCAAGAGTTTTCAAAGTAGCGCAAAAACCGGACCATATGAATAAAAAATATAAATATTCTATTGCATAATAAGAGAAAATTTTATTGAATTAAACTGATTAGAAGCTAGAGCTATAGTCAAAATCACATTATCTGAATGAAATAACAAATAAATAAAATTAATTACAAATATATATATAACTAAACTGGTTTTAACGAGACAGACGTTTTAAAAGCTCGGAATTCCATTTACACTAAAATATAATCTAAATATTATTTTATATTCCAGTATAAAAAGTTCGCATTGTGATTAACATCGTATACCTTAAAAAAAAAAAATTTTTAAATAACAAGTTTAATATTAAATTAAATAAAATATAGATTTTGAGTGATGATGGAATATTATTTTAAAATAATATTTAATTATATTTTCATATTAATTGTTATATTTCCAAATATCACAAAATCACTAATTTGTCCAAATGTTTTTCCATATTTCGGTGTAAGACCATCATGTGTATTAAAAAATAGAAATCAAGTTAATTGTTTTGGCAGTCTTGCTGGTGTTGTAAAAGCCTATGTTCAATGTGAAAATGGTTATTATAATTTACAAAATGTAACACAACAAACTTTATTATGTAATCAAGATGGGAAATGGTCCGAAGAAATTATAGAATGTATCCCAGAGTGTGTCCAACCACCAAATATCAATAAATTAATAACGAATTTTAATTTTTTTAATAATTTTAATAATTTTCAATCTAAAGCATGGTATGCTGAAATTATTCAGAAAACGCAAATCGATGGACAAGCAAATAAAATACCAGCAATCATTTTAAATGAAAATTTAATTTTAACATTAGAAAAATATTTTAGTATTTCAAATGAAACGGATTTCATTTTTACAAAAGAATTTGCTAATAAATTTATAATAAGAATTTATAATGATGAAATTAAATTTTCAGAGCACACAATTAATAATATGATATGCTACAGCAAGGATGACATGTAAATAAATTTTTTTTTAATTATTTAAAATTAAATCATTTTTATTCTAATAGAAATGAATCGGAAAATCTAGATAGACTAGAAGCCACAGACAAATTGTGTATTATCAAAATTTCACATCTAGAATATATCGAATTTAATGAAAATGTTAAACCTATTTGTTCAAATGATAAAAATTTTGCATCTCTTACAAAATTAATTGATTTTTGTCGTAAAAGTAAGTTCTGAACTTAATTATTAGTTTTTATTTAAAAATTTATTCATTTTTTCTGAAGGTAATCGAAAAAATTTTGTTAATGAATGTGTAGTTCCACCAAATAATGATCGGAAAGTTGAAACAGTATGTCTTAAAGAGAATAATGAATTTTCTACAGTATATGAAAGTAATAAAAAAAATCTTATTCAAACTGATTGTTTAGAAGTATCTGAATATATAACAAGACGTTGCAAAATCGGTTATCAGTATTTAAATCCAAATGAAGATGATTATTTAAGTGGATGTGTTAAAGGATCATGGAAATATGAAGATAATGGATGCGATCTAACATGTGGAGAAATATATAAAAATAAAACATCTACACTTCAATTAGTTTATGGAGGTAAAAGAAATGATATAATATTAACACCATGGCATGTAGGAGTTTTCGATAATACTACCACAAGTTCAAATAATTTTGAACAAAAATGTGGTGGTACAATAATTGATTCAAATATTATTTTATCCGCTGCACATTGTTTCTACGATGATGCAAATTCTAGAGTTGATGATGCATCTAATTATTTTATTGGAGCAGGAAAAACTTATCGAAATTTTTATGCTCTTGAAAAATTTGCTCAATTTATTGGAATAAAAGAAATTCATATTCCTAAAAAGTAAGAAAATATGAAAATTAAAACTTAGCACAATAAAATTAATATGTTATTTTATAATTACAGTTATAATCCAATTAGTAATGCAAATGATATTGCTATTTTACTTTTAAAAAAGCATTTTAAATTTTCAACACATATTAAACCTGTTTGCATCGATTTTAACCATTATAAAGATTATGCTATTAAAGGTGGCTTAACAGGAAACATTACTGGATGGGGTCACACATCAGATAACCTTAAAGTAAGTAATGCAACGCTAGTAACAAGTCTAACAACTTTAACAAATGATGAATGCAGAAAAAATCTTGATCCAAATCTGATGTCAGAAGTTGTCGGTGACAAATTTTGTGCGGTAAATAGAAAAGATAATTCAACAGCTTGCGAAGGTGATAGTGGTGGCGGTTTTGTAATAAAAAAAATGGTTGGAAATGAAGAACGTCACTATTTAATTGGAATTATTAGTTCTGGTATAGATGGAAGAAAATATTGTACTGCTGGTTTTACAACCTTATTTACCAATATACAATTTTATCAAACATTTATTAAAGATATAATTTCAGAAAGTAGAACTGAAAGTTTAATTTCAGTAAATAATCAAATTTTTAAAAATGAGAATAGTGGTTGCGATATTACAAATATTAAATCAAGCATTGAAGAAGACAATATTTGTGAAATAATTGATAATTCGAAACGATTTACAATACAATTAATATACCAAGGTAATAATATTGATATAACTTCAGCACCATGGCACGTGGGACTTTTTCAGAACAATACGCGCTCTTTTAGATATATTTGTGCTGGTAGCATCATTCATTCGAATATTGTTATTACAGTAGCACATTGTATTGTTTATATAGAAAATGACCTCTCTGATTTTCTAGTAGGTGCAGGAAAAACATATATGAGTTATGACGCAATTGAGAAAAATAGCTATTTTGTAAAAATTAAGGAAACCCATATACCAAAAGAGTAAGTTAAATGGCAAATTCTTTATGTAAAATGATAAACAATATCATTAAGTTTTTTTTTTTAATTGATAAGATTTGGTGGCAAATTAAAAGAGCCAGTTTAAGTCCAAACTTAATGAGTGCAATTTCATTTCATATGTTCAACGTTTTTGAACATATTCCACACATTTTGTTTGTAGTAGAGTTGAGAAAGTTTACACATAATCGATGCTTGAAAATAAAAGTTACACATTTACGTCAGGTTTTCAGTGTAACTAGAGGTTCAAAGATCATTAAGATTTCGTTTTTAAGTGAGAAAACGAAAGCACTTTCTTTACTTTTTCATTCTTAATTGTCAATAACTAAAAAGATCGTGATTCGTGATTGGTAAATCCCATCAACAATTTTGCAGTTTTATTAAACTATTTTTGATTTGTCAACCAACTGACGATTAAAAAATTTGCTCAAAATTTAAAACTTTTTATTTCTTTTTGTTATATACATATTTTATTAAAATTTTTATTTTTCACTTTATTTTAGCTATAGCCAAGAAAGTACAGTAAACGATATTTCAATTTTAATTTTGGATGAACATTTAAAATTTTCACCTTATATAAGACCGGTTTGTATTCATTTTAATAATGATAACGATTACAGCATTCAGGATAATTTAAAAGGATTTACCACCGGATGGGGTGATACATACCCCTCAAGCGATTTTAGCGATGAATTAATAGTGGCAGAATTTAAAACCTTAACAAATGAGAAATGCAAAGCAATGAATCTAAATAGTCATTCAAGTATTACGGCTGACAAATTTTGTGTAATAGGTAAAAATAATGCTACAGGTTGCCGTGGCGATTCTGGTGGTGGGTTTGTTGTTAAAAAAAATTTTGGATCAGGTGAACGGTATTATTTATATGGAATTCTTTCCAACTCGCTTTATTACATGCATCATTGTACTGGTAAAGATATTTCGGTTTTTGCTAATGTACAATTTAATAAAAATTTTATTAAGGATTTAATTGCTAAAAATCGTATTGAAAACAAAATTTATGACAAAATATTTAGTAAAATTAAAGAAATTTTTAATTAAAATATGGGATTTTTTTGAAGTTTATCTCTCGACAATGTAAGTAATTCTTAAAACACCACATTGCATACGTATTTTTTCAAATGAATTCTCATATTAAAGCTTTAAAAATTAATTATATATAAAAAAAAATGGAATTTTTGTTCCCCTAAATTTTTTTGCTCTACATCTGAATGATTACTTTATAAATGGATAATATAATGAATATGTATAAACATACATATATGTATACCTAAAATTAACTGAGTTTTTATAACCTAATTTGAATTCTATAGCAATATAATTAGAGACTTTTATTTGTTAAACTAAATAAATTAAAATTAATTAAAGAGGCCCGGGTGGGTTAGTGGATAAGTATTTGTCTTACTAACCATGAGAGTACGGATTCGATTCCCGGACAGGTCATGAAATATTTAATTAAAAAAAAAACATATTGAAAAATAATTTTTCTTAACAAATCCCTTTGAAGACCAAATATAATTTAAAATATACAAATATAAACAAATTACTTATAAATTGATTCAAAGTTTTGAAAGTGAAAATTTTTGGCCCAAATCTGCACAATTGCCTACGCTATTGCTTGATATAGAAACCAGCAGTAAATTTAATATAAAAAAAAATTTGATAAATTTGAGAATTTCTAGTACATATTACCAAAGATATAAATTTTGGAAGTATTATTTTAATTATAATTGTACATATCTTAAAATAAATTTACTTAAAATATTTAAAAACATAATACGGCTCAAAAATTACATTTTAAACAATAAACACTTTTATATGTACATAATAAATATTAACGTCATTAGTAAATATATATTAATTGTATGTACATTACAGAGTTCTAAAAAGTTTAATTTATACCTTACATTAACCTTCATACGATTAACAATCTAATTTTAGCTCTACCTAACTTAAAGCAAACTCATATTATTTGCTTTTGAAAATTAATTGTATATCAAGTATTTAAATCTAATTTCTATTACTTTTAAGATTTAACCGGTAAAACAATATTTTATCCTTTAACTAGCAAAATTTTATTTTCGTTAAATATGTATGTAGCTAAGTAAAATAAATTCATATTAGATGGTAGTCAGGTAAATGTATAAGCTTACAGTTTGTAATGAAATACAAATAGTCCACAAAATAAACTAAATAAACAGGTACAAGAAGGTATTTGGTAACTAGGTGGGTTCACCAATAATCATAGTTACCAAAGTTGATAGAAAATTTTATTTCATTAGTATTTAAATATATTGATCTTTGGAATATAATTGAACAATTCATAGGTACAAATTTAAAATTTAAATTTATATACATTTTATACAAAATTAAACAATATTTAAAAAACTGAAAACCCAAATTTTTATTCTTATCTTTTTAATTAAACGACTTCTATTATATTTATGACACAAATTTTTTAAAAAGAAATCGATCTTTTACTAAAATACAAATAAATTATGTACAAAAATAATAACACTGCATTATCGACAATAAAAATTTCTTAAACGCAAAAGTCGATAAGTATAAATTTAATTTTTTTTAAAAATGACATTTTATACGATCATCTGTTTTATGAATTTTTAAAAAAACATTTTGACGTCGGAATATGTGTTGTTTTATGTGCATATTTAATTTTTCCGCCATTCAAAATAATTCCAATTATATATTTGATAATATTCATTTTCATACATGAAAATATTCAATATTTACTGTAGTAATGTATAAATATAAATTTATTAATATAAATTAGAAAAAATATACATAATAAAAACATTTTATAATGTACATACCAAAAAAAAATCTTCAAACCATTCCGTAAAATTTTCTTTCTCATTTAATTCACTCTTTACAATTATTGCTAAAATATCTTCTGTCATGTTTTCTTTTTGTAAATTACACTATTTGACACACAAATATATTTTAGAAAAATAAATTTTTAAACTTTTTTTTTTTATTTATTGTTTACTATAAAAACAAAAATATAAATAAAAAATTCAATATATAAAACTTCACTACAAAATATTTTAACATTCCCTTACTTCTGTTTGACAACTTAGCAAAGAATATTTGACAAATGACAACAGCAGCAAAATATTGAAAAGATCATGTGGTCGGGTTCATGTTGTTGTGTAGTATTGAATACGACATTTTCATGTTTAGGAATTAGGGTAGAGCAAAAATAAATGTTTGTGATAAAAAGTGACAGTAAATAATTTTTAAGATTTAAAATTTTGATTGTTTATAGGGAGATTTTGTAGATTTAAAAAATGTATAAAAAGTATTATGTAGTTTAGTGTGTTACGTTTTTAGCACATTTTCAAAAAATTTTGTAAAAATGTGCCTATATAGTTTCACTCTGTCCGTCCGTCTGTCTGTCTGTCCGTCTGTCCGTCCGTATGTTTACAAAAACTTTTACATCGTTTGAAATATGGAAAAGAAATTTTAACCACGAGTAGGTTTTACAAAAAAAATAATTTCGTAGAAGAATTTTTTTCTGTAGCCCCACCTGTTAGGGAGCTGCAGCCCCCCAAAGTTGGGAAAATCCCTATATTGAAATTGTTATAACAAGAGTTCTATTAAGTGTATTTTCAATCTGAAAACGGCAAAAGATAGCTGGTTTTATAAACTTTATAAATTTTTAAAAAAAAAGTGTTTAGGGTTGCCATACGGTACTAAAATTTACCATTACGCTAAACTCAATTTTTGCAAAATTTTTAGCCACACATATCTTCTAAACGGTTCAAGCTAGGGTCTTGAAATTTTCGGAGTAGTTAGATCCTCTGAAATAAGTAGAAGTCGGTTAACAAATTTTTTTTGTCACGTCCCCTGTTTTGCAGCTATAAGGGCTCGAAAATTGAAATTTTGCTATTTTTAAACACCTGTAACTTGAATACCTGTCCAAATTTTTTTTTAGTAATATACAAAATTCAAAGCACTATAATTATATTTCAGCATGTGTCAAAGGTTTTTCTTAATTTTAAAGGGTGACGAAGCTACAGCCCCTGCAAATTCCGAAAAAGCCCTATATTTAAATTGATATAACAAGAGTTCTGATAGGTTTATTTTCAATTGAAAAACGGTTGAAGCGAGCTGCTTTTATAGACTTTACAAAAATACTTCGCTTAAATGTTTAGGGTTGCCATACGGTACTAAAATTTACCATTATGCAAAACTCAATTTTTGCAAAATTTTTGGTCCCACATATCTTTTAAACGGTTCAAGCTAGGGTCTTGAAATTTTGGGAGAAGTTAGATCCTCAGAAATTAGTAGGAGTCGGTTAACAATATTTTTTTGTCAAGCCCCATGTTCAGGAGCTATAAGGGCTCGAAAACTGAAATTTGCTATTTTTAAACACCTGTAACTTGAATACCTGTTTAAATATTTTTTCCTTAATATACAAAATTTAAAGGTCTAACATGATATTTTAACATATGTTAAAGGTTTTTCTTAAATTTAAAAGGGGTTCTTTAAATTGAAGAAAGTGTCTCTCAGTTTTAACCATTTTTGCCTAAATAGTAAAATTCTAAGAAAAATTCCAAATTTTGGTGGAATTCACAATTTAATTCCTAGAACCTAAAAAAGTTTGGAGGAAGGGGAGTAGTGAGCATTATATCCTTGGGAAATTTAGCAACCTTCCCCATACAGGGGCTACTACGACTTAAAAATTTACTGTTATTATAGGTAAGCAGTAACTTAGTCACCAACGTATATATTTCGTTAATTAAACGTTAATATTGAAGCTTCAACATTATATTCCGATAAAATACTTAGTATGAAACACTATATTATTTTGAAAATGTGCTTTTTTAAAAACCCTTGGTTTTTTTTTCATCACTTGTTTAATGCTAATTTTTATTTTTAACTTATAGAATATTTGCTGCAAATTAAATATATAATTATAAAAATATTTTTAATATTTGTTTGAATAGAGGCAGTAGTTACAAAACCACTACTTGACTTAGCTTGTGTGCTAAAAAAATGTTCAGAACAAACGCTGAAAAACTTAATATTTAACAAACAGATAAAAAATTAAAATTTTGTGGTAATAGATTAAAAATAAAATCTTTTTTTAGATGTTAAATGTACTTTAGAAATATTAAACTCTTATATTTGTTTCAAATTAGCTTCAAGTAAAATAAAGTTAAATATGAGTATTAATAAATTAATTTTTTGTAAAATTATTTTTAAATAGATTTTTGTAAAGTTTTGATGTATTCATTAAATTTTTATAGTTATAAAGATATAACAATATTAAAAAATTTAGTATTTTAAATAAGGTTTTTACTTTATTTGAAGCTATTTTTATTCGTTAAACTTGCCAGGTAATTTCATTTAACTGAACAAGTGTCCAAGATTTGAGACTTTAAACTAAAATTAATGCTTATAAATAAGAAAAATATAAGTTTTGTTGAGCAACAAATTTTATTACATGTATATACTTAGATGTTGTGTATTAAAAACATAATATATGCCAATGTATACTTGTTTTATTTAATTATTTTTTATCTTATTCTAGCCAATAAATTTATTATCATAGATTACCATCAATAAAAAATATGAATATTCAAAATATTAAATTTATTTTCAAAAATATTAATTTAAAAAAAAATTTTTTAAATATATTATCTTTCGAAAATATTAAAATTTAAAACGTTCAAAGTTACCTTTATCGCATACATGCATGTATATAGGTAACTTTAAAAGCATATAATTTTATTTGACATTTGTCTACAAAATCGAAAAAGAAAATAAATGAACTAATGTAATATAATGTATTATGTAACCCAGTTTAAATAAGTCTCAAATGAAAATATATCTTTTGTTAAGAAGTAAATTCACCCTCTTTTACCAAACTTTTACGAAACCTAATACAATTTTTACAACTAAAAACTCTATGTGGATAAGCAGAGTATAGGAATGAGAATAATAGTATAGGAAAAACATGTATGAAAAAAAAAAAACAACACTATGTATTTTTGTAATGTAATTTTAAAGGCGGGCTCTTAGAAAATTGACTATTAATGAGTATAATGTATCAGGTATAGGAACTACTGAAATTGAAATCGCGTGTATATATAGTGCGAACTCATTTAAATATTTGTTTAGCTGAGTACATGGTGTTAAATTATTTTAAACGAATTAATCTTAGCAATAGTGAATATTTCAAATATTTAAAATACTTACATATTTGTATAAGATTTTATGTAAAATGGGTAAACATACTTTGAATGTTTGGGGTGCGATTTTAAAAGTGCTGAACCTGAAAATAATTTTTTTCGCTTACCAAAATCAAGTGAAAGGTAGATTTTTTAAATATTTTTTTTTATATTATATGCATATATAATACTTATATAATGGTCTATTTTTTTAGAAGAAATACGTGGTTGAAAAATTTAAATAGATTCGATTAGTTTAGCATTTAAAAAATAATTTCAATTATAAGTGTTGTGATAAATATGATAATAATTATTCTATAAAAATGTACATTAAAATAAAAATATATTATGTAATAAAAAATTTCAACAAAAATGTAAAACAATTTGATAATAAACATATGTATTTTAGCGTGACACATTTATAATAAAAAATTCAAATTTACATAACTTTATATTAAAATATTTACAATTATATTTTAAAGTTTATTATTGGTTAATTACCTACCACACACTATGCAATTTTGCGTTTCAATTTCAATTTTTTTTTTTAATTTTCCGTCTTTTTCTTGCATGAAATATTCTTATTACTATCATCTACTTCCAACAATTTGAGTAAATTTTTGCATATGTATGTGTGGAAAGAGTAAAAGTTAGAATTAAGTGACACACTATTAGCTATACGAAGAGAGCAATATAGAGAGTAACTGTACTATATTGTTGTTTCATTCATTTCACGGAACTTCATTACATTAGTGATTCACTATTTCTTCGGGACTGATAATCAGCATTTAAAATTACCTATACAAAAACAATTTTTTTATTCTACAAAAGTGCAAAAATTAATTTGTATGTTGTCGTAACTGCTGAACTCAGATTATATATATAATATAATATAGCCACCCGAGGGATTTCCAATGTGTAGAAGTGAGCACTTGAAGCCTCCCTGGTGTTGCGTTGGAATTGAGCAAGTGTCAATACCTACAAGGTATCTATAAAAAAGAGTTAATGTATCGATATTATGAGGAGTCCTAAAAGGTGTGAAAGTAACCTGGATGGAAGGGTTGCCAATTAGGCGATTTTGAATTTTGTGCAGTTAACTTAGCGAAATTTGGGGAGCGCAATCCCAAATGCGAGAATTATACTCCATTTTAGGTCGTATGTAGGCTTTATAGATATTGGACAGATCGCTGGCAGAAAAATACGCTTAAACTACATCAAAAATATTTTCATTCCATAACATTTTTTGGTTAAGCTTCATACCTTAGATGTATAAACCGCTGATTATTTCTTCATGAAATCTCAGAAAAGGGGTTATTTGATCTCTTTTACAAGAGATGCAACAGCTTTGAGTGGGAAGAAGAAGATGGGGTGATAAGGCGGAGCCTTGTGGAACTACAGCATTTATTTTATGAGTGTCAGACATATGACTATCGACAAAAACACGAATATGACGATTCGAAAGGAAATCCTCTTTCCATGTACAAAAGTGGCTACCCAAACCGATTGCCTGACATTTACTCAAAACAGCGCTATGCCATACTCGATCAAAGGCTTTTGAAATGTCTAGAGTTACAACCTCAGATTCACCAGTGCAGTAAATGCTGGTGTTAAGCTTCTCTCAAAGACAAGTTAGAAGATCGCCTGTCGATCTTTGGCTTCTAAAACCATATTGTTAATCGTTATATTAAGAATAATATAATAATATTAGTATAAAATATATAGATAAATATTAAGAATAATAATTTAAATAGCTATGTAAAAATTTATAATTTGTAATAATTAAATAAAACGCATATTTTTTCTATATTTAATTAAAAACCACATTTTATTTATTTAACCATTTTTTTTTTTTAATTAATATATTATTATTTTAACAAAGATTGAATGATTAGTTGTTTTTATTTTTTAAGTGTTATTTTTAAAATAAAATATATTTAATTTTTGTATAATTTAAAAAAAACAAAATTATTTATTTACTTTGATTTAATAAATTGAATTTCGTATTTTTGTTAGACGGGATGAAGAAATTATAAAATTTTTAAAAATAAAAAACTAAGTTTTAAATTATACAATAAAAGCTATTTAAGTTTTTTTTTTTTGTTTATATGGATTACATATATATTAATTTATTAAGATTTAAATTAATAAATATAATGAAATTATTTTAATTTATTATTTAAAAAATTAAGCATTTTTCCCTATTGATATTATATAAATATATGGTAGGTAGGCCTTATAATTTAAAGTTGGCCACCCTGGATTAAGATAAATTATTGACAATGTTTTTATTATAATGTCTTATAATTTCATTATCTGATCACTGATCATATTTTCAAAATTAAATTTTATTTCGAAACAAATTAAAAATTTTTTTTAATATTTAAAATTATTTACATTAAGTAATACTAAATGTTTAATACAAAATTTTAGTTATAAAAAATGATTGTATAATATTAAAATAAGTTAATATTTTTATTATAATTTTTGTTTTTTTAATATATAAAACATCCCCTTTCTGTAAGTCACTTCATGCGATAAGAAATGTTGAAGCGACTAAGAGAATTTCTGAAAGACTTTAAATTTTTATCTTTCATAAATGCATGAATTTTTAAGGTAAAAATCTGACACTTCCATTCACAAGACAACATTTAGATAACACGAAAGATAGACAACACAATACTATAATGATTATGATGGTAATGATAATAATGATAATGAAGATCATGATGATAATGATGGTTATGATGATGATGATCTAAAGATTTTTTATGTCTTAGTAGTACTGTCAGTGTATTTATTTAGTACTACAAAACTAAAATAGTCATGCTCATCATCATTACAATCATAATGATCATTATTATCATCATTATTACCATCTTCATTATCATCATCATCATCATCATCATCATCATCTATCTTCATTATTACTGTCATTATTACAATTATCACCATCATCATCATCATGTATCATCTATCTTCATTATTACTGTCATTATTACAATTATCACCATCATCATCATCATGTATCATCATTATCATCATCATTATCATATAAAGAGACTTAGGAGGTGAAACTAATCTAAAATATATACATAGTTTTCCATAATGTTTGCTTCCTTTTGCTGGGTCAGAAACATCGTTTCAAATATACCATTAAAATTTTTATAGATGTGTATTATAAAAACATAATTTGATAATGTACAACACAATAAGTATTACCAACATAATTGCGTGTTTCATTGCGCGTCCAGAAACAACAGAAAATTAAAGATATAGACATGATAGCCTTCGGTTTCATTTCGCTTGAGCGACTTAGAGAAAAAGGTTGATAAATTTTTTTTTCAATTATTTTTAAATTTTACATTTATATATACATAAATATATATAAATATATATATATATATGTATATACATATATATAAATATATAAATACAACTATATATTAAATGAATGATTTTATTTTTATATAATTAATTTAAAGAGTATACAATACCTATATTATATTTATTTAATACAATAAATAGTATACATATGCACTAAATGATTGAAATATAAATTTGAATTGGCTATGGTAGAATGTACAATATATATATATATATATGTAAAATGTTTTATAATTAATATTTATTGATTTATGAACAGTAGTACCCCTACCACATACAATGTGATAAGTGAAGTGATTTAGCCTTTCATTTTCAGGTGTGACACTCACTTATATATTTTTACATTATGATATAAACTATTATTGATATAAATTATATTTTTTTATTTAGATATGATCCGACCAGGTTTTGAATCCTTTTAATTAATGAAACTATTAATTTTTTTTTCCAACATTGGGATTTGAACCTCCGTACTTCAAATGAAAGTTTACCGTTATAATCAATATGACACACAGTCATTATATTATATTAATTTTTTATTATATTTTATTATAATTTATTGAATACAAGTGTATATGAATCTAATTAGGTGTAGAGGCCATTTTGGGACAATGGCAAATATTATACTGGAAAGGATCAAAATCAGGATTGAAAATACACTGAAAAGACATCAAGCTGGCTTTCGCAGTGATCACTGTCGTGTTGACCATATCAACACGCTACGAATAATACTCGAGCAATCAACAGAATTCAGGTCGCCGCTACATCTCATGTTTGTAGACTTCGAGAAAGCTTTTGATCGTGTAAACCGCGAGTATATATGGAGAGCTCTTAGTAGGTGGGGTATCCCGGAGAAAATTATTGCCATTATTAAGGAATCCTACGAAAATGCGAGGTGTCGAGTTTTACACAATGGACAGTTGACTGATTAGTTTGAAGTGCAGCAGGGTGTAAGGCAAGGCTGTATATTGTCGCCTATATTATTTTTGGTTGTGATGGACGAAATTTTAACTGCAACCGTAGGCGTTGATGAGAGGTATGGCATTCAGTGGCGACTAGGAAAACATTTAAGCCACTTAGATTATGCTGATGATGTAGTTTTCATGGCACACATAAGAAGTGGTTTGAACGAGATGTGCCAAAATTTGAACAAATATGGCAAACGAGCTGGTCTAAAAATAAATGCAGCTAAGACCAAAAGCATGCGTATAGAGCACTCCACACATCAGCAAATTCTACTAGAAGAAAGCCAAATTGAAGAAGTAGAGCAGTTCAATTATTTAGGAAGCATGGTGACATCAAATGGGGGAACAGAAGTTGATGTTGACAGCAGTATAAATAAAGCTAGAGCTTCTTTTTGAACTCTATCAAACATATGGCAGTCAAACAATATAAGCCCTGCGTGCAAAGCTAAAAATATTTGAAACAAACGTCAAATCAGTACTTCACTACGGCTGTGAAACATTGAAGGTAACCGCCATTATCACCAAAAAGTTACAGACGTATATAAACCGTTAACTACGCCGCATCTTAAGGGTTCGTTGGCCGCAAATCATTACCAACACACACCTGTGGCAAAAAACGAACAAAAAGATGATTGAGGTCGAGATCCGAGAGAGAAAATGTCGATGGATTGGACATACCTTGAGGAAACCAGAAGAAAACATAGCAAGGCAATTTGAGTGGAATCCACAAGGCAACGAGTGGGTAGACCAAGGAAAACATGGAGAAGTACTGTTTTGAAAAAAGCAGAAGCGCAACGCAAAACGTGGTTACAGCTAAAAGGAATTGCTAAGGATCGTGAAAGGTGGAGAGGATTTGTTGACGCCCTATGCCCCACCAGGGGTTCTAGGATCCAGTAAGTAAGTAAGTAATAAACAATTAAGAATTTCGCAAATTTCCAATTATTGGTTTTTTTTTTTTTTTATTTTCATTTTAATAAAAACTCAACAGACTTTCTTTTAAGAATTTGCAATATTATAAATATATATATATATATATTTAATTGTATATTTACATGTATGAATGATTATTTTATTTTTAATTTATTCATTTTTTTTTTATTTTTTTTTATTTTTATTTTTTAATAGATAGAAAAGTATTCAAAATAGAATTTTTGTATGGAAAACAACATTTCTTTTTAACGGTCGGTTTTTAAAAGTTATAATAACAAGGTTTTTATTTTTTTAATTTTTTTTTTTTTTTTTTTTCTTTAATTTTTAAATTTTTTTCAAAACAATAATAATAATAACAAAAATAAAATAAGGATATTGTTATCCTTTAAAAGTTATAAGATATTAATAAATGTATGAGTATAAAAGATTATATATATATACATTAATTTCACTACTTCATTTTTAATACAGTAAATTTAATGTAATTTTTTTTTTTAAATGTGTATGCATGTGTAAATTTTATTTACGTATAAATATTTTTAAACACTAATATTTGATTTTTAATTGTATATACACACACATATATTATTGATATTAAAGTTAGTTAGAGTAAAAGATAAAAATATTATATTGACAGTTTTTTTATATTTTATTATACACTAGTAAAAAAGCCTGTCGGACGACAGGTTTAATTTTAATTTCTCTTTTTATATATACTTTTTTTCCTGCTATTGCGCTACTGAATTAATAAAAGGAAATTCGTTACCTAAAAAACATTAAGTTAGTTGCTTTATACGTTTTTATTATAATTTTCTGTATCTACCTGTTAACAGATTTCTCATACGTTTTGACTTTTTTTTGTTCTGTTAATAATTTACATTTTATCAGTTTCATTTTTTCTTTCTCTTTTGTATGTAAGTATTTGTAATTAGAAGTATTTTACATGTGTGAATAACACTTAACATAACATTGGGCACGCTAGTCAGCAGCAGCAGCAGCAGCAGTTTGTCTTTTATTATATTTAGATTTGGTCTCATATTTTGTTTAATAATGTTTTTTTTTTTTTTTTTATTTTATATTAATATTATTTTAAATTTAGTATAAAATAGATTATTAATTAATTAAATCATAATAATATAATACATATGATTAAATAACAATGAAATACTATATATTATTTATTATTAAATAAATGTATATACATATATTATTATAATTACATTTAACAATTTTATTATAACAATATGATGGTGGTAAGAAAAATATTTTAACTAAATTTAATCATTAAAATTATGATAAGATTTTATTTCTAATTTATTAACTATGTAAAATAATTAAAGAGATGTGCAAAATTCTTCAAGTTTATTTGAGTTAAGTTTTTTTTTTTTTTTTTGGATTGGAATGGAAGTTTTTTTGGTTTTTTAAAATAAGTTTTGCGAAAAAATTAGTGTTAAAGAATAACATAAGTTAAAAATGTTTTAAATTTCTTATTTTTAAATTTATTAAAAATTTTGATTAATAATAATTGTATAATATTTAAAAAAAATATATATATATATATATATATATTAATTTCATCATATAATATTATATGAAATTATAATATGTTATGTGTAAAATATTAAAAAAAAAAATTTTTTATTTTCTTAGATATCATTTGCATATTTATTGAATATGTAAAGATATATATATACACTCTTCAAATACAATATATGAAACGATATATACATATATGTTTAAATTTTGCATATATTTTAAAATGGAATTCATGAATATATTTTTTATATTTGTCATTTTTTTTTGCTTATATAAAAAAAATAAATTAATTAAGCGCCTTGAAATATGCAATATGCAATGAATTATATTTTTATAATATACTATATACCAATAAATTTAAATTCTGAAATGAATTTTATAAAAGTTTTTTTTTATTTAACAAATTTATTTTGTATAACTTGATATTTTGTTTAATTATAAAATATATACATATATATATTAATATATAAAAACTAAACTATATTAATGATAGAATTTAATCTATAATAATATTATAGAATATTAGCTATATGTTGTTAGTACTAATGATGTAATGAGTTTCCCTATCGATTCTCTGTATTTTTGCTCTTCAATATTTTAATAATTATTATTGAATCATAAGAATATAAGTTTTTGATTACAAAATGAACTTATTTTTATAAGAAATTCATTTTATATCAATTAATAATTAATATAGTATCATAATATGATATTTATATTAGCATTAATATTTAAAATATTTATATTTATTTATATAACAATTATTATGTTAAGAAAATCATTGAATTTGTTTGTACAAAATATATGTAAAATTAAATATAAATTAAAAAATTATTAAATATAATATAATTGTAATATATTACAGATATATAAAAACATTACTAGTATATAAAAAAAACAATAAATTGAATAATATAATTTATACTAATAAATAATATTAATGTATATACATCTATACATATTATTTAAATGTAATTAACAAAATAAATTTTAAATACTCTTTTATTTTTATTAATTTTTAAAATTCTTATAGAAAGCTATCACTTTTTTTTTTTTTATTTAATAAATTAATTATATTTTAATTAATATAATAAATTATTTTATAAATATAATAATAAAAAAATAAGCTTATAAAAATATAAATTATAAAATTCTGTGTGGTAAATTTTGGTCATTTTATCTAAAATTTTAATAAAAGGTTTTAATTATATACGCTATCAATTAAATTTTTTTCTATTATTAATTATTAAATTTAATTAATAATTAAATATTAATAAAGTAATTGATTTGAATGGAATTTAATTACTTTATTAATAGTACTTGTAAATTTAAAAAAAATTAATTTTATATTATTTTTTATATTTATATTAATAAATTTTTTTCTAAATTTACAAGTAAGTACTATTAATAAAGTAATTAAATTCAAAAAAATTAATATGAATAGATACATTAATATGATATTTATTTCACAATAATAAAGTAATTATACAAAATAAATTTATTACTAATATTAATATTGTATGTATTTTTATGCATTTTTGTTTTTTTAATTTTTTTTTTTTTAATATTTCATAAATGGTTTTCTATTGTATAAAAAATCTCATAAGATTTATGATTTTTTTTTTTTTAAATAAAATCAAAAGCTATTATAGGGTTCCATTTTCATTAAATATTAATATTGTATTATAACTTTGTGTATTTTATTGGTTTTTTTTAAAATAAAATTTTAATTATATTTTTAGTATATAATAACTTTTAAATTTTATTATAAATATTAAGTTATAGTATGAATATATTTAATAATATCGTATTAAATAGGAGGGGTTCAATTTCATTATTTCCTTAAATAAGTACATAAGTATTTTTTTTTAGATAATTAATTTTCATTATATATTAATTTTTTTTTAAATTAATATTATTATGTATTTGTTGGTTTTTTTTAATATTAAATTTAATTGACATTTTAAGTTTTGTTTTTTTAATTTTTATTTAATTTTAATTTAATTTTTGATGAAACTTTTAAATACATTTGGCGTATATTTATATTATGTATATATTTAGTATATATATTTCATGAATTATGTAAATAATTAATATTTATACATATTATCGACAAATTTGAAATATTCAGTGTATTAGTATATAATATATAAATAAATATGCATTAAAATTATTGGGCACATATATATTTGTGTATATTTGTATATATTTATATGTCTATCCTAAGATTATGTATGTATATTATTAAATATTTTTAACATAGTATTTTCTCCCTTTGTATAACTTTAATATTATTTATATATAAATTTTCACTTGCAAATACTCTTAATTATTTTTCTGAATTTATTTTAATTAATTAAGAAAATTAATATATATGTATTAATAAATATTAATAATTATTATTTAATTTTTTTTTTTTTAAGTTTAACTAATTTAAATTAAGCTATAAAATATAAAAAAATAGAAAAAAAAAATAATTAAATCAGTATTAATTAATATTAATTATATTTTTAATTAATACTAATTATGTTTAATTATTTATATGTATTAATATGTAATGTTATTTATGTATATAATCAATGTTAACATATTTTTATCATTCTTCTTCATTAAACATTGACTTCATTAAAAAGCCAATTGGTATTTTTTTTTTTTATTTAATTTTATTAATTTAAATTAAATTAATTAAATGAGAATATTTACTACATATTAAGTAGTTTAATTTGATTTGATACTTATATACTTTTTTTTTTTATTATTCGGAATTTTTAATTAATTGTAATTTTTATTTTATATTCTCTTTTAATTTTTTAATTTTATTTTGTATGTTTTGTTTTTTTTTTTTAATTTTCCTTTGATTTATGAGGGACGGAAAATAGTTTTTCTTCTAATAGAATTGTTTTTCATTGAATTCTTTAATTTTCTTTTTGTATTTATTAAATTGAAAAAATTTTTATAAATATTTTTTTTTTTTTTTGAATGTAATTAACAATTAATAAATTTGAATAAGTGTATATAAAAATTTAATAGTTTAGTTAAAATAAAATTAAATATTTAATGTATATATATAAATATGTATTATGCAGTATTAAAACTAATCCTATAATAAAAAAAATAATTTTAATCCTTTTTTACTTCCTTTAAAAAGTGTAGAACATTCACTAAGTCATTTAGATTAAGGATCAGTTTCTTATATTTAGTATATATTTAGTAAGTCTCGGATTTAAACTCGGGTCGAATTATATCAAATAAAAAATAATATAATTAATAATTTATATTAATAATAGTTTATATCATAATATAAAATATATAACTGGCCCACCTAAAAAGGAAAGGCTGAATCATTCACTTATCATCACATTTTATGTGGAAAGGGACTGTTTATATATAAATAAATACAAAAAAATTTAGTAAGACCTCGATTATTCGACTGTATAGGAATATATCTATATATATAAAAGCGAAATTTTGTTTATTTGTTTGTTTGTTTGTTTGTATGTAGCCAATATGCTCCTAAACTGCCCAGCCGATTCTCATGAAAATTTATATATAGGAGTTTTTGGGTACGGAAAGAAATCGTGGGCTTAAAATTTTGCTCTAACGGACCGCCAAGTTGGGGCTATGGTGCAAGTATTTAAACTTTTTTGTTTTAAAATGAAAACGGTTTGACCAATTGAGTTTAAATTTTGTTTACGTGATGCTCCTTGAAAATTGAGTCGGCCATATTAACAGTTTTGCCGCCTTTTGTTGAGTTCCGTTAGCCCATTGTGACCCAACAACTTTTTATAGGTTTTTTCGTTACTTTAAATTAGAAACAGTTTGACCGATTTTCCTTTTTGAGAATGGAGTTAGCTCTATTAACGGACTTGAAATTTGTTAACCCATGCCGGCCCGACGATTTTGCAAAAAATTTTGGAAGCGAATAATGTCCAATTTTGCGCAGCACTGTTTTGTAAAAGAGAAAGTCTTAAAATATTTTTGATTGAGTTTCGCTAATCCATTTTGGTACGGCGGCTTTTTACAGATTTTTTCGTTACTTAACTCTAAATTAGAAACGATTTGACCGGTTGACTCCAAATTTTGTATGCGTGAAGCACCTTGAAAATGGAGTTGAGTCTGTTAACAGGCTTGGTGTTTGGTAACAAATATCGGTCCTACGATTGATCAAAAAAAAATTTTTGGAAGTAAATTCGGTCTAATTTTGGAAAGTAGTTAATACTTCTTTGAATTACAGAAAGTTTAAAAAATTACTTTAAACTAGATATTTCGTTTTAAAAAAATTGATTTAATACATTTGAAAATTTACATTTACACCATGTAAAATTTTTGTGTTAACTTTCTGCAGTAACATCAACTTAAATTAAACCTATATTGAGAGGCGCAGCAACGCGCACCGGGTATTAGCTAGTATTGTATAAGATTATAAATATACAAATGTAGTGCGCCATCTATTATCTTACACAATTGATGTTATGATCTGACCGGGGTTTGAACCTGAAACCTTTCACTTAAAATGTTACCATTTCTTAAACACTACGCCACTGGTCAGATATTGAAAAAATATTAATATCATTGCAATTCGTTCTAAACCCAAATGACTAAACCATAAAAAAGTTTACAATGAGGCAAATTAAATTTAAATAATTCTTCATTTAATATATATTTAATAATAGTTTTTTAAGAATTAGATATAGACTCAAGTGTATGGATCGGATCAGAATCGAAAAATGAATCGATTTAGCTATGTATGTCCATCCGTCCGTCCGTCATCACGATAACTCAAAAAATAAAGGAGCTAGGATTATGAAATTTTCACAAATTCGTTTTTATGCAAAAACCGGAACCGCTATTTAAATCCAAACATTTTGGTCCACGGGTTCGAGTACCTGCCATACAACTTCTAATTTTATATGAGCATTACTCTATATCTATGTCAGCTGCGTGTCTGAAATTTTAATAAAAATAGTTTAGTGTAATGGCCAAAGTTACTGCAAAATTTGGTTGGTCTACTGCAGAGGATTCGAGTAGCTGCCATACACTTCTTCTTTTATATGAGCATTACACTAATAAAGCTGTATGATTGAAATTTTGCCAAAAGTAATTAACCGGATGGAATAATATATATACGGTAATACGGGTATCCCAGAGTTGACACAGTCTACTCTACTACACTCTTCCTCGTTTTTTTTTATACTATTATCTCGAAAACGTTAAAACAAAAACCGTACAGCGACGAAGATATTGTTATTTCTTTAAAAAAATTTACTAAATACCTTTATCGGCAGCTAACTCGGAAATCGTTAGAGATATCTCTCCCCCCTCCCCTTTTTCATTCCACACAATTTTTTTTCGAACAACATATCATTTCATGTAAGACCATCGAGTCGGACACACCCTATACATAAAATTAATTTTAAATCATATTCAAAATTTATTAATAATAATCCAATCATTTTTTATATTGATAACCAAATCGACCTCTTCAGATATTGAATCAAATCTTTGGGCTTAATTCTGAAAAAGAAGCTGATTATTATTTTATATTTCAGTTCTAAAAAGTTCGTATGGCGTTTAACATTAAATACTTAAAAAAAACTTTGTTTTGTTTTTAAATAACAAGTTTAATATTAAATTAAATTAAATAGTATATAGATTTTCAGTATATTTACAAAGGGTGATGGAAAATTATTTTAAAATAATATTTAATTTTATTGTTATATTAATTGCTATATTCCCAAATACTATAAAATCACTTATTTGCCCAAATATTTTTCCATATTATGGTGTAAGACCATAAGAAAATAAGTTAATTGTTTTGGAAGTCTTTCTGGTGTTGTAAAAGCCTATGTTCAATGTGAAAATGGTTATTATAATTTACAAAATAAAGTTTGTTGTATTATATTTTGTAAATTATAATAACCATTTTCACAAAATATAACACAACAAACTTTACTATGTAATCAAGATGGAAAATGGTCCGAAGAAATCATAGAATGTATACCAATGTGTGTCGAACCGCCGGAACTCAGTGAATTATTAACAATTGCTAATTATTTTAAATCTAAAGCATGGTATGCTGAAATTCTTCAGAAAACGCAAATCGTTGGACAAGAAAATAAAATTCCAGCAATAATTTTAAATGAAAATTTTATTTTAACATATGATAAATTTTTTAATAGTACATTTGATTCGGAATTTATTTTTACAAAAGAGTTTTCGAATGAATTTGTAATAAGAATTTATTATGATGATATTAAGTTTTCATTGATTTAAGTTTTCTAGAATATATCGAATTTAATGAAAATGTTCAACCTATTTGTTCAAATAATACAAATTTTACATCTCTTACGAAATTAATTGATTTTTGTCGTAAAAGTAAGTTCTGAACTAAATTATTAGTTTCTATTAAAAAAAATGGTTTAAAATTTTTCTGAAGGTAATTGTAAAAATTTTGTTAATGAATGTGTAGTTCCACCAAATAATGATCGGAAAATTGAAACAGTATGTTTTAAGGAAAAAAATGAATCTTCATTGGTACATGAAAGGAATAAAATGAATCTTATTCAAACTGATTGTTTAGAAGTATCAGAATATATAACAAGACGTTGCAAAATCGGTTATCAATATTTAAATCCGAATGAAGATGATTATTTAAGTGGATGTGTTAAAGGATCATGGAAATATGAAGATAATGGATGCGATCTAACATGTGGAGAAATTCATAAAAATCAAACATTTACAATTCCATTGATATATAGAGGTAAAAGAAATGATATAATATTAACACCATGGCATGTAGGAGTTTTCGATAATACTACCACAAGTTCAAATGATTTCGAACAAATATGTGGTGGTACAATAATTCATTCAAATATTATTTTATCTGCTGCACATTGTTTCTATGACTATGATGTTGCAAATTCCAGAGTTCATGTTGCATCGAATTATCTTATTGGAGGAGGAAAAACTTATTTCATCAAAAACTTGCAACATCATAGAAACAATGTGCAGCAGATAAAATAATATTTGAATGATCTGCTGCACATTGTTTCTATGATGTTGCAAATTGCAGAGTTCATGTTGCATCGAATTATCTTATTGGAGGAGGAAAAACTTATTTCATCAAAAACTTGCAACATCATAGAAACAATGTGCAGCAGATAAAATAATATTTGAATGAGATGAACTTTTATGCTATTGAAAAATTTGCTCATTTTATTGGAATAAAAGAAATTCATATTTCTAAAAAGTAAGAAAATATGAAAATGAAAACTTAGAACAATCAGATTAGTTAGTTATTGTAAAATTACAGTTATAATCCAGTTGGTAATTTAAATGATATTGCAATTTTACTTTTAAAAAATCATTTTCAATTTTCATCACATATTAAACCTATTTGCATTGATTTTAATCATTATAATGATTATGCAATTAAAGGTGGTTTAGCAGGAAACATTAGTGGGTGGGGTCACACATCAGCTGATCGTCAAGTAAGTGATACAGTGCTAGTAGCAAGTCTAACAACTCTAACAAATGATGAATGCAAAAGAACACTTGATCCAAATCTGATGTCAGAAGTTGTCGGAGATAAGTTTTGTGGAGTAAATAGAATAGAAGCAACAGCTTGTGGAGGTGATAGTGGTGGCGGTTTTGTAATAAAAAAAATGGTTGGATATGAAGAACGTCATTATTTAATTGGAATTATTAGTTCTGGTATAGATGCAAGAAAATATTGTGCTGCTGGTTTTACAACCTTATTCAACAATATACAATTTTATCAAACATTTATTAAAGATATAATTTCACAAAGTCGAACTGAAAATTTAATTTCATTAAATAATCAAATTTTTAAAAATTAGAATAGTGGTTGCGATATTACAAATATTAAATCAAGCATTGAAGAAGAAAATGTTTGTGGAATAGTTGATGAAAATTCTGAAACATTTCCAAGACAAAAAACTGATATAACTTCAGCACCATGGCTCGTGGGAATTTTTTGGAATTATGGGCCTTCTTGTACGTTAATGGGTACTGGTAACATCATTCATTCGAATATTGTTATTTCGTCAGCACAATTATATATTCAATATGTAATGCTGAAAAATCTCTCTAATTTTCTAGTAGGTGCGGGAAAAAATTCTAAAAGTTATGAAGCAATTGAGAAAAATAGCTATTATGTAAAAATTGAGGATATCCTTATACCAGCAGAGTAAGTTACAAGGCAAATGATAATTAATGAATTAAATTTTTTTTTAAATATTAAAATGATCCTAAATATAAACAACTGAAATAATAAAAAATACCTTATGTGCATAATTGCGTTCTAGTTTAACGTTTTTGAACATATTTCGCATTTTCTATGTGATAGAGTTGAGAAAGTTAAAACGCAATCTGTATGCATTCACAAACAACTTAACAAACGGACTTGGAATTTGTTAACCCATGCCGACCCGACGCTTGTACAAAAAATTTTGGAAGCGAATGACATCCAATTTTGCGCAGCACTGTTTTGTAAAAGAGAAAGTTTTAAAATATTTTTGATTGAGTTCCGCTATCCCATTTTGGTACGGCGGCTTTTTACAAATTTTTTCGTTACTTTACTCTAAATTACAAACGGTTTGACTGGTTGATTCCAAGTTTTGTATGCGTGAAGCACCTTAAAAATGGAGTTGAGTCTGTTAACAGGCTTGGTGTTTGGTAACAAACGTCGGTCCTACGATTGGTAAAAATAATTTTTTGGAAGTAAATTCCGTCTAATTTTGGAAAGTAGTTAATACTTTACGTTTTTGAATTACAGAATGTTTAAAAAATTACTTGAAACTAGAAAAATCGTTTAAAAAAAATTGATTTAATACATTTTAAAATTAACATTTACACCATGTGTAATTTTTGTGACTTTCTGCAGTAACATCAACTTAAATTAAACCTATATTGAGAGGCGCAGCAACGCGCACCGGGTATTAGCTAGTATTGTATAAGATTATAAATATACAAATGTAGTGCGCCATCTATTATCTTACACAAGAGTTATGATATGACCGGGGTTTGAACCTGAAACCTTTCACTTAAAATGTTACCATTGCTTAAACACTACGCCACTGGTCAGATATTGAAAAAATATTAATTAGAAATTATTAAATTATTAAATTGTTTTTTTTTTGTAATTTAATTGAGTATTAGAAAAGAACTAAGAATATATTAATTTACACCTCTTGAGATCAAAATGCTACTGTTTAATGTATATCAGCCAAATACAGTGTTTAATTCGGTTTATTTGGTCTCACTTTTAATTGGAATTCAATTGGAATAATATTGTTTGCCTTTGATTTAATAAGTATATTTTTAAGATTAAGTGTTGCTTCAAGAATCAAGCGTCTTGTATCGAGAACTTCATTTGAGGCCAATTTTAGAGTAAACTGTAAGTGATGTTGTAATTTCAATTAATTTCAGGTTCACGATGCCACCAAAGTACCTGCACTGTTCAATTTTTAATTTAATAAAAACAAATAATTAGAGGCAATTCGTTTTTGTTTTTTTTTTTAAATAGAGCGTTTTATTTTAAATAGTAGATGCTGCTGCGATGCTGCTGGTTAAACAGGTACTGGATGAACCAAAGCAACCCATGAGTAATTGAAAACAAATATAATGGAAACATTCCATTTTTCCTAAAGTCAGTTCGTAAAAGGTCATATTGTTTAAGTCGATATTTAACAAAAAAATACTTATTGCTAAAATCAAGGTGAACTTCTTTTGACAAACTCAACACATCGTTCAACTTAAATATTGGGTGCGCTCGAGCGTCCATATTGCTTACATTTTCATGGGACTGGAATTTTAAGTTGAATGATGAGTTCAGTTGAAATTTGAGCTTTTTAAAATCCTGGCAAACTTTACTCTTCACCAAAATATCTATTAGGGTCGTCATTTTATTCAAGTCGATCTTTTTTTCAAGTTAAAATTCCTATTAATTTAATTGTTAAAAATGTTTTCTGGCAAATATTCCATTTCTTAAATGAGTTTTTGGGAAGAGTCTCCCTTTTGTTCAAATTTCTTTTAAAACAGGGGTTTAGTCAAATAAGTTTTTTGTGTCAAAATGACATTAGGCGAAATGGCTTTATGCCAAGTAGCTTTAGGCCAACTGTTATAGATCCGACAGAAGTCAGCAATATCATGATTTTCATTATTCAGTTGATTAAATATCAATGTGTAATAGAGCGGAACGTGATGACCCCACACTGGTGTCTAATATCATTGCAATTCGTTCTAAACCCGAATGACTAAACCATAAAAAAGTTTACAATAAGCAAATTCAATTTAAATAATTCTTCATTTAATATACATTTAATAATAGTTTTTTAAGAATTAGATATAGACTCAAGTGTATGGATCGGATCAGAATCGAAAAATAAATCGATTTAGCTATGTATGTCCGTCCGTCCGTCCGTCATCACGATAACTCAAAAATAAAGGAGCTAGGATTATGAAATTTTCACAAATTCGTTTTTATGCAAAAACCAGAATCGCATCCAAACATTTACCAAAATTAAATCCAAACATTTTGGTCCACGGGTTCGAGTACCTGCCATACAACTTCTAATTTTATATGAGCATTACTCTATATCTATGTAAGCTGCGTGTCTGAAATTTTGCCAAAAAATAGTTTAGTATAATGGCCAAAGTTACTGCGCAATTTGGTTGGTCTACTGCAGAGGGCTCGAGTAGCTGCCATACAACTTCTTCTTTTATATGAGCATTACACTACACCTAATAAATCTGTATGTTTGAAATTTTGCCAAAAGTAATTAACCGGATGGTATAATGTATATTTTACGGTCATACGGGTATCCGAGAGTTGACACAGTCTACTCTACTACACTCTTCCTCCTTTTTTTTTATACTATTATCTCGAAAAAGTTAAGATAAAAACCGTACAGGGACGAAGATATTGTTATTTCTTTAAAAAAATTTACTAAATACCTTTATCGGCAGTTAACTCGGAAATCGTTAGAGATATCCCTCCCCCCTCCCCTTTTTCATTCCACACAATTTTTTTTCGAACAACATATCATTTCATGTAAGACCATCGAGTCGGACACACCCTATACATAAAATTAATTTTAGATCATATTCAAAATTTATTAATAATAATCCAATCATTTTTTATATTGATAACCAAATCGACCTCTTCAGATATTGAAACAAATCTTCGGGCTTAATTCTGAAAAAGAAGCTGATTATTTTTTTATATTTCAGTTCTAAAAAGTTCGTATGGCGTTTAACATTAAATACTTAAAAAAAACTTTGTTTTGTTTTTAAATAACAAGTTTAATATTAAATTAAATTAAATAGTTTATAGATTTTCAGTATATTTACAAAGGGTGATGGAAAATTATTTTAAAATAATATTTAATTTTATTGTTATATTAATTGTTATATTTCCAAATACTATAAAATCACTTATTTGCCCAAATATTTTTCCATATTATGGTGTAAGACCATCATGTGTATTAAAAAATTGAAAACAAGTTAATTGTTTTGGAAGTCTTTCTGGTGTTGTAAAAGCCTATGTTCATTGTGAAAATGGTTATTATAATTTACAAAATAAAGTTTGTTGTATTATATTTTGTAAATTATAATAACCATTTTCACAAAATATAACACAACAAACTTTACTATGTAATCAAGATGGAAAATGGTCCGAAGAAATCATAGAATGTATTGGTATATGTGTCGAACCGCCGGAACTCAGTGAATTATTAACAATTGATAATAATTTTAAATCTAAAGCATGGTATGCTGAAATTCTTCAGAAAACGCAAATCGTTGGACAAGAAAATAAAATTCCAGGAATCATTTTAAATGAAAATTTTATTTTAACATATGATAAATTTTTTAATAGTACATTTGATTCGGAATTTATTTTTACAAAAGAATTTTCGAATGAATTTGTAATAAGAATTTATTATGATGATATTAAGTTTTCAGAGCACACAATTAATAATATGATATGCTACAGTAAAAATGACACGTATATTCCTTTAATTTTTTTTTAATTATTTAAAATTAAATCATTTTTATTTTAATTTTATTTATAATAGAAATGAATCAAATTTAAATCTCTTACTAAATTAATTGATTTTTGTCGTAAAATTAAGTTCTGAACTAAATTATTAGTTTCTATTAAAAAAAAATGGTTTAATTTTTTTCTGTTCCAACATGTACCTATGGTATAGACAGAATTATTAGCCTAACGGTTGAACAATTAGCGCTCAAAAAAAAAAAAAAAAAAATAACTCGATGCTTGAAAATAAAAACTGCACATTTAAGTCAGGTTTTTAGTATAACAAGAGGTGTGAAAATCGCTGAGATTTTAAATTTCAACGAGATATGCAATTTCATTAATTTTTAAATTTTAATTTTATATAACTCAAAAATATTGTCAAACCGTATAGATTTATAGAAAATTTTGCGTAAAATTTAAAACTTTTTATTTTTTTTTTTGTTATATACATATGTACACTCTTTTATTAAATTTTTATTTTATTTTATTTTAGTTATAAATGGAATAGTAAAATAAACGATATTTCAATTGTAATTTTGGATGAACATTTAAAATATTCATCTTATATAAGACCAATTTGTATTAATTTTAATGATGCTGAAGATTACAGAATTCAGGCTAATCTAAAAGGATATGTTCCCGCATGGGATTTGTCAAAAAGCGACATAAATGCGTCAAACCATTGGTTGATAGCTGAAGGATTGACAACCACAACAAATGAGAAATGCAATACAATGAATTCTCCTAATAATCAAACTAATTTTTGTGCTACAAGTGAAAACAATGTTACTTGTTACCGTGACGAATATGGTTATCGAATTTCTTCTAGAATACTATCCGAAAGAACTCCATATAAATAATATCGTTCTCCTGATCCAAAATTTTTCTTAACAATGATCGTTGTTAAGAAAAGTTTTGGATCAGGAGAACGATATTATTTATCTGGAGTTCTTTCGGATAGTATTCTAGAAGAAATTCGATGTTCTACTGAAAATGTTCTTATTTTTAACAATGTACAATTTTATAAAAATGATATTAAAGATTTAATTGCTAAAAATAGTATTAAAAATAATATTAATGAAATATTTAGTAAAATTAAAGAAATTTTCAAATAAAATATAAAAACTATAGTTTATTTTTTTTAAGTTTATCTGTTGTTTTATAACAGACTTGGGTAAATTACAATTACAAAGATTTCAATTACAATTACTTGTAATTTTAATTATAGTTTTTTCAATTACAAATTAAATGTAATTGTAATTGAAATATTTCCATTACAATTACATATAATTGTAATTGTAAAACTTCAATTACAAATTAAATGTAATGGTAATTGAAAATTTTCAATTTACAATTATATGTAATTGTAAAGAAAATACTTCAATTACAATTATATTTAATGAAAAAAAGTAATTGAAGTAAAAATAATTCTCTAGAAAGCTATAATGAATTATTTTTGGTATTAAAATAAATCTATCTTAACTACATTATCAGAAGTAGATATTCAAGTTATACTTTTGAAAATGATTTTCTTCAGTTGGGAAGGCTCAAATTCAAATTTTGGTAAAAATAAAACGGTTTGTTGTTCATTCAAATTTTGATATGTGTATCGAAGTTCCTATTTTTTCACTGTATTTATAAATTAATAAAAATAAGAATGAACATGTAATTTTCAAATATATTATACATTTAAACAAATTTTTTTTCTAATTTATACTTTATAACTCACAGATATTAATAACAATATGAAAATAAATATTTTCTAAATAATATTCAAATTAGGATTTATTTTGATTGGTATCAATTTAATGTGCTATTTTTCATCATATGCCACCAAAATACTGTCTTAGATCTTGGACAAGTACACAGTGGACCGATCAATTTTTCAGAAATAAATTTTAAACTTATTAATTTTCATATATTAATGGCCATATAGAAGAGCGGCTAGTGGGCGCAAAATTATATGGTAATTTCAATTATATGGAATAGTGATCGCAAAATTATATGACGCTTGTTGTCTGCAACTTATCTGCATTTTCCCGACACACTAATAAGCGTTAGACAATTCAAATTAAATTTCTACATTTTTAACACTTTTGATTTATTTTAGGTATGTAGATTTTTGTTTTGATTTATTATTTCATTAAGAATCCATTTAAAATTCAACATTTTATAATTTAAATAAGATTTTTATTAAATTTGTAAGTACAACTTTTATTTAAAAAAAATTCTAATTACTTTTAAATTAGAAATTAATTAATTTAAAAATATTTTCATAATTAGGTAATATAATGTAATTTAAATCATATGAACTTGATTAACCAAGTTCA
The DNA here is from genome assembly GCA_963082915.1 of Dolichopus griseipennis. Lineage (NCBI taxonomy): Eukaryota > Metazoa > Arthropoda > Insecta > Diptera > Dolichopodidae > Dolichopus > Dolichopus griseipennis. The sequence continues at coordinate 18,342,510 of OY720444.1, read as the reverse complement.
TATGATTTAAATGCAAAATGAAAATTTAAATATCTGAGATTGTTGCAGAGTGTTTTAATGCTGGATGCGTAATACTTTATAAAACTCAGATAATTAACACGTTTCTCTGGGCTAAGTTTGTTTAGGTAAATCCATTTAATAGTTGGACTTGAATTCAAGGTAATACCGCATACACATATTATAAACGATCTTAGTGTTATCACAGCTTTCAATTCACTTAGCCATCGTTGCACAGTCTGCTCATTCATCCTGGTTTATAGGAACCAAGAAGAGGCAACTAAAAATATTGATGCCTTCGTACTATACTTTTATTTGCCTGATACAATTAAATTGTGACAGATGATCATAATAGTTGGACTTAAAATCAAGGTAATACCGCATACACATATTATAAACGATCTTAGTGTTATCACAGCTTTCAATTCACTTAGCCATCGTTGCATAGTCTGCTCATTCATCCTGGTTTAAACTTAAAATATTGATGCCTTCGTACTATATTTTTATTTGCTTGATACAATTAGAGTGTGACAGATGCTCATATACTTGCTGAACTGTTGCACGGCTTCTGGGAATTTTTGACCGATACAATTGTAATGCGACAGATGCCTACCACTACATTCTTGAATTGTTGAGACAGTGCAACACGGCTTATGGAAATTTTTTTCCTATACCCACGTTGAGACTATGGGACATTTCATGCTATGCATTTCCTTAAGTTAATAATTTATACGTAAATCACAATCCCTCAAATTTCATTTCTTAATTTCCATCTTCAAAATTTTATTGCAAATTTGTATCAAACGACCTATCCTTTGGTTTTAAAACTGTATGGATTTTGCTGTGTTAAAGTCTAGGACAACCTTAAGGAACTGCGTACAAATTCCATATGTGGCTTTCAATACTTTTCACTGTCATGTAATTTTTCGTACAGATTTTTTTAAAAAATCAAATTTACATGTACGAGCCCTAGATCACCAAACAATGATTCCTCGCAAAATAATCAAATAATTCATTTCGTTGTGTACAATATTGATATAAATTGAACAAAATGGATGTGAAAGGAAACAATGATTCCTCGCAAAATAATCAAATAATTCATTTCGTTGTGTACAATATTGATATAAATTGAACAAAATGGATGTGAAAGGAAACAAAGAAGGGAATGAAAAAGGGTAAGAACTGGAAAAATATATTTTCTTTATGGTTATTCGGATTTTGCTCTGAGTGTCTAAAGGGGGTTGTGGTGTAAGTAGTATTTAAACGTAAGTATGAAAATAAAAACGAACCAAAATCCATGAAGAGGCGCAAAAACGCGCACCCGGTATTAGCTAGTTTAATATAAAATTTCTGATTTTTCATTTTCGGAATATACTTAAAAGAAATATGTTAGTTCAGCAACTGTGGTTCTGAACATCTTCTACTATAAACCGTCACCCTCCCCCCTCCTTACCCACTTATTTACACAATTTATAGATTTAGCTCAGATAAACGCTGTTCAAAATTTCAGATAACAACAAATAAGTATAAAAATAGGGTCCAATGTTTACAAAATCTTAATTTCAAATTAAAAACAAGAGTGGGGGGGGGAAATATTTTCAAAAAATCTTTAAAATAAAATAAAAAATTTATTCTCACTTTGGATATTCACACTATTTTTTTACACTATAAAAGAATTTAGGTAAAAAAAAAAAAATGAAAATTTATATGTATATGTTTATGAAATGATATTTTAGGTATTATATGAACCTAAGGCTTAATATTTTAGATTTTTTTTTTTTAATAGAAAATGTATAACCTAAGGTATAAAAATGTCAGTACGTATATTACTGCTTTTCTTTATATATTTTTTTTTACTTCTGGCAATTTTAACATCATTATTAACTTGAGTACATTAAATATTTATTAATAAATATTTAAATATATATATATATATATGCATACAATTTATGTTTAACATTATCTTAGCTAATCGTTTTATTTCATATAATAAATTGTATGTATGTATGTATGTGTTGAATAAGTGGAAAAGGACCTTAAGAATAGCAAAAAAAAAACAAAACCTATTAAAAATTAATTAAAAAATAAAGAAAATGATATAGAAAGAAAAAAAGGAAATTAAATATTTTCTCTCTCTTTCTAATCCACTTAAAAGAAAATGAAACTTAAATATTAAAATTCTATATATATATAATAGCATTACGTTTTTTATATATATATATTTTTAATGTATTAAATAATTGTTTTCTTTTATACATTTTATGCACAAAAGTATGTGTACAGGGTGGCAAAATATTTTTTATAAAAAATTTCAATTTTAATTGGATATCGAAGATCTATTCCTACTTTTCTTTGAAAAAAATTTGAAGACTGCAGCTAACACTTTTTTTTTTTATTCCTTTTCCACTCCTTTAAGGAGTATAGGGCATTAACCAAGTTTTTATTTTAAACTAGGTTTCAGTTTCTTTAATCATAATATTCACTAAGCCGTTGATTACTCGGCTGTAGCTATTGTATAAGGTTATGAAATATGAATGCTCAAATGTTAACTTTGTGCGCCATC
>OY720444.1:18271058-18339750 GCA_963082915.1 Dolichopus griseipennis | reverse complement strand
ATAGAAGCTTTTATAAGAGCCTTTTTGGAGCTTTACAAGTATATTTCTTTAATAAAATCTTTATAAGTTCATATCTCCTATAAAAGTTCCCCAGTATAAATAAAATTTAATTCATTATATTTTTTTTAAATAAAAAATTACTATATGGTTACACATTCTTAAAAATATTTTAAGCTCAATTTTAATACAATGATTCTAATAATACATTGCTACTATGGAAACGATATAATTTTGTTGTAAACTCAACTTATAAATATTTTTAAAATAAACTGCGTAAAAGCTGTAATAAGTGTGTTATAAGACTTTAAATCTTATAATTTTATGAGGGTAGATAAGACTAATTGGAAAAGTATTATTAGCTTAAGATCTTGGATCAAAATTTTTAATTTATACATTTCCACATGTTTGCAAGTGAAGATACATGTATATATATATAAATATATATATCGAATCTTTAAAAAAATCCATTAAATAACCATTATTTGGTCTGTACCATTCGTCTGCACATGTTAAAATAACTGATCCGAGGCTTATTAAATAGATATTATCTTTATAAATTGGTTATATATGTAATAGTTAATTTATTTTTTTCATATTTATTTTGATCTGTGAGTTATATTATTCAATGAAATTATTTTATTTCTATTATTCAGTTAATATATATTTTTTTATTATTAATATAGAATTCTTTCATACAATGAAGAATGGTAGTTGAATCAAGTTCAAAACTTAAAATAAAATTTTAAATTTTCACTGAATTCGGTGAATGAGACAAACTGAAATTGGCCGTTTGTAAATTTCTGAACACAATATAAAATTTTATGCAAAGAAATTATATATATGTTCATATTACATTTTAAACAAAAAATTAAGAAAATCTTAAAACTTTAAATAAATAACCCATTTTTTTTGTTTTTTTATTTTTTTTTAAAAACCACAAAATTTTCATTTTAAATTTTTTTTTTTATTATTTTAATGAAATTAAATTAAAAATTTATTACAATACAAACAAAAAAATTAAACTTATTTAAAACTTTAATAAAGAATTTAAAAAGATTTATGTAATTTTGATGGTTAACCTTTAATTTGAAAATATTTAAGGTTCTTATTTTTAAAAACCCGATTTTTCTTACAAAAACAAATACATACTCTGCTTACAAAAAAAAAAGGGATACAATTTCCGAAGAAAACCATTCAATTTATTATTTAAATGTATTAAAAAAAACTTTTTGTTTTTATTTATTACAATTTATAACGGTAAAATAACCGAATTTTATTATGTTTTTATTTTCAGCCTATAAGTATGCAAAAACAAAAAGTCTGAAAAGGATTATTTTATAAATCGATATAAATCGAAATTTATTAATAATAAATTATATATACATATAAATATATAGTTGGTATTTTATTGTTAAGTAATTTGTATAAAATTTATTTTTAAAATACAGGATAATAAAAATTAACCTATTCATCTTTTTTTTTTTTTATTTTTTTGTTTTTTAAAATTTAATCGATCAATTCGATTTTCTTTGATTCGATTTTAATCAAATCAATTTAATTTAAATAATTTCATTTTAACAATTGGACAACAGTTTAAGAACTTTATTAATATTAATTTTGAAATGAAAAGAATAGAATAATAATGATAATAACTATCCGGGTATCCTATTTAATCCTTTTAGAGAGCTTCCCTATGGCTAGGGTATCAACCTCTATTGTGACTTAGTTATTTTATTTCTGAACCGTGTTCTTCCACTACTCTCTATTTCCTGCTCAACTGACCTTATCCATTTTATTTTAAGTCTAACAATGAATTTTTCCCGTGGGTTGAGGATCGTGTTGTTGTCTAGTGCTTTCTGATTACTCTTCAAAGCGGTTCTTTATTCGACAGAGAAAAATTCCATGTCTAAAGTTATAGTCATTATTATATATCAGATATTTGAAATATTTTACAGCCAGACCAATTCTAGTATATCGAACTGAGTGTATGAAAATAAACAATTTTATCAAAAGCTCTGGACGTCGCTGAGATGGTATTGTTTGAAATGTTCGTAGACGTAACGAAACCATAGATTAAATGCAAATTTTACAAATATCTTAAAAGAACATTCACTTGTTACTTATACGAAAGAATGCCAAGCAGAAATATGATTGATTGGCAAGAGTTATACCATGCGTAGAAACAACGCACATGGTGTTAAAAAAGAGCTTCAAAAGTTTATCATAACAATACCTATACGAGGTGATATAACAGATCATTAGGTACTTGAAATGAAATAGTCAATAAAGGTATGATGAAAGCTTAAATTTATGATAAGTATTTACCCGAGGTATAATCCCCTGCCACCTAAGATGAAGAAAGGCCATCGCTAAATAATGGAAGGTGATGGTATTATGTTGTCCCACCGCTTCCTTATATTAAAAAGCATTTTTCCCCTCAAATAAAAAAATATAATAAAGGAATTTTAATAAAGAACTGTAGCAAATATAAAAGGAAAACGGACCAATTCATTACAATATGTCAAAAAAGTCCAATACTTGTAAGTCTTATTAAAAAGTTTCTAAAATCTTATTCACAATTTATTAATTAACTTTTAATTATTTTTAACTTAATTTAATCAATCAACTATGTCTATATATGGAATTTATTTCCGAAAGAATTTTAAGTCATTAAACTCTGGTTAAAAAATTGTTTCAATTTAATCTAAAAAAAAAGGAATAAATTAATTTAGAATTTAATTTGAAAAACTCCCTACCTTTTACATTTTAAGACCCCCTTCTAGTGAAATTCATTAAAAAAAAAAATCAAAGAAAAAATTATCTTAAAATTAAATTGAAGGATTTTCTTTTGTTTTTGTTTTTTATTTTACCCGTTCTTTTAAATATCGAATTCTTCAAATCGCGATCTATTCAATTCACGAGTCCTCCATTTTAATATACAGACTATTACAAATGTAAATTTCTTAAAAAAAAAAAATAAAAATTACCTGGATTGAATTTCAAAGAACGTGTTCAATTAATTTTGATTTTATTTAAAAACAATACACAACAAAACAGGTAAGAGATTCGAATAGACTGCGGACAATTCTGGGATATCCCAGCATGAATATAATATGAACATTATAATATCAATCGTTTGAAGAATCCAAATTTCACTTGACATACTGAATTTTCAGTTAATACTTAATTAGCCTAGATTTATTAGACATTCAATAGAGATTTTTAAACTCGATAGAATTTGACATATGACAGGTACACGTACCTCTTTCGACCCAAGACTAAAAAATTCTTTTAGAAACAATTGCCAAATACCTTAACTTCTTTTGGAAAACTTTCCAATACATAATTTATTTAGACCATGAGTTTTTCATTAAAATAAATTAAAGAAGTTATATGACAGCTATTCGAACCTCTTATGCTAGATAAACCGAACTCCCATCGATTTTTAGGTACACTATTAAATTTCATTAAATTTAATACCTAGCTCTTATAGAATTTGAAGACACTCAAGACACATAAACTTAACTAAATCGATTTACTTTCCGATTCCGATCCAATCCATATACATTTAAATCTGTTACTATATGCCTGTAATCTTTTGCAGAGTTACAAACGTAATGTGAGAAGTTTAATATACCCTCGGGTCTACGTTTCTACGTTTGTAAGAGAACATACACAATATTCGCAAAACAATTCAATTGTAATTCTGGAAAATTTTTTTATAACCGTATGACTTTAGGTCAAAAGTGTATACTAAATTTGCCATTACTTTTGTGACGCAAAGAAGGAGGGGGGGGGGGGCCTGGATCGCATCAGAGTCAAAAAATAAATCGAACTCAAAAAATAAAGTTGCTATGGATTTTGAAATTTTCACAAAGCTGTTTTTATGCAATAACCATTATCGCTATTGAAATCCAGCCACTTTGATTCACGGGTTCGAATACCTGCCATACAACTCCATCTTTTATATGAGCATTACTCTACACCTAATGAAGCTGGGTGTCTGAAATTTCGCCAAAAGTAGTTTAGTTTTATGGCCAAAGTTTTTGCAAAATTTGTTGGTCTACTGCAGTGAGTTCGTGTACCTGCCATACAACTGCTTCTTTTATATGAGCATTACACTACACCTAATAAAGCTGTATATTTAAAATTGCCAAAAGTAATTAACCGGATGGTATAATTTTTATATTACGGTCATACGGATATCCCAGAGTTGACACAGTCTACTCAACCCCACTCTTCCTCGTTCTTTTTTATATCCAGTGTAAAGAATTAAAAAAAAAATGAGGAAACCATGAAGGAAAAAATTAAAATAATAAACAGGACTCGAAATATACATAAATTCACATACATATATACAAAAATATGTGTATATGTGTGTATGATGTTTAAAACAATCAATATTAACTATCCAGAAATATTTTCTGTATATTAAATACTATTTATTTATGCAAAATAAAAATAAAACTGTTATTTATTTTTTATTTTCAATTTTCTCTTAATTTTCATTTAATTTTTTGTTTTGTTTTCTTTTTTGTTTTTCATATACGTTGTATTTTCCACCATCAATTATGGAAATTTAAATTAGTGTTGTCGTTTTTGTTTTTTTTTTAAATAAAGTTTTATTTAAAGTTCATAAAATTTGAGTCTAAATAATATAGAGTCCAAATATTGAGTCTATCATAGAGGCTAAATATAGAGTCTATCATAGAGTATAAATATACATTTAGGATATTAAAACTAGAGTTTAAATACATTTAAAAACTTATTTTATTACAGTTACAATAATTAGGAGATTTCTTTTCCATTTTATTAAAAATTTAAAATTAGCCTAAAAGTATGCAATTTTTATTAAATTTTTAATTTAATATACTCTTTATGAATTTAAATTGAAAACGGTCTGCTACAGGGAACAGTCAACGCACCAATCCTCTTTTCACTGTATATAGCAGATCTATTAAATTTATTAGAGCGTGTTAAAGGATATACCTACACATTAGCTTTTGCTGACGATATTATAGTCTATTCTGCGAATGACTCAGTAAGTAGCATACAGTCCAAAGTGCAAAAAATGTTTAATATCATTTTGGACTACTGCAAAATCTGGATATTAAAAGTGAACTTCAACAAATGCGAAACTATATTATTTCGTAATACGGTTGACAAAACAAGTTCAGATATAAAAAAAAATTGGAAAAGCTATATTATAAAATCACCAGATAATTCACCTCTTGCAAACAAAAAAAGTGTTAAATACCTCGGAGTTTTTCTACATCGTAATTTGAACTACTCCGAACATATTAAATACACAATTTCAAAAGGAAATAAATCCTTTATGGCAGCAAAAAAACTCTTTTACAATAAAAATATAAGTAATAGAGTAAAAATAATATGCTATCAAACATTAGTTAGGCCAACACTTGTGTATGGTGTACCCATATGGTACAACATTAGCGCAAGTTTAATGGAAAAACTACGTAAGCTAGAAAGAAAGTGCATAAGAATTTGTACTAATATAAACAAAAAGCCCGACTCCGATTACAAACATTTCTACTCAAACAAATATTTGTATAAGGCATCAAACATACACAGAATTGACGGTTTTATTATAAAACTTGTCAGAAAACACTATGAGAGAGCACAAAACACTCCAGAAAATGGTCTTATATCACATATATACTACCACAATGAGGAGTACATAAGAAAAACCTTGCTCACGGGTTTTATAGCCCCTGAGCATTTCATTTTTCTTGATAAAAATGGTTATATCCAAAACCAATATCATGTCCCACTACTATACCACTATAGTAGACGGGCCACATGCAAGGCAATAGAGTATAACCCGGGCAATATTAATGGAGAAAGTTTGATATACGACATGTCTATTACGAATAAAGATAAAAAAATTAAAAAAGAATATTGGTGGTTGGTTAACTCATAATTATCATAATTAAGTATTATAATTACAAATTAGGTTTAGTTTAGGCTTAGTATAGTTTTAAGATAGATTAAGTAGAATAAGGAATAGGTTAGGTTGTTTTTTAATAATAAGTAAGATTTAATATTGATTTTTTTTTCGCCATAATTTTTTACAATACTACATAAAAAATGGAATAAATAGAGTTTTTACACTAACTAATAAGAAAATTAAAATTAAAATTAGAAAATAAATTAACGTAAAAATTAAATATTAATTTAAATGTTAATAATTTGTTAATAATTGCTAATAAGTCAATTTTTATAAACTTTTTATAGGCTAAGTTAAAATAAGAATGTAATAAAGGCAATAATAAAAGTTTAATACAAAAAAAAAAAAAAAAAATTTATGAATTTAAATATATCCTAACTGTTGATGATGGTTTCGGGCCCTCAGATATTGTATAATGGTAATTTATTTTGCATTTTGAATTTCTTTAAAAATCTTTTTTACTTAAATTGTGATATACCTTGATCTATATGAGGTTCCAAAAAATTAATTAAACTGTGTATCGAATTAAATATAGGGGTAATAGCAACTTTATATGAAGATTATTATACAAAAAGGAACTGAGTCCTGCAATATCTAATCAAATCTAATCCAATTAATAACTGCCCATTTATCATTGCATTGATCAAATTTGAGAATCGAAGATATGAAAGCAGATTATATTCTTAAAAGATTTTTAAATATCGTAGCCACATATGCCCAAGGAGTAGCTGTAATAAATATAGCTGTAATATCCTGAAGTGGAAATTAATTTGTAGACATTAGCGCAAAGCAGAATAGAATAAGAAAAAGGACAATAATTGCATAAGACATTAACAGAAACGAAAGGACATAGATCGAATTAGAGACTGATGGAAATTTTGAAGAAAAAACTTTGAAGACACAAAAAAAAAAAATTATTGCATTGATGGTCAATCGAATCGTATCGTATTATAAATATTTGCAAAGCACATTAAAAAAAAACACAAAGAGACGAGTCCTGTTTTTGTTTTAATTTTTTATTATTGTTTTTTTTCAAACTGCGTACAAATATCACGTACATACATTGATATTTACATAAATCGAAATAAAATATAAAAATAAGATTAAATAAGGAAAAATATATACAATATGGGGAACAAATGAAAAAATCTATTTAATATTCCATTTGGGTATTCAATTTTTTCCTTTTTTTTTTTACATTTTCTTGGAATTTTTGTTGTGAAAAATACCTGGAAAGTAAATAAATCGAGGTTTTTCTTTTTGTTTTATGTTTTTTTTTTTATATGTATTTATACAACACACATATGCATTGTATTATAGAATAACTAATTGAATCAACAATATACACCACGAAGCAAACGATAGAAGGATAAAGAAAACTACAGAACTGATTTTTAATACTTATATACATTATACGATTACTTTCTTAGGGGCATAGACTGGATCAACAAGGCGCTGTAGAGATATGAGTATGCGTAACTGGCCACACGATTTAAGAGCTATAAACATTTCCTAAGGTTGTAGCAAAACACCACAGAGATTGCTTTTGTTTCTATGTTCTTATACATTGTGAATGACTATAACTCATTGGGTCATAGATCTGGAGATAACTTATGTCTTCTAGCAGATTTATTAAAGTTACAAAATTTCGATTTTCCATTTAAAACAACATAATACTGCATAAATTATAAAAAATTCTGCCGAAAAAATTGTACGAAAATATTGAAAATTCCAATCATTGAACATGAGTCCTATAACTAGTTAGCTATTCAAGAGTTATGTAATATTATAGTACGTCAAATATAAAGTGGTAGATCTCAGTTTTGAAGCCCAATAGCTCGAGCAGGAAAAAGGTAATATAAACCCCAAAATTGTGGCAATATAGCTTTGTTCGTTTGGACTCCCTGTACTCCCTGTACGTCAACCAATTAAATGTGCTCTAGATCTAGACTATTCAATAGTTATTTAATTTAATAGTGGATCAAATATAAAATTGCTCATCACGATTTTGAAGCTTTGCATGCTTGAGCAGTAGCTTCTCTAGCAGGAGGTAATCAGAAGGTAACTTGGTTCATGTGACACAATTTTTATATTAATTGAGGAGCTCTGGACATACTTTATATTTATCAATATCATTAATCATTATCAATTACAATATACAATATTTTTACATAAATATTTCAATTTTCAATAACTACCTATATATATATATATTGTATACATAAGAATAAATTAAATATATACATATATATAATATATAATATAATATTAAATTAGATAAATATATTAAATTCGAAAAACCAAAGTAACTATAAAAAAAATGAAAAACACAATAATTAGGGTGTGTTGATCTGAAAGTTGCTTAACTGTTTGATCCCTGGGATCGTTTAGTCGACGACTACCCAAAGAGTTTTGATTTTCTGATTCTAGCTAGCACTGAAAATTTACACGTACAATGTAAAATATTTATTTTCTCATTCAGTTAAATGCATCCATGACATGATGGATAGAATAGGATACCTTCTAGGTGCATTTTCCTCAACTGATCAATATCTAGTGAGCCCGTTTTTGTGCCAGCTTTCAATATAGAATTTAGGCTGGTAATAGATGCTAATACACATATCAAACTTTAAGTAAAAAATTTTTAAAATATTCTTATATATAGTAATCAGACCAGTAACAATATATGGATCCGAGGTAGTGCCCAAACCACCCCTTGAATACAAAAACTAAATTAATAATTCGGCAGTATCATCAGTAATAAAAATCTATTAATATAAGATTCGTTTATTTTAATTGAATATATTAAGTTTTGGTCCGAAACTAGATGGCCCGACACCATTATCCAATATCTGAGGGCCCGAAACCAATATCAACAGTGAGGATATATTTAAATTGATTAATAGTCAAAAGAATAACATAAGAATGCCTGAAGATTATATAGTTAAAATTCATATTTTGAAGCCAGAATAATTGGTCAAGGAGGCCGCCCTAGAAATCGATGAATAAGTAATAACGCAAATGATTTCAGGAAAGTAGGTATTGGAAGCTTAATAAGATTAGAATTAGATTGAGAGCGGATTGGGTGTATAGTTTTGTAATGAAGTTCGGTGCCTACAGTCTGTAGTTATACCAAAAGAATGACGATAATACAAAATATTTAAATATTTTTTATATAAAAAGAAAAACTAAGACTAAAAGTAATTTAATAAGTTATAGAATAAAAAAATTATATTAGAAAAATATCATCATAATCATGATTTGATTACTAACCACATAATCAATTTCATCTCTCATATATTACATTATTGCTATAATCGTGTATATATATTTAGAAAATATCAAGTTTTTTTGATTTTCTTTAATATATAAAAAAATACAGTGAGTTCTCGATATATTATGAACATTTTTACAATCTATATATATCATAGTTATTTGAACCTATTTCTGAACCTAAAAAGATTTTATCTTTAAGTGCAAGTATTTTCATTTGAAATGAGGATTCACCATATTAGTATGATTACCCCTTGGGGAAATATATCCATTCGCATTTTTGTTCATGTTTACAGATTTTATACTGCTAGTATTTTATGAGATATAGTTGATAACACAATAAGCTGCAGACACACTTGCCCTTCGGATGGACAGACACATGTCTTTCATGTTTATAATGCGAATCACTTGTTTCAAAACAAGCATTTGCTCGGAGCCACCAGTTCTTGGTACAGACGTTCCTAAATCAAGCCTATGTTTTAAATTCTTAACTTGACCCGCCAAAATCTTGTTTGTTTGTCGATTCTACTTACTCAACCTGCGTTGGGTACCACATCTTCCGATAGAATTTGCCAATGTGGAGGTCAGATTTGACTTAGTGTAGCAGAAGGTAGAGGGACGCACTATGCCCCACAAGGGGTTCTAGGATCCAATAATATTTGTTCTTCACACAATTCTTTAATCATTTCATTTACAATATTATGCTAATTCCAATACTCAAGCACCTATTAAAAAGCTGGAAGTTGGGCTTACTACAATCAGAAGCAGTTTTGGCAAATTATATACTAACATCCTAGACTAGAAACGTCTGTTTCATTCTAATTCTTATCCTTCCATGAATTCTATCATAAAAATTGTAATTGTACTGATTGAACTTAATGGGATATTCAATATTTAAAAGTTCGAAAAAAAAATATTTTATGCAATGTTGATATATAGTCAGTAATAGGCAGTAGATTTTATTCAAAATGATCATCATCTAAGCATAAAATTGAGTGACAACAAAATTAAACTGTAGTTCAAGTTTTGATTTAAAAAGGACGAATTGTGAGTTCAAGTTCGAAACTTAATGCATTTGATCCATATTAAGTAAGTTTTAATATAGTTAAATTATGAGAATAAGATTTTTAAATGATTTTACATTATGTTATTAAATTTTTGAATGATTACATTTTTAAAAGAAGTAATTACAAGTAGTCAGTACTGTACTTAATTAACTTTACATGATACAATTTGTATTTAAGAAAGTTTATAAAATTGATTTCATTGTTTTAACCTTGTTCTGTTCATACGCTCTATATACATATATATATATATAAATATATGTATTCTCTGTGGTGTATTCAAAAATGTACATGTATATGTGTATTCTTTATTTTAATAACCAAAAACAGAAAAATTTTCCTCTCCTTTAAAAAGTTTTAGTGGTTTTTTGTTTTTTTTTTTATTATTCTCTTAATGCTGTAAATTTTTCTTTTAAGAAAATTTCCTTTGAGAATAATTTTCCTTGAAATTGTAACCAATTTATATATATATATACTCTTTTTCCGTGAACTTGATCCTTATTAATATGAAATTTTACTATTTTTAAATGTATTTGATCTTCTTTTTTTGAACAGCCTCGTTTCTTGGGATCCAGCCCCAATCAGTCCCGTTTTTTTGGGATCTAGCAGCCGGATCAATATATTGGAAAAAAGTATTACACAAATATTATAGTAGATCTCAAATACAGCAAGAAAAATTGAACCTTAATTCCGCCCTAAAAAAGAAAGCCCTCAAAAATGTTGGTCCCACTTTTTGAAACTTTTAAAAATTTTTTTCGTCTTAAGTGTCTACTCCAGAATCGGGGACTGGGTTTTTTAAATTATGTTGATCCGATTTCTGGGTGTTTTAAAACTGGACCAAATTGATTTGAAAAAAGATCAATTTAATTTGAAGAAAGATCAATTTAATTTGAAAATAGATATATTTCATGTGAAAAAGGACCAAATTCATATGAAAAGAGTATATATACATAATATGTTATACATTATGTACATTTATATATCCATACGCATTTTTTTTTTGAAAATATGATGATGATGGCGGGATATGGATTTTGGCGTTAATAATATTATATTGTCTGATGTTACCAATTTGCCTTATATATCTAATATGTAGACATTTTGGGTATAATTTTGGCTTTTCACTTTAATTTTTTTTTATTTTTTGTTTTTGTTATATTTTTTCTTTGTTTAGGTTTTTATTTACTTATAACACCCTAACACCCTTATATATAATACAATATTGTTGTATTATAATGTATTAAAAAAAAAACAAGTAATTTTGTTAATGTTTGGGTTCTATGTGAGTACACTTTCCTCATTTTTATATAATATTTAAATAAGGAATTCATGTTTATTTTGTATGGTTTTATTGTTCCTGAAATACCACAGAGTAACGTTAAAAGTTTTTATGTGGTTTTATTTTAAAGAATCCAAAAAAAAAAAAAAAGGAAACCAAACATACAAATAGAATAATGATTGACAAGCACTGTTTGCAAAAGATTATGCTAGCTTACTAAGTATAATTTTCTCTCATATTTTCTATTGAATTAAATTAAATATTAAATAAATTAAATAAATTTTAATATTAAATAAATTTAACATTAAATAGATTTATTAAATAAATTTATATTTATGTAACGTATTCCGTATTAAATCGTATGGGATTTTTTTTTTTTTTTTTTTTTTATTTAAACTTTATTTTACTCTTTTTTAAAATTCTTAAATTATCTTAGCTTATAAAAGTTTAGAAAAATAGCTTATTTTATATAATTCGATTAACATTTAAACTTAACCTATTGTTTTTATTGTTAATTTTATTAATTATTTTATTCCTAAATATCTAAGTATTATTGCCATTTAACAATTTTTTTTAATAATCTTTTTTGGAAAATTCAGAGTATTAAAACCAAATTTCTGCTTTTTTTTTTTAATATAAAAACTTAGCCTAGCTTAATCTAACTTAAAATACTTAACCTAGCTAAAAATTAATTGTGTCTATGACTTAATGCTAATTAATTGGAGTTATCTAGCCACCAATGGTTTTTGTTTACTAATTTGTCTTTTTCTGGTATAGACATATCATATTTTAAATTTACTCCGTTAATATTGCCCGGTTGAAAATCTATAACCTTGCATGTAGCCCTTCTATTATAGTGATATAACAGAGGGACATGGTTTTGGTTTTGGATGTAACCTTTTTGATCTAAAAAGATGAAATGCTCAGGGGCAATGAAACCTGTGAGCAAAGTCTTTTTAATGTACTCCTCATTGTGGTAGAATATATGAGATATTAAACCATTTTCTGGAGTATTTTGTGCTCTATCATAGTGATTTCGAACTAGTTTTATTATAAAATTATCGATTCTTATGATTTGGGCTTCCTTGTACAAATATTTGTTTGAATAGTAATATTTGTAGTCGGAATCGGGCTTTCTATTAATATTAGTACATACTCTTAAGCACTTTCTTTCAAATTTACGTAATGTTTCCATTAAACTTGCACTAATGTTGTACCATATTGGTGCACCATATACAAGAGTTGGCCTGATTAGTGTTTGATAACAAATTATTTTAACTCTTTTACTAATGTTTTTATTGTAAAACAGTTTTTTGGCTGCCATAAAGGCTTTGTTACTATTTGATATATTATGCTTTGTGTGATTAATATAATGTAAATTTCTATGTAATTGGACTCCCAAATATTTAACTACTTTTTTATTTGTTAATAGAGATCGATCTGGTGATCTTATTGAAAATGTTTTCCAATTTTTTCTTATATTATTACTGGTTTTATCTACGGTGTTTCGGAATAGTATCGTTTCACATTTATTATAGTTTATTTTAAGTTTCCAAACTTTAGCATAATCAACTATAATATTAAACATTTTTTGAACTTTAGTTTTGATTTGCTCGACGGTCTTATTTGCATCGTATATAATAATGTCATCTGCAAAAGCTAATGAAAAATTATTACCCTTTATCTGTTCTAGTAATTTAAGTAATTCAGCAATATAAATTGAAAATAGAATTGGGGCATTTACGGTGCCTTGTAAAAGTCCATTTTCTACTCTAAAAATTTTCTCTGACCTACTATTTCTGTTATAAATAAAAAATTCATTTTCATATGTCATATTCATTATAATTGTAATTAAGTTTTTTGGAAATTTATATTTCAAGAGCTTGTAAGTTAGGCCATCTAACCATACAGTGTTAAATGCTTTTTCCAAATCTACCAGGCAAGCACCAACGCCATAGTTTTTATTAATGTACCAGCAGATGTCAGAAGTTAGTTTTGTGATTGCATGGATTGTTCCATGTTTATGTCTAAACCCGAACTGGTTCTCTGGTATAAGTTCTTTATTAACTGAAAACTCTATTATTTTATCATTTATGAGTGTTTCAAACACTTTCCCTATATTTGGCGTTAAGCTAATTGGTCTGTAGTTAGCTGGGTTTGTTGGATCTTTTCCTGGTTTTTTAAAAACTAATATTTTGGCCTTTTTCCATATTGTAGGGAAATAAGCGTGATTTAGACAATTATTAAATAATATGACGTATTTTGATATGATTTTCGAACTTAAATTTTTTAAAACTATATTTGGAATCTGATCGACACCGTACGATGTTTTATTTTTGAGTAATGTGAATTTTTGACTTAATGTGTTAAAATTGCAGAAATTGTTGTTATTTGTGTTAATATTGGAAGATCTATTGTTATTGTTAAAATTTACTTGGGTTATTTTGTTAAGCCTATTATTTTTATTATATTCTTTAAACAGATGAACTTTATTTATAATATGTAAGTGAAAATTATTGTATTGGCTTATGTCTGTTTTGTGAGTTTTTTCAACGTAAGATCCTAGAACATTATAGATATCCTTTGGTTCTTTTATTATATATTTGTTATCGAGACTAGTGTTTAGTTTGGAGATATCTACGTTATTTTGTATAAGCAGGTTCGAATCTTGGGGATCTATATATATATATTTTATGTTACTATTATTTTTTGCTCTAAATAATTTATTTATTTCTGGGAACATATTTCTATTTTGAGGTTTTATTTTTTTTAATCTGTTTTGCCAGTAATTGTTAATTTCTATATTTATTTGTTGTTTTATTAAAGTTTTTATGTTGTTTAATAGACTTTTGAGTATTCGGATTTCTTGGGTAGTAAAATCGAGCCGTTGTTTGTATATTCTATGCATGTCGTTCATTAATGAAGTTTTTTTTTTTAATAAGAATTTTAGTTTATTTGAATAAAATTTTTTTACGGTGTTTTTTGTGTTATTGATTTTTGGTACTGTTTCATTTATGGTATTTGTAATTACTTGATTTAATTTTAAAAGGTGGGTATCTATTTCTTCTATATTTAAATTACGATTGTCTATTATTTTAGTGCTATTCCTATACTCTATATCTAAATTTTTATCTAAATTTCTTTTAAATTTATTCCAATTAGTTTCGTTAAAATTATATCTAAAGTTATCTGCTAGCTCCTGGTTTAAAAGTTCTTGTTTTTTTATAACAAATGGAAATAATATAGCTTTATGATCGCTATCGTATGGAAGAGTACAAAGTTTATTTTGGTTGTTGCTGTATTTGATATTAATTCTCACATCAGACAGAATAAGATCGATGTAAGAATTTGCACGTGGAAGTGTTGGTGAATCTGTGACATTTAATTTACATTTATATAATATTCTATTTCTTTCTAACCATTTATAAAGCTTTATTCCTCTATTATTATTATTCGAATTGTGCCATGTTTGATGTTTCGCGTTGAAATCACCAGTAATAATATAAAAATTGTTTGGATTTTTTAAATCTAAAATATAAAAAAGTTTTTCAAATTCTTCAATAAATTTATAACTACTATGATTTGAAGCATAAACCGACAGAATGTACAATTTATAATTATTTTTTAATTTTATTTCTATAATACATGGTTCAATGCATATAAAATTATTAAAAATATTATTTTTAACTATATCAAATTTTATTTTTTTATTAATACATATGGCAACACCGCCACCATCTGGTAACCAATTTCGGTCTTTTCTTATTATATTATAATTGTCAAAAGACATGTGGTTATTTTTTTTTAATTTTGTTTCGGACAAGCATAATATATCAGGTTTATTGTTATCAATAAAGTGCATAAGAGAGAGCTTTTTATCGATAGAAATGAGAGAATTTACATTTACACTAATTAATTTTAAATCTATGTAATTGTTGTTGGAGTGAGTAATTATGAATTATTTTGTGTGATGTATATTTAATATTTCATAAATATGATCTATTTTATCGTTAAATTTTTTTTCTAAATTTTTAATACTATTTCTTATCTCTTCTAAAATTGTATTTTGGTTAGTATTGATTTGGTTAGTATTATTTTGTATTTCATTGAGGTTAGTGTTATTTTTATTGAGGTTAGTATTATTATTTTTATTTAAATTTCTTACTACATTAGAGTACGTCATATTTGGATTTACTTTAATGGATGGTATATGTTTATCTGCTATTTTTTCTTTTAGTTGTTTTTGAAGCTCTTCTCGTTTTTTAATTCGTTGCTGATGCTCTTGGCAGCCTTTAAAAGATGCTGGATGTCCATTGGTTTTGCAAAGTATACAAAACAGCCGTTCTTTAGGATCTTCCTTCTTAATTTCGCATTCACCTGGAGTATGGTTTTTTCCACATTTCACACATCGGAAGTCCATGTTACAATTTGCTGCCGAGTGTGAAAAACGTTGGCATCTAGTGCATTGAAGTTCTTGTGTTTTGTGTAAATTTTCCCATTTAATTATATGATGATCCAGTGCTCTAATTTTCATTATTTCATTCACAGAACTATTTGGTTTAGCTTGTACAATGTAATGAGGTAATGTTATATTGTTATTTATTGAGTATTTTGTGGTGAGTCGTGTTACCTTTTCAAATTGAATATTTTCGTTTTCATTCATTTTTAGACTTTCTAGTATTTCTTCGCAAGTGTATCTACTGTTTAGCCCTTTCATTACCAAGGTAATTTTTTTTTCACTTTTGGGTGTGTATGTGTAAAAATTTGTATTTGTTTTTTTTAGCAGCTCGCAAATACGGGAATAGTCGTTTAAACAGTTTGTATAGATAACAATGTGCATTTCATTTATATCTTTTATGAGAAAATTAATTATTTTTAGGTTATTTTTGATCGTGTTTTTTAGTATGTTGGAATCTGTTTTGAACACGCTAATTGGCGGCATTTGGAATTTTTTATAATTTCTATCCATATTATTTTTATTTTTATTTATATATTCTTCATTTTTTTTTTTTATATTATTTTTTATTTCAGCATTAACTTTTGTGAGTTTTATGACATTCTCCTCATCGTCATTAGCATTTTCATTATTTGATTCATCACTACTACTGTCTGTTTCATCAGCTATATCCATCAATAGCTCAAATTGATTTTGATTGGTGCTCGTTCCTTCATCAGCATTATTTTTTTGTTTTAGCCGGTTTAATTCAGTTTTCAATTTGCAATAATTAATTTTAATTCGCGGTTTGTTTTTTCGCGCTTTTCTTTTTTCATTTTCTGTATCGGTTTATTTAATATTTCATTCACTTTAACGTTTATTGATTCTTTTAACTTATTTGTGCTTAAATTATTTTCACTTAACACATTCGCCTCCATAATTAAGATCCCTTTTAGGGAATCTAATTAAGAAGTGAACTACCGATTACAGATTATTTAAATTTTTTTGTTTTGTTTTCGAATTGTTTTTAAATAAATTTTAATATTTTTTTTTTTTTATTATTTTTGTATATAGTTTTTGAAAATTTTTTATATATAATTTTTATTTATATTTTAGTTACAGGAATAGACGTCCTTTCTCATTCGCATACCGAGTCGAACTCCATCGTATGGGATATCTTGCATTAATCAAAATTTTTTTAAAGGAAATTAATATTGCATACTTTTAGGCGACATTAAAAAATTTAAGAGTATTTTTATGAAATGATTTGTGGATATTTTGCATTTATTCTTATTAAATAATTTAATTTTGCAAATAATATTAATGCCATATTCCCAAAAGGGAAAAAGTATAATCACTAAAAGGTCTAAATTAATTCACAAACAGTCCATGTGAATTTTGGATCAGAGATGGGACTAATCAATTACATTCTGAAATCAATTATGTATTTAAGGAACCTTTTTTATTTGTGTACAATAAAAGTACTTATATAGTTTTTTCATTATTTAAGTTTCTTTTACATAATAAGAGTTTTTAAAGCAAGGAATTATAGCCTGGAGCTAGGATTTAGAACTTATTACTAATAAATTACTACTTTTAATTGAAAAACAAAAAATTTAAATACATTTTAAGGATTAAATAATATATCAAAAGATTTTCAGAAAATTATTGTAATTCAATTATTTACTTTTAATTTAAATTTGCGGATTGAATTACTTGTATAATTGTAAAATATTTTTTTATATTATTAATTATTAAATTTTGTATTTAATAAATTATTAAATTAATCCAATTTGAATTGAAAGTTTTAGTAAAAGAGTTTAGTAAAAAAAAAAACGATTACACAATTATACTTGAAATTGTTAAATTTTTATTTACTAAATGATTGTAATTGTAATTGAAATTCTAGTAATCAAAAGTTTTTTTATCCGTCTCTGAATACAATTCCTTAATATTGTAATGCTTTTTATTATGAAATGATTGTAATTATAATTGAAAAATATGTAATTGAGTTTTAATAAAACCTGATAACAATTACTTGTAATTGTAAGATATTTTTAATAAATTAACAACTGCAATTTTAATTGAAAGTTTTGTATTTGCATTTTAATAATTATTTTTGTATTTGCAACGAACTGATTATAATTTATAATTATTTTTAATTTTAATGCTTTTTATTAATAAATGGTTGTAATTGTTATTGAAGTAACTTTAGTAACTGAAGTGATGTTTGAATACTATTTGTTGTAAGTGTTGATTATTTTCAGTTATTAAATAACTGTAATTGTAATTTAAACTTTGAAAATTGGAGTTTTATTAAAACCTGATTATAATTTCATATAATTATAAAGCTTTTATTTATTAATTCCTGGTAATTAAATTTTTCAATTAGGTATTAAATGACTGCGTAAGTAATTGAAATTTTTTCACAAATCTAAATAAGATAATATGAGTTAAGTTTAGTGTCTTGAATTATGGTGAAACGAATTGTTTAAAATTTTAATAAACATTTTAGATGGGAGAATAATAAATAAATAAATATATATATATATTTGATTAATAATTAATTTTAGTTTCAATATGGTTAATATTTTATTTAAAATTACAAACCGTTCTCATTTTCATACAAAATTTTTTTTTAACAATTTGCATTTAAAATTATAGTTAATAAAATTATTATTAACTAGCTAATACCCGGTGCGCGTTGCTGCGCCTCTCAATGGAAGTTTAATCGAAGTTGATGTTACTGCAAAAAGTTAACACAAAAATTATACATGGTGTAAATGTTAATTTTAAAATGTATTAAAGCAATTTTTTTAAAACGATTTTTGCAGGATTATTCTTGTAATTTTGAAATTTTTTGGAAATCAAAGCAGTACTAACTTCTTTCAAAAATTGGACGTAATTTACTTCCAAAAAGTTTTTTTTTGCCATTCGTAGAATCGACATGTATTACCAAACATCAAGCCTGTTAACAGGCTCAACTCCATTTTCAAGGTGCTTCAAGCATACAAAATTTGGAGTCAACCGGTCAAACCGTTTCTAATTTAGAGTAAAGTAAGGAATACCACCTATAAAAAGCTGTTGGGTCTCAATGGGTTAACGGAGATCAACAAAAGAATTTTTTTTTATGCTTTATGTTTAGCCAAAGTAGTATTTCTCAAAATTGGACTATATTTGCTTCCAAAAATTTTTTTTTGACTAACCGTCGGGCCGGCATGGGTTAACAAATACTAAATCTGTTAATAGTATCAACCTAATTCTCAAAGAGGAACACGTATACACAATTTGAAGTTAATTGGTCAAACCGTTTCTAGCTACAAGCGGTTGGGCTGCAATGGGTTAATGGAACTCACCAAAATTTTTTTTAGGCTTCTTTTTAGCCAAAGCAATATTTCGTAAAATCGGACAAAATTTGGATTCAAAATTTTTTTTTGACCAGCGGTCGGGCCGACATGGATTATTCCAAAACTGCTAATAGTGTCAACTCAATTCTCAAAGAGCATCACGTATACAAAATTTGAAGTCAATCGGTCAAACCGTTTTCATTTTAGAACAAAGAAGTTTAAATACTTGCACCATATGGGGCTATATTAATAGCCCCAACTTGGCGGTCCGTTAGAGCAAAATTTTTATGATCCACGATTTCTTTCCGTACCCAAAAACCCCTATATACAGTTCAGGAGTCTATTCGTAACATACATACAAACAAACAAAGAAACTTTCGGTTTTATACATATATATATATATATATATATATATATATATATAATTAATTTTGTTATTAATAAGAATAATTTAAAGATTTATTTTAATTTATATTTAATTATAATTTAAAAAATCACTAATAAATTTTATTTTAATTTTAATTTAAATATGTTTATTAACATAAACATTTATATATATACTTTATACTTATTAACTATTAATAATTAAAAATAATAATTTAAATTATTATTAATAATTAATATTATTTAATATTATTAATAATTAATATTAGTTATTATTAAATATAATTAATATTAATTTAAATTATTATTAATAATTAATATTATATTAATAATAATAATAATAATTTAAAGATTTAATATTTACATATATATTTATATGTATACATTCTTAATCAATACTTATTAAATATTTTTTAATTATTTTTAATTAATCAAATTAATTATTAATTAATATTTTAATAAAAATACTATTAATAATATAAAAAAAAAAATAATAGCCTTATTTGATATAATGAAAAATGTTGCAGCAACATTTAATGTAGCTGATATTTTGTAATTTACTTGTATTTCTATATTATATTAATGTTAATTTAAGTATAGGATTTTTGCATATATTAAATATAGTATGTAATACTTGTTTTTACATAAATATATATTATTAATTTTTATATTATAATTTTTGTTTGAAACTAAATAACAAACAATTTAAACATTTTAAAGACATTTTTTTTTTTTTATTGAAAAATTGTGAAAAATTCCCTAAATGATTTTTTTTGTGTATTTAATTATTATATTTATTATATATGATCATATGATATTTATTTTATATCTATATTATCAATAAGATACTTTGTTTTTTAAATTAAAAAAACCGTTTTGATATAATAACAGTATATATTTAAAATTAGTATATTATAATATAAGAGAAAACAAGTAATCAAACAATTGTTTATTTTGATTTTAGTTTGATTTGTTTGTTACATTTTGGTTTTTTATTCCATAAGATATTTGCATTTCTATATATTTTATTAATATAGATACATAAAAGTTATATTAATTTAAAATATATATAAATTTTATTAGATTTAATATAAAACATAAGTAAGAAAAAAAATAATATTCAAAAATTAGAATTATATATTGTTGGTTTGTTTGTTTTGTAATATTATTAATACAATAATTTATTTATATATATATACTTATATACTATTAATAATTATTAATAATATATTAATTTAATAATTAAAAACAAAAATATAATTTTTAACTTTTCATATAAAATTTTAAATTGAATGAACATTTAAAATGAATTATTAATTAATTAAGTTATGTATAACATTATATAAATTTTTTAAAATAATATATAAATAAATATTAATATTAATTTGAATAATAATTAAATTAAATTAAAAAATAAAAAAAAAAAACAATATATAATTTTTAAAAATTTAAATCCTTCAATATGGTGAATTAAAACACTCTGTTTTATAGTAAATATTAATAAAGTTGACATCAAGATTTTTTAGGTAAATATTTAAAATACTAGCTGTTGGCCCGTCATAGAATGAAGGAAGGTCAATTGAAAGAAGAACTTTTCCTAATTAAAAACTATTTGTAATTTCATTATGTACATTATCTTAAAAGTATGTTAAATAAAATTGCAAACGTTACAACCGTTAATAGATACACAAAAAATAAATAAATGACTCATATAATTTCTTCTTGTATCTTAAAAACTTGAAGATGAATAAGTTAGTAAGTCTACTTTTTATATGTTTCGTGTTTATAAGATGTTGGGGTCGTTAGTTCAAATCCCTTCTTGGTATAATTTTTTTTTAATTTCAATTAATATTTTTTTATATTTAAGTGCGTACTTGCTTGAATTAAATAAATTAATAAAAGATTTTAAATTTTTTTATAGGTTTATTTTGTTTCAATAATGGTCTATTTCTCCATTTATTTTTGTTTTGTATATATATTTTTCAAAAATGTTGCTATACATACTATATTGTTTCCTTTGTTTAGATTTAAATCGAAAAACTTGTTTGTTGCTAACATTATTTAATGTACCTACTCAACCTTTCTAAGTAATGTATTTTTATTTATATTTACGTAAAGTTATATTAAATAAATGTTGATTTTTTAATTGAGTTTTGCATTATCAAATGCAAATTATAAATTTTATTTGGAATTTTTTTAATATACCTAATTTACTTTAAAAAAATTTTTTTTATTTGGATTCTATGGTGCATTAAACTCAGATATTGTATACCCAATGCCACTTGCCCAAACTTAACACCACTTTCTTCCATTTTTACCTTTTTTTTAATAGAAAAATATTTAAAAATTATGAGCGAAAGATGCGGGGATGGGGGATAGATGAGAGAGAGTTAAGAGTGAGATATGGGAAAGATGAGGGAAACTTTGAAATTACTTTGATACATTGCTTGCTTTATTTGCGAATAATTAAGACTTACTATACAAATGTGAAGCATAGTTTTCTTAATTTTTATTTACAAAATGTTTTACTATTTATTTAAAATTTCCAGAAAATCGTCTGTGATTTTTAAAGCTGAAATGAATTAATTCATAAACTAATAAATAAATTTTATGTCATCAAAAATTTTTTTTGTTTATTAAAAATAAATAAAGTATTTTTTGGCCTGCTTATGATAATTTTGGATATTTTATTTTCTAAAATAAAAAACATCCAACAAAACATTAATATTTTATTTTTTTATAATTAAACACATCCAACAAAACACATTTAGTTGAATGCGTTTGTTACACCGCATTCTAGACAAATATATTAATAAATAATGACTATCAGAAGTATATGCCATTATAAATGTTGAAATAGAATTAACGGCCCGCCATTGGGTTCAAATTAATGACCTAATTAATAATTAAAAATTATATATCTCTAATAAAACATACATTAATATAATAACATATAACTCTAATACAAAATTATTACAATATCAACTAAATAGAACTGTAAATATTGAAAATCTAAGACGTTTCTACATGTTATAAGGAGTACTAGCCTATCTCATATTTAAATTTTATGTGGAATTCAATAAGACAAATTCTAATAACACGAATATAATATGATCCTCTGTTCCAACATGTACCTATGGTACAGGCGTGCTTATTAGCCAAACAGTTAAACAGTTAGCACTGATCATTGTCTGTTATAAGAATAGTTATAATTTCATAAATAATACATTACAACATAGATTTTAAAAAAATGTAAAATTTAAACTAGATAATAAAAAAATGCACTCATAGAACGTGCTACTGTATTATCAAAATTTAGGTTTTTTTTTGAATCAATTCGTTTGAATCATTCCCTGAGTATAAGATAGCTAGCAATCAGAGAGATTTTATAATAAATAATAAACAAGTAATAAACTAGTTTTATATGTATTTTCAGGAAATAAATTACGAATGTATCATAAAATATTCAGAACTTTCAAGCACATGTCACAGAATAAATATTTTAATTTCTTTCATTTGAATTTAAAAAAACATAACTATTCTTATAACATACAATAATCAGTCGTATATAATTTAATAGAAAAAGTGCGATAACACTGGAATATAAAGTTAATATGGTTGTGTATTAAAAAAAAATATTACAGTCAAACAATATCTAATCTTCTCAATACTATATTTTGCATTATATTTCATTATTAATCTTTTCATTCATGAAATATCGATTTTTGTATTGATTATTTTCAATTTGTTTTTTTTTTTTTGCACACCCCTTGTTAATTACTGTCAAATTTTTTTACATAACACTTTTCAATAGGTAATAAATTATTTGCATTGAATTGTCAAAATTTTTATTCATTTTAATTTTGCATATATGTATCTAAATTGAAGTATTCGAATCATCTGTCAGAATATGTCATCTTTAGAATTAAATTTTCAGATATTTAAACTCAAAGATCAGAGCGTAGTTCAAATCACAATCGTTTTGAACAAATTATGCATAGAATACGTTCAGAGCGTATAGATTTAATAAAAAAAAACACTATTCATTATAAACTGTCATTTTACTAATTAACATTTTATAAGTAATGTACAAAAAAAATAGATCAATATCTGTCATCATATATTAGGTAATAATAAAATATACTTGTGAATTTTATATGACAAATATAATTGTCAATTTCAAATAAGCGTACGACTTTCATTTAAAAAAATCCAAATTACAAACTATTTTTCTGAATAAATAAAAATAAATTAAAAAAAAAACATTTTTTTCAATATATACTTTTATTAAAGTAGTACTAGCCCCCTAAAATGTAGAAAATAAAAAATTTATGGTAGATCTTGGGAATTTGTTACTGTGTTAATATAAAAATAAATTGCTGGTAGGTATAAGAAACAGTTCTTTTAATGTTTGAAAACTTTTAAGCTTAAAATTTTTAAAATTTTCACTAACCAAAAATTGATGGCAGATCTTTTGCATTTAAAAGTGTTTTAATATAAAATATAAAAGTAAATTGCTGGATTAATTTTAAGAAAAAGAAGAACTATATTTCATTTTAGCAATTTACTTTTATATTTTATATTAAAACACTCAACAGAAATTCAAAAATTTTTGTCTTTGAAGGAGGATCGAACTCAGATCTACTTACACTCTAAGCCACTTTACTAACCACTGAACCATACAATTCTTATAAATTTTTTGGTCAGATTTCTAATATTATTGTATCACTAACTGACAGAATGAAAAATAAAGCCATAGACACAGGCAAGTTCAATTAAAAGTATATAATAACCAAATTTGACATTCTTTTATTAAGAAAAATCAATTGTGAACGCAACTGAATTTCAATTATATACGTATACTTAATAATTTCGTTAATATTAGGGTTTTTTTTAATCAGATATTAATACTTATATTTATTGAAATATTCAGAAACACTTCTAAGAATATTTAAAAGAAAAATATTTAAAAAAAAAAAAAACCAAAAAACTGATTCATATCTTAAGATTGATGTTATTTATCTTAAGATTATAAAAAAGCAAAATTTAAATATGAATCATAATTATGGTATTTGCTAAATAAAATCATTTAAGAATATAGAATAAATACATACATTCAATTTAAATTTTGAATTCAAGAAAAAAAAAAAAAAAAAAAAAATCAAAAAACATTTGCATTTCAATGCAATGCAGAATATTGCAGTTCTGTTTGCATACATGCATATATACATAAAAGCATTAAATAACAAGTTTTTTTTTATTTTAATTTATTGTGATTTATTAGTAGGTATATATATATATATTTTATTTACTATATTAAGAACTATTTTTTTCTTTTTAATGAGTTCATTCACCTTTTAACTAATTTTCTTTTAATATATGACTGTTTTTCTTCCATTGAAAATAAAAATGAAAAAAAAAAAAAAGTAAAAAAGAAGGAAAATACAAAAAAAACATGTAATAAAAAAAAATGCAGACTTTTATGAATCCTAAAAACTAATAAATTTCTATAATTAATTTTGAAAAGAAACAACTTGTACTTTAATTTTCTAAAAAAAAAAAAAAAAAAAAAAAAAAAATTTTCATAAAAAAATTTACAAAAAAAAAAAAAAAAAAACAAAAATTAACAGAAAACTCATTAAAATTTAATAAAAATTAAAGGTAAAATGTTTCTTATAATTAAACTTTAAAAAAAAAACTCTCATTTCTTTCATTTTCCACTTAATTTTTCTTTTTCTCCTTTTTTTATATTTTTACATAATCATCTGTTAAACTATTTATTTATTATATATAAGTAATAATACATGTTATATATATATATGTATATTATATATATATAAATATATGTCTTTTATTATTAAACATATTAATAATATATATATATATATATAAATATATAAATAACGATCTTCTTTAACCTATTAATACTTTTATTCAAAAAAAAAAAAAAAAACAAAAACAAAAATACTAAACATATATTGTACATATATATATATATAATATATATGAATATATTATTTTACCTATAAACCTTTTAATTTATAATAATGTTATATTATATAATGTATGTTAATAACGGTTTTTCATTTTTTCGTTTTTTGTTTTTTTTTACCAAGTTCTTATACATACATATATATACATATATTTAATATATATATATATATATATAAACATATTTATTTAATAAATTGATCCTAAATGAAATGTGAAAAGATCAATTCATTTTTCGCGCTGCCAATTTTTTTTTTGTTTTTTTTTTTTTTTTCCACTAAATAAATATATATATATATATATATGCAAGGTATATAGGTATATATACAACCTACAAATTTTTGTCTAACAATACAACATTCAGTATTTGAAAACTTATCATCATACTGTTCACAATAATTTAATAAACTTGTAACATTTTGTACAGTGATGCCAATTGAATTTCATTATTCAAAAAATTTTTCACCAAGTTATAGCTGGGGAGTTATGATGTACATGTAAATCCCTATATATTTAGTTGGATTATTGGTAAACAAAATAATGTCAAAAAACGCTGTCATGTACATTTCATTGTAGACAATTCTTTGTTGACTACGTAATGAGAGCGAAACGAAAGCAAAACGAGAGCATAATTGTAGATAGAATAGCCTATCTAGCCTATAGATAGAATAGCCTATCTACAATTATGCTCTCGTTTTGCTTTCGTTTCGCTCTCATTACGTAGTCAACAAAGGATTGTCTACAATGAAATGTACATGACAGCGTTTTTTGACATTATTTTGTTTACAAATTTCATGAATTAAAAAATATTCAATACTTTATAGTTTATTTTATAGCTATTTTGAATAATGGTTTGATATTATTCAACCTTAGATAGACAAAAAGATTAATAATTTTATTAATTTTTTATTCTGATAATATATTTTTTATTTAACAATAGTAATGGTTGCGTAATGACTGCTTCAGGGCTGCGTTTATATAATCACTTTCATATAATTCAATATTTTACTTAGTTTGACAGATAGCTACGTGGAGAGAGTGAAACGAGAGCGATCATTTTAGATAGACTATAATACTCAACAATGAATTTTCAAAACTTCACAAATGAATTGTCAAATATTTTTGTATTACCGCCATTATGAATTTTTTTTTTCAATATTGTCATTGTGTCATATTCATTCCAGTTTTAAAAATTCCGCCATTCTGAACAGTTTGTTTACTTGTTTGTAAATTTAAAAAAGAAAACTTTAATGATTGAATGTTAAATTAAAGTATAAATATAATAAATATAATATAAAACATATTATAATAAAAATAAATTCAAACTATAATTAACAAATATAATAAGCAATTAAGTTAATAAAAAAAATATATATAATTAGTAGGTGAATACATATAATAAACATGATATTGGTAACAAGTGTTGTGTTCTTTTTATGACAGTAAAATATTGAAATGGAAATCTATCATACCTAACCCAAAAGTTAAGTGTATCTTCAAATGAGAAAATTAACAAACAATTTGTACTGTTTGTACTGGAAATTTTAAAGAAAAATAATCAGATTTTTTTTTATTCGAATATTATACTAGGTTTATAAACTCTTAAAATTTGACTTAGATACAAGTTAATGCTGAAAATTTATTTTATATTATATATTATCTTAATAACGTATATTATATATTTTCCAAAAAAAAATTCTGTCAAACAAGTTTGTCCGTATTCAACTTCAATCTTCCAATCATACTTATTAAATTATTAAAAAGTATTTCATACATTAGGTTTTGATTTTTACATTGATTACTTAAAAAAAAATTTTCTACATAATCCTTTTATAAAATAGTCATTTGTCCTATAAGTTGTCAACTTTGATTTTAATAACCTCAAATTTTATTCGACATTTACAATAGTTATTTTCGAAATTTGACATAAAAATTGACATTCAAATGAAAAAAGAAATTGATTTTAAAAAATATAATTTCATAAAAATCTGTTGTAAACATAATTTTGAATTTGATCAATTTTGAATATATGTACATTTACTAATATATAAAATATGATTTTTAATTACGTTCTTACTGGTCAACTGTCAGCTTACAAGTCTATGTATACCATAGGTTGGTATATGAAACTGGAGAAAATTTACTCAACATATTAAATTATTATAATAATTAGAATTTATCTTGAATAAATTCCATTCAAAATTAATACATGAGACAGTTCTTGGCAAAATTAAATGTAGAAACGTTTTAGATTTTAATAGATACAATTCTATTTGATATAAATTGAAATAATTTTGTATTTGAGTTATATGGTATTCTATATCTGTGAGTTATATTATTCAATTAAATTATTTGTAAAAGCTCAGCAGAATCGAGAGCACAATAAAATTTTTAACACTTTTATTGGATTGGAACTCAAACTTGAAGCGTCCGATTATTGAGTTAAGGTCGGTATACTGACCAATGTGCCATCCAGTTTCTAATTTAATATATAAAATATTCTGTCCATATTTGAGTCACTGTTTATTTTATACTTATGCAAACAATTAATTCCATTTTTTCTCTAAACATCTCGTTTTTAAATCTCTACTGGCACAATTTTTTTTTTTTTTTTCCTATGTTCATTTTTATTGTGACATTTTTGCTTACATATATACGTACATATTCATATAATTTATTTCTTAAACCTTTGTTTACCTACATTACACCTATTCTTTTGGTTCGGTTTTTTCTTCGCTGTTTTTCAGTATTATATAAAAACAAATTCAGCTATTAGTAAAAAAAAACTTTTTTTTTTTTTTTTTTTTTTGTGATATACATTTAACGTTTTTTTTTTATAGTTGGGTATTTTCCATAACTTTTGTAATGAACGCGTGAACATTTATATACGTTTTATATCAAAAAAAAAAAGGTAAAAATAAAAAAAAAAAAAAAAAATTTCGAAAGTAAAGAAAAAACGAAAAACAAATCGCGATTTTTGCAACCAAAAACAAAAAAAAAACACTGAAAATGACGAGCACTATGAGTAATACCCACTCGTTATAAGTTCTGGAGTTTTGTGTTTTTTTTTTTGCATTTACCATCCATCGTTAACAGAGTAAATTACAAAGAAGAAGAGATTTTGTTTTTTTTTTTTTTTCCTGGTCTTATTTTTATATTTCATCAATTTTTTTGATTCTCTAGCATAATTTAGAGCAACGAATGGTGGCCTATTATGTATTCGAATAAAACACAAATATATACCTATATACGGACAATCTTAGTATGTTTAAGTATTTATAAGAAGAGCCTTTTTAAAAATTCTCTTGTAGAAGTATATATAAAAGTTAAAGAAATTTAACTAAAAACTCTACAAAATATTAAAAAAAAAAATTGTAAATCTTGTTTGATTAAAAACCGTTTATAAATCTCATAATTAAATTAAATTCCTTACAAAATATTAAAAAGAAGATTGCCAACCTTTGGTTAGAAAAATTTTATAAGAAGTCTATAAATTAAAAATTTAACTAAAAAATCTACAAAATATTTAAAAACCGTTTATAAATCTCAGAATTAAATTAAATTCATTACAAAATATCAAAAAGAAGATTGCCAACCTTTGATTAGAAAAATTTTATAAGAAGTCTAAAAATTAAAATATTTAACTAAAAACTCTACAAAATATTTAAAAACCGTTTAAAAATCTCGTAATTAAATTAACTTCCTTACAAAATATTAAAAAGAAGATTGCCAACCTTGTATAAAAGAAGTCTCAGAATTTAAATAAAAATTCAACATAAAATTAAAAAACAAACGATCACCAAACTTAGTATGATTGAAACCGCGGTTTCTAAGAACCCTCAAAATTAATTAAAAATTCTACAAAATGTTACAAAGAAGATTTTCAATCTTGTTTGTTTTGAAAAACCGTTTATAAGAAGTCTACAAATTAAGTTGAAATTCTGCAAAGCATTTAAAAAAAATGAGTGCCAAGTTTGTGTGATTAAAACGTGATTCGTGAAGAATTTTACAAATTTAACTAAAAACTCTACAAAAATTTTAAAACTTGACTGACAATCTTGTTTGTTTTGAAAAACCGTTTATAAGAAGTCTACAAATTAAGTTGAAATTCTGCAAAGCATTTAAAAAAAAGGAATGCCAAGTTTGTGTGATTAAAACGTGATTCGTGAAGGAGTTTACAAATTTAACTAAAAACTCTACAAAAATTTTAAAACTTGACTGACAATCTTGTTTGTTTTGAAAAACCGTTTATAAGAAGTCTACAAATTTAGTTGAAATTCTGCAAAGCATTTAAAAAAAGGAATGCCAAGTTTGTGTGATTAAAACGTGCTACTAAGAAGTTTACAAATTTAACTAAAAACTCTACAAAAATTTTTAAAACCAAATTGCCAACCTTATATGATTGAAAATTCTTGTTTAAGAAGCTATAGAATTAATTAAAATCTCTACAAAATTTTCAAAAAAAGATTACCAACCTTGTATAATTTACAAAACCGTTTTTATGACATTTTTAAACTAAACTCAAATAAAATTTAAACTGTTATACTATATAACAGTTATATTCTCAAAATACCTTTAAGCAGTATTTGATTTGTAAAATAAAAAATATGACAACTGTATATAAATATATAATTAAAAATGTTTCAATACACATGAACTAAGTTGATATCTAATATTAGATTGCCCTATAAACTATTGTTTTAAAAAAAAAAAAACAAAAAAAAAAAAAACAAAAAATGGGAACATTACAGTTAAAGAAAAAAAAAATTCAAAAAGTTGTATGATCTAATGCTTTTGTTATTATGTTGTTCTTTTTTTTTTTATTGATGTTGTTGCTATTTTTTTTTTTTATATTTTGCCTTTTTTGTTTTGTTCTCTCCAGGTGATTGGCCGTTAGAGTACAGTCACCCACCTTTAAAATTCTTTTTATTCTCTTTCTTTTCATCATTTTTCTGTTATTTTGCATATTACATCAAAAAAAAAAAAACAGAATTATGATGGAACGGTTAATAATTTTCTATGGAAATTAACTTTATATATAAAGATTAATATATATATATATATATATATATTTATATATATATATATATGTATATTATAAAAGGTTTAAATCATCAACATCAACAATATCAAGTTTTTTTTTTTGTCATCGTATTTTTATACCTTTGCAACAATCACATATTTATAACTACAGAATATGAAAGAATGAAAGAAAGAGAAAGAAAATGTACTGATTTAGTGAAAGAGGTTTGGAAGATGTGAATTTTAAAAAAAAATATTCACCAAAAAGTTTGTAGTTATTGTTGTAACAAAATTTTCTGATTTTTCTTTTCTGATGAATGTTTAAAAAAAAAAAATTGTTACTGGGTGATGAAGTAGTTGCTAATGTTGTAGTTATTATAATAAGTAATAACTTAATCATAAACTAAGTGGTTCAATTTTTATATATATATATATAGAGTAATAACTTTTTTTTAAAATATTAAGAAAATTTTAATATTAAAAATTCAATAAGAAAATTTTAATAAATAAGCGGTTGTTGTATTTGCTAAAATTTTTATATTAAATTAAAAAATGTCAACACTTTTCTAAGACGGGGATATGTTGACAAGCCCCTTCAAAATTTATAAAGAATGCCATCATATTTAAAATAAATAGGGTCTTGAATTTTTTTGTCTAATTATTTCACTCTAATTATTATGTAATGCAGATATAGACCCCAATATGATGTGATTAGACTTTTAAAATTTTATTAGGACTTATCTCTTGAGTCTATATTTAAATTAAATTTAGTATAAAAGTATTATACTAGATATTTTAATCATATATGTATAATTAGTATTGACATATTTTCAATCAAAAGGTAAAATGAAGTTCAATAAGATAAAGCAGAAGATGAGTAAGAGAAACATTAGAATGGAATCAGAAAGTTAGTTAAAGTCAATGACATTCCTATTGACATCTAGAGACATATTAGGCAACAAAACTTAGAGTTGAAAACCTAGAGTTGATGAAGAGGAAGTGAAGAAGTTAAATAAAATGAGAAATTTAGTCAGATGTCGGGGACAATCCTTGTGACACCTAGAGACATATTAAAACATTCAAAGCAAAAAAAAAATTCTTCTCAAGAAATAAATGGGAGTTAACTAAGGGCACGTGTGCTGTTTTATAATAATTTTATATTCAATTTTAAAAGAATTCATTTTCTATATGTAATAACAAACATAAAGAAAATTCTAATATCATTAGTAAGTTATATATACTATTAGTCAAGTTATTTTTATTTTTTTAACCCTTACATGCACCCACCTTTCCTTTGTTGAAACCTGTTGAGGACATAAATTTATATACATACATATGTATGCATTAATGAAAAAATATATGCTTACATGTGTCTTATATTTATTTTCCGAACATTAAAATTTTTTTTTTAATAATAGTAAAACTTTAACAGCTGGGCCCTATTGAAGCAACCCACTAATCACTAATCAAAAAATCTATCGATATATATATATATATATAATACATATATCGTTTATTCAATGTTACAATGTTAAATAGTAAAACTTTATCAGCTGGGCCCTATTGAAGCAACCCACTAATCACTAATCAAAAAATCTATCGATATATATATATATATATATATATCGTTTATTCAATGTTACAATGTTAAATAGTAAAACTTTATCAGCTGGGCCCTATTGAAGCGACCCACTAAAAACTATATTGTGCGTCGCTTCAATATTTGAAGTAATCAAACTATATATTTTGATATAACTAATAAACTTATCAAAAAACATATAATTATTTAATTAGTTTGATAAGTTGTTAATTATACATATGGAATGGACCTTTACTTTAGTTTTCATTTTTATAATCTGAAATAAAGACCTAATTTTAGTCCAAAAAATTGCAATTTAAAATGAAAAATCTAATTTCTTTTGTTTAACAGTATAACTTTACAAAAATAATTAAAAATTAATTTCTTTTTTTTTTTTTAAATCATAAAAAAAAATGTAAAAAGTTGTAGCAGTATGTTAATCATAAAACAAAAACTAAAAACCGGTACTAAAACTTACTAATATTCTTTGTTGTATTATTTATAATTTAGAACATACATGGGTTACAATAATATTAAAAAAAAAAAAAAATATACATAAAATCAAAAAGTATTAAACTTTAATATATATGTTAAATACTTCTTATAAATGGAAAAAATTTATATCTTTTACTAAAACTTATCTTAAGTTTATTTAAAACTTATAAGAACATTTGTTTTTAAATTTTATTAATATTTAACTATTATAACTATTTTATAATATATAATAAAACTACTCTAGTTATTCTTAATTCATTTCCTTATAAAAAATGGTATATAAAAAATTCAATCATACGTACTACATTATATACATAAAATTCTAAAAAAAAAAATATTTTTAACTATTATTTCATAGTTTATTATTATTAGTGTTATTTGTTATTAGCTGGATTTTTATGTTTTTTTTTTCTCTAACTTCTTTCTAAATAACTATTTTTCAAAATGTTGCTTTGTCTTTTTTTTTTTGTTTTTTTTTTCAAATTTTAACTACCTATAATATGACTCAGTTTGTATATGCTGACACAATAATGGAATTGTATGTGTTAAGGTAGAAAGGTGATAATTTTCTGTAATAAAAATTCAAAAATAACGGCTGTCTGTTAAATATGATATTACCTAAGTTGTACTTGATATTGTCTCAGAGTATTCTTCTAAGCTACAGAGTAATCATAAGTTTTACTAAACCGTAGATTTAAAATTGTAAAAACTAATGAAAAAGTGTATCTCACTACTTGTTTAATTAATATTATTAACAAAAGTATTGATTAAAAAGTAATCAAAAAGTAATCAAAAAGTACTCAAATAATCTGATCATATATATTATTTCACTACTTGTTTAATTAATATTAATAACTAAAGTATTAATTAAAAAGTAATCAAAATGTTTTTTTAATGATTAGATTCATACAGTACAATTCTTACTGTACTTGATAATGATACTTGATTTATAAAAATCAAAAAATATCTAAATAATCAGTTCACACAGTACAATTTTTATTGTACTTGATCTTGTAATACTTGATTATAAAAAGTATTTCATTATGTATTAATTAATTCTATAATAAAACGATCGATTAAAAAGTAATCAAAAAATACTTAATTAATCAAATCATACAGTACAATTTTAATTGTATTTGATTATGATAATCAATCATGAAATATATTTCATTCGGTATTTAATTAATTCAATAATACAACGATTGATTAAAAAGTAGTCAAAAAATACTTAAATAATTATTGTACTTGATTATGAAAATTGTACTTGATTTTTTGTACTTGATAAAAATCATTAAATTTTTATTAATGTATTAAAAACTTAAAATGAAAATGAAGAGCACTATACTTTCAAGGAGTTAAACCTTTAAGAAGAAGTTGAGCTTTAGTTTTTTAAAAAGAACTTCAAAAATGTAAATAGAGTAGCCAAATGCTCTTAAAGTAGCCAAATGGCTCGTCATCTAATTAGTGACGCGCAAGAGTAGATTTAAGTGATTCTCACTGTTTCTATCTCTGTACTCCTTTAGTAAAGATATAGCTAAAGCACCTAGCTTGAAATAATTAGCGGGGATAGAAGATCCAGTTCAGCTTAACCCAATTCTGGTTGTGTAAAATAAGAGATGTAGCAGTATTAATAGATATTAAATATCTTGATTAAGATCAACAGCTTTAAGAAATAATTTAAAAAAATTTATACTGAGCATAGAATAATAATAATGCAAATTTGACAATTTCGTATTACGATATAAATTTTAACATGCATGATTATTAATCTTTAAAAAAAAAAAAAAAAAAAAAAATTTCGTGGCACGATTAAATGAACTTTTAAAGTGCTATTATACGATAATGTTGCCTGTTGTTACTATTTTTTTGGTTTTTTGGTTTTTTTCATTCTGCTGTTTTTTTTTTTTTGAAGTTCTCTAATAAAATAAAAATAGTATATTGACAATATACTACAATTCTAAACACAAGCTGCAGATATATATATATATATATATGTTTAAAATTAACTATTTTTATTCGTTGAGCTTTCAACGAATTCAAATAAAATAAAAAGAAAATAACTAGTAAAACTACTCGCGCTGTCAATATACTTAAAAAAAAAAAATACAAAAACAAAAAAATTAGAAAAACAATAAATGTGGCATTGATATGAACGACATCGAAAACGACGACGACGACGACGACGACAAAATCGACGAATGAAATGAACGTATAAGTAACTATATAAAATTTATATTTTTGACCTCGTATTTTTTTTTTTTTTTTTTGGTATTATTCAAATTAGATTTTAATTTATAAATACATATACAAACATATATATATATATATATATACATATTTATATATTTAAAACAAAAAGAAAAATAGTAAATAATAATATAAGAATGAGGAAGGTGGTGTATAAAAGTGAGGCCTTCAAAATTGAACATTTTTCAAATTAATTATAGTATTAATTACCTTTAACGAATCCAGTTACAAGTATTTTAAAATAAGTACTTCCAATGAATTCAAAATATTAGACGGCCTAGAAGCATATCAAATAAGGAGCTTGGATAAATTAATCACAACAAGAAAGCTCTTGAGAATATTGTGCAACAGGCTGCATTTTTTCATGATAATTATAGATGGGTATAATTAGGTCCAACGGTTGCTGAGATAAACAATCAATTCTTTTACAATTGGCGAAAGAAATTCGGTGCAGGAGGATGATGACCTACTTAGCACTTCTAAGTCTCTACCACTTGTAGAACTTTATTTATATGTATCTTCACTAAGTTAACCAAAAGGGTTCATTTTTTATTACAAAGTAATTCCATAATAATTTTAGTTACATAAAAAGATTTATTATAAAAATAATGATTACTTTTTAAAAGAATATTTAAAAATTATAATTACAATCAGTAATCATAATCATAAAAGTTTTCAGTAAGATTACTATAATAATCAATAATCATGAATTATTTAGTAATAAAAAATTAATCTATAATACTATTGTATTATTTGTTATATTAGTATTATTTGATTACTTAAAAGTAATCTAGACTTTTCCTTTGATTACTTTAACAGACTGCAAAACATTTTTAAGTACTAAATAGTCTTTCTAGTAAATAATAATTATTCAAAAGTATTTTTATATTATTCTTAAAGAAATTTAAAAAAATTAAAAATTGTCTAATAGAAGTTATAGTCAAGGTTTTTGATTACAAGTAATCTTAATTAAAAAATATTGTAATACGATTACAATATAGTAAAAGTAATCAAAATTCTCTCTTTACAATTATTAAATAATCGCAATCGAAAGAATAATATAGTAATTAAAATTTGACAAAATCTGAAAATTAAAACTTCTTAGGATTTTTTACAGTCCTGATATTTTTTCAAATGGTGCAATAATTTAGAAATTTTACAAATTTGGGGAACAGATGCAACAGATGGCAAGACAGAAAGTTAGATAGACAAACAAAATAAAATGAATAAGCTAATTTTCAAAAAATTTGTTATTTAATGAAAAATCTGTTAAAAAAATAGTACCTAGTAAAATATTAGTAGATAAATAAATATATATATATATATATATATATATGTAGAATGTTGCAAAACAGTTCAGTGACTACGACAACAAATGAAATTATTTCTTTTTTATTTTGTAGTTTTTTTTTTGAAATAATGATTACTTCTTTTGTTATTTTTTTTTAACATTTCAAATTTTATTTAAAATATAGGAAGTTTTTTTTTTTTTGAAAATTTAAAAACTAAAGTCAAAAACTTGAATTATTTATATACATATAAAATATATAACTTGTTGACTGGTTTTTTTTTTTTTTTTTTTTTTTTCTTTCTTTTTGTTAAAAGTTATAAAATACTTATAATACTGACTCTGATTATTGCAATGCTAGTTAAATATAATAGTTTATTTGTTTTGACTTAAAAAAAAACAAAAAAGTAAGTTGTTTTTATTATTTGAATACTATTGTATAATTTTTATTGTGTATATACAGTGAAAGTTCTCTTAGCCGGACGTTCTTATATAAGGACATCTTTTTCAGGCGGACAGTTTTTTCAAAACCAATTCTTTTTTTAAATTTTTCATACAAAACACATTCTTTTAACCGGACACTCTAATAACCGGACGCGGACACTTAAATCATTCTTTAAATTTCCAAAAAATCTCCCGTAAACGGACACTTGTAATTTATAAGCAAGCTTTTTTTATTTAATGTGAGTAATATGGTGTTGGATGTAATTTTGTATTATAATTTACTATTATATTATATTTATTTATAGGTATGCATTCTAATTTTTGGAATTACATATTAGAATCTAATACATACATAATTGGATTTGAATAAAATTATGTATGCCTAAGACGGACAGTTTTTTCAAAGCCAATTCTTTTTTTAAATTTTCCATACAAACCCCATTCTTTTAACCGGACACTCTAATAACCGGACGCAGACACTTCAATCTTTCTTTAAATTTCCAAAAAATCTCCCGTAAACGGACACTTGTAATTTATGAGCAAGCCCTTTTAATTTAATGTGAGTAATATGGTGTTAGAATAGAGGTACTTTTTATTGCATATTTTTTAAAACGTTGTGAGCAATGAAGAGAGTATGTATTAGTAATCAGATGCAAACTTGCTCTCTTGAGAATCAAAAATTTTTACATTTTTTAAAAATAATACGTATAAGGTTTATTAGGTTTATTACACATACATTTTAGGTAAAGTTCACCAGTTCTTGAAGAATTGGAAACTAAAACCTACAATGTAGTCTGAAAAACTATTGAAAGTTTAAAAAAATTTTGCAACATTTAAAGAGGATCTTACAGCATTCCAGTTTATAAAAAACACATTTCAAAAATAATGTTATTTAGTTTTTATGTTATTTTACCATTATAATTTTACCCTTGAAAAAACGTTATTAAAAAAATTAATAAAGAATTTAAGAAAAGTTATAAAAAATTTTTTTTCTATTAACCGGACAGTTCCCATAAGCGGACGAAAATTTTAGAACCGTGAGTGTCCGTTTATGAGAGCTTTCACTGTATATACATTTTGTTATTTTCAATTTTTATTATTTTTACTGTATTTGGATTTTATTTGTGTTGCATATTGAAAAATTCTTGTGGAAAATTAATCAGTAGACAGTACTCGTATAATTGTTTGTTTTATTTTATTTTTTTAAATTTTTTTTTTTATTGTAATTGGCTTTCTTTATTTTTTTTTTCTAGTTGTTATTTTGCATAAATTTTTAATTAATTATAGTATAATAATAATAATAATAAAAAAAAAATCACTTCACTTTTTGGTTTGTGATTTTAAAACATATTTTTATTTTAGTTAATTAAAAGACTGTTGTGTGTGTTTTTTTTTTTTTGTATATTTTATTGACTGCTTTTGTACATTTAAATGGGATTTATATTTACTGGGTTGAAAATATTTTAAGTAGTAAAATCATATTACAATAGTAATTTTGAAATATAGAAATAAAAATATAAAATAGGAAAAGATAACAGAAAAAGAATTTGATAGAATGTTAGAAAATTATATTGCCATCAAAGGTATATTTCCCTGTAATAATGAGAAACTCATCTTCTTGTACGCTTGCAAATTATAGTTTTAACACTTTCAAAGAGTCTGGGTGGGTTTATTAAAACAAAGAAATAACTTTTAATTAACAAAACAGAAATTGCATATTTAAAGGGGCAAAATTATTTTATTAAAATTCTTTGTTTATACGGAAAAAGTCTTTTGTAACTTTTATCGAATATTTAAACAAAAGTAATCTGTTTTTTTTTTTTGGTATAATGTGGTTTTTTTTTATCAAAATTGATAATAGATCACATATATCACGTTTTTTAAATTGCATACTTTTAGGATAAATAATACTTTTAATAAAGTTTAGGGTACTTTTAATCAAGTTAAAAGCATACATGTATGTATAATATAATAAAATGGTTGATGATAATATAATGATTATTTCATAACTAATTGTAATAATGAAATAAAACTGTATTAGAACTTAGTTCAATTAAGTATAGGAATGCAGGGAAGAATAGCAATTGAAAATATAAACTCGACAGTTGTAAACTTTTACAGTTCCAGTTTTTATTAATAATTCATTTCTATAATGTTTAAACTGATTCAAATCAAGAATTATTAGGGTTTATGTGCGTCATTAAATTATTATTAAATAAGTTTTTTTGTTGTGAGCACAGCTAGT
This sequence comes from Dolichopus griseipennis, assembly GCA_963082915.1. Lineage (NCBI taxonomy): Eukaryota > Metazoa > Arthropoda > Insecta > Diptera > Dolichopodidae > Dolichopus > Dolichopus griseipennis. The sequence continues at coordinate 18,300,689 of OY720444.1, read as the reverse complement.
GAGCAATATTAATTTTTTTTATTTGAATATAACGTATTTCACTGAATTACGAAATATTGGTAGAACTCTAGGCTGCCAGGACTATTGCGAGCTGATTTTCATTTATCTTACATCAAATTTATCTTATACATATTAATTGATCAATATACTTATTTAAATTTAATATCTTAAATGGGAAATATATTAAAAAAAATTTAAATTGCATACTCTTAGGGGAATATTAAATATTTAAGTATTTAGTTCAGATGATATCGAAGAATTTCAATTAGCAATTAACTCCAGACAAAATAAATTAGTTTAATGAACTTTACATGCATCACTTTACGAACATTAGGTACTTGTTTACTATGTAGTACTTTAAGAAATTAGAATAATTACTTAGCAAAGTACCTACCGATTATTCTTTAAGTGAAAACAGATTTTCAGCCAATCTGGTTTGATTACATAAATTAACTATAATTATAACGGTAATTATAAAGATTAACTATTAAAATAACGGTAAATATTTGAAAATAATTATTTTATGAATATATTTTTTTTTACTTTTAAATAATATGTTTTATTTTTTAACCCCTATCCCCCCATTGTTCATTATTTCTATATATTTGTATACTCACAATATTTCAATATTCCTATTAAATATATGTATATATAGTATAGTATAGTATATAATGTATTTATAGTATATATGAATTTTTTTTTGCATATTAAAATTAGATTAATCAATGCTGTCTATATATAAATATTTTTTTATTTTTTTATTTGATTGAATTTGTATAGTAATTCATGATCTAGGAAGTTTATCTAAGATATATAGACAACCAGTATTATATAGTTATAATTTTTTATTTTTTTTTTTTTTTTTATTATACTTTTTTTATTGGGTGAGTAATAACCTGGGTGAGAGATTGTAAATTAATATATAATACATGTATATAAGTATTAAAATATTTAAGATGATTTAAATTGTGCAAGGTTATGTTTAGTATTTTTTATTTTGATTATAATTTAATTTTTTTAATTTGAAATAAATACAATAATACTTATATTATAATTATATATGTATAAATATATATATGTATATAGAAAGGTGTTAAAAATACGGGGGAGTAATATAATGTCTAGCAATACAATGTGATATAAAGTCTGTCTAGTCAGAAACGAGGATTAAATTATAAAATATTGTGAAAAAAATGAACTTGGAAAATTTTTATGATTTTCAGGAAACAAAATACAGTGCACCAGACTATTAGAAAACTGATTACACAAAACAAATATACCAAATCTTATATATATATGTATATATATATATACATATGAGTTTCAATAATTCAGAATTTCGAATGAAATAATTAAAAAAATTAAAATTTATATAAATTTTATTGAAAAAAATTAATAATTGATTAAAAATTGAATTATATTAATGAAGTATTAATTAAATTAATACTTATTAAAGTATACTAAAATTATTAAGTAGACATACTAAATATAGTAGATATATTAATTAATTTAAGTTTTTTAAAGTGATTAAAAGTCTTTTGTAAATTACTGCATATAATTTAATTTAATTCTAATTTTTTTTTCCATTTAATTTGAGTGGGAGTTTAATTTTATTTTAAACACACACATTTATATATATATATATATATATTATATATATTATTTGATTAAATTTTTTAGATTGTGTGAAGGTTATCAGGATTTTAATTAAAAAAAAAAAAAATAAAAAAAAAATTTAATTTATATGTATATATAATGTATATTATATAGTAAAATTTGAAAGTTGAATTATTCAAGACAAAAAAAAAAATTAAAAATCATTTCCTTATTAGGTATATATATATATAATATAATTTATATAATAATATTATATATAATTTAAATGAGAATATATTTAATATTCAAATTAAATTTAAATTATTATTATTATAATTATTATAACATATTAAACGGTTATTAACGAGTTTAACCATATATACGAATGGTTGTATACTAAAATGTTGTATACTAGAGGTTGTATACTAAAAGTGCAATTATGTTAGAGATGCTGCCAAGGAAACCAAAAATATATGTATATAGACTGTATGATTTGATTCAGATTAAAATCGAAAACTGAGTCGACTCAACTATGTTTATTTGGCTGGGATATTGGAAGGCCCAGAATATGAAAGTTTCAATAAATTCGTCTATATAATTTTTTTTTTTTTCTTTTTCCAATCCTATAAGGAGTATAGGGCATTCACAAAGTCTAATTAGACTAGGCTTTACTTTCTTTAATCATTATATTCACTAAGACATTGATTAGTCGACTGTAGCTATTGTATAAGATTATGAATACATAATTGTTAACTTTGTGCGCCATCTATTTTCTTAGACAAGAGTTAATTATTTATATACTTGCTGTTGGCCCGTCACAGAATGACGGAATGTCAATTGAAAGAAAAACTTTTTCTAATAAAAATTATTTTTAATTTCATTATATACATGTACATATATTGTATATCAATATTATTTTCTTAAATAAAGTCGAAACTGTTACATTTTGTAATACGTAGATTATATTTCGATTCTAGTAATTGATACACAAAAAAAAATGACTTATATAACTTCTTGTTGTTTCTTAAAAATTTGAAGATGAATAATAAGTTATGTAGTCTCCCTTTTGTATGATTTAAATTTGATAAAATTTCGGGGTCGTTAGTTCAAATCCCTTCTTGGTGAATTTTTTTTTAATTTCAATTAATTTTTTTTTTATTCAATTACGTACTTGTTTAAATTTTTAAATTTAAATTCGATAAAATTGTTTGTTAAAAGACTTGAAATTTTTTTATAGGTTTTGTTTCAATAATTATCTATTTCTCCATCTTTTAACTATGTAGACATATTTTTAAAATTTTGCTAAGCTCTGTATATTGTTTCATAACCTTTGTTTAGATTCAAATCGAAATCAAAGATTCAAATTGATTAGATTCAAATCAATGTACCTTTAACATGTTTAATTATGTACCTATTAAAATTGAATTATGAATTGAGTTTTGCATTATCAAATGCAAATTAATTTTTGGATTTTTTTTATTATACCTACCTAATTAAGTAACTAAAATATATTTGCTTTGATTATTAAGGTGCATTTCATTTGGCTTTATTTCAGCAGGGATGAGATGAGGGAAGCTTTGAAATTGCTTTGAAACATTGCTTGCTTTATTTACTTTCCAAAGCAAAAAGCAAGCAACGCAACAAAGCGTACATTTGTCCTTCGCTATTATTATAGTTTTTTACTGAAACTAATGAAGACTTACTACAAAACTGTTCATGTGAAGCATAATCTTAATTTTAATACCAAAATGATTTACTATTTATTTAAAATTCCCGGAAAATCTTCTGTGATTTTTAAAACTGAAATCAATTTTCCCATAAACTAAAAAAAATTTTTTTTTGTTTATTAAAAATTAATAAAATATTTTTTGGCCTGCTTATGATTATTTATGATATTTTATTTTCTAAAATAAAACACATTCAACAAAACATTAATATTTAATTTTTTAATAATTGAACACATCCAACAAAACACATTTAATTGAATGCGTTTGTTACACCTCATTCTAAACAAATATATTAATATATATATATATATATATATATATATAATATAATATAATAATAATAATAATAATAATAATAATTTTTATTAAATCTTATTTTCAATTACGATATAAATTATTACGATATAATTATGCAATTTTATGATATTTTTTTTTTATTAGATATGATCGACACCGAGGTTTGAACCCAAGACCTTCGTCATGAAATGCGGCATCTTCACCACTACGCCATTTATCTGTATAATAATCTACAGGGTTGTAAATTAGCGGACTCAAATGCCAAACTTAACTCATAGCTCAATTCAAATGATGAGTCCGCTCATACTATGATCGATACACATGCGCTTACAGGTTGTGCGGATTCACTATTTGAGCGGACTCAAAATTTGAGTTGAGCGATGAGTTGAGTCGAAATTTGAGCTTTTTACAACCCTGATAATCTATTTTAATTTATTGATCAAATTTGATGAGCTTTTGAAGAGAAGTTTAAGGAAATTTTGATTCAATAGAAGTTAAGTTCTATGTGAATGGCTTTTTGAAAAATTTTATTAGTCTAAAATGACAGGTTTGTATAATTATGCTAATTCTTTTAATCTAAGTTCTGAACAGTTTTTAAACACAAGCTTGTTTACCTATACCTACACAAGTTTGTATACCTTTGTCCTAATTCTTTTAATCGAAATTCTAAACGATGTTTAAACCCAAATTCCTTTGATTGGAACTTGATAACAATTTAAATACTACGCCATATCTAATATATAAAGAAGAAAATTTGTTTGTTTGTTTGCTATTTGTTTGTCCAAGATTCACGTGAAAACCACTGGTCTGATTGTCACAAAATTTTAAAGGAAAGATTCTGAGAGCCCGGGGGTGACATAGGCTAAAATCAACAGGTTGCGGCTCCAGAGCCGTTTTAAGCTTTTTCGTTTTTTGGATGTTGAGTCAAAATGGTTTGACCGATTGACTTGAAATTTTGCACAAATGTTCCTCTTAGCAGCCGGAATTTGTTCTATAAATTCGGTTGGAGCCGCAACGTGTTAACGAAACTCCACAAATATTTTTTTGAGACTTTCTTTTTAACCAAAGCAGTACTTCGAAAAATGGCCGAAACTTGCAATTTGCACGCTCACAGGCAACGCCGGGTAAATCTGCTAGTATAATATAAATCTGAATTAAAATTCCTATTCTCATGATGAACTTAAATCTCTGAATATTTATAACAGATGATTCAGTTTTTTGGAAAAAAAAATTATATTAGGTTGGGTCTGGTACAATAAATTGGTTTATTATAGAATCCTTTACGAATTATATTATTTTTATATTAGGTTTGTGTGGGTAACCTTAGAGTTAACACAATCTCCTCTGCTCTGCTCTAATCTTTTTTACATTTTTATTGAAATTTTTTTAATTAAATTTTTATATCTGTATTTAATTATTTATTTAATATTTCAATAATTTACTACATCAAAAAATCTGGATTTAATTAATATGGGAAGGTTTCTTAGAATTATTTTAAAGATTGCTTTTCCAAACACAAAACGCCTTTCAATTTCAATTTGATATTTAAGATTTTATATAAATGAGAAATTCCAATTCCCTTAGGAAGTTTTCTAAGAAAAAGTAATTGGATAGATAAAAGTATTTAATTTATTTTTTTTTTTTTTTTGTATCAAAGAATTCAAATGGGACTTAAAATAAAAAATTAAATTTAATCAATTAAATAACTAATGAATGTTTTTAAGAAATTTTTTATACCAATAAAAATTGTAAATTTTTTAATTAAATCAATTTTGGATAAATTGATTGACAAAAATTTGAGATAATAAATAAAATTTTAAATAATATTTAAAAGAAAAAAAATTTAAGAGTGATTATAGAAATAATTTAAAAAAATATTCAAAAACCAGAATCTCTTAACATATAGATAAGTTGATTGAATTGGTATTGTACAAACACTAAATACAGTACTATGAGATTTTAATTCCCACTGGATCTCCAAGAGTTGAGAGTTTAATATATATAGCTTTGATGATAAAATATTAAAAAAAAAACGAGGAAGAATGTAGTAGTAGACTGTGTCTACTTTAGGATATCCATATATGACTGCAATATAAATATTATATATATATTTTAAAATTAAATTTTAAATACACAACCTATTAGGCTTTCAGTTAGGAATAAAAGAAAATATAAGTTGAATGGCAGTTGTTCGAACCTCTTCCACTACATCGACCATATTTTATTCAGACGTTGACCATTAAAGTTAACTACTATTGACAAAATTTCAAACATCCAGCTTTATTATGTATAGAATAGTGCTCATGTGAAATATGAAGTTGCATGGCAACTACTCGAACACATTACAGTAGACCAACCAAATTTTGCACGATCTTTGGCCATAAAACCAAACTATTTTTGGAAAAATTCCAAACACCCAGCTTAATTAGGCGTAGAGTAATACTCATATAAAAAAGAAGTTGTATGACAGCTACTCAAACCCACTGCAGTAAACGAACGGACATGCATAGCTAAATCGATTCACTTTTCGATTCTAATCCAATCCATGCCTTTGAGTCTATATCTACCTATCCTCGTTCTCTGCATCACAAACGTAATTGCAAATTAACTATACTCTTTTGACTTATCATACGAGTATAAAAATTGCAAAGAAAATCTTTAAATGAAATTTGCAAAAGAACTTTTAAAAGATATTCAATTTAAAGCACTTAATAAAATTTTATAGTCCAAAATTTTAACAACTTTAATTGTCTAATTTAGAACAGATCTTACTCTTAACTAATTATGACGTAAATCGACGCCCTAATTTTTATATGAAAATGTGTTTTAATTATATACTCATAATTAAATTCAAATTTAAAAAAAAATTAAATTTTTGGTAAGTTATGATATGTATATATGTTAAGTAATTGAAAAATAATTTCCAAAATATAATATTTAATTTCAATTTTATACAGTTTTAATTTAAAAAAACAATAACTGTAATAGAACTAATTAGCAATTTATAAAGTATATAATAGTCACTAATTTAATAAAATAAATTTGGTTTGAAGTATTAAAAGAATAAGATTAGATTATCAGATAAAATATTTACATTTTTAATCCTTTCAAAGATCCAGTCAAAGGGCTTTTCTTACAAAACAAATTCATTTGCTAGATTTTAGTAAATTTACAGTGGTTTAACAATTAATTTATAAAAATTTACAGTTATTTGAGCCAACAAGATCATAAATATTAAAGAAACATTTTAAAATTAATCAATTTTCAACTCAGATCACTTAATAAAAGCTTAGTAATAACTTTTTAAAACAAATATTTATACATTTACACATTTTGCATATTTAAAGACGTTAAATTACAGTTATTTTAGTGTAAATTTATAAAAAAATTTTACAGTTATTTGAGTCAACAAGACATTTAATTCAGATCGCTTAATAAAAGCTAGTAATACTAAATATTTATACATTTACAAATTTTGCATATTTAAAGGGGTTAAAGGGTTTTTTTTTTTTTCAATATAATTTTATACCTTTATTATTTTGCAAATTTTTATTACAATTATACAACGGTTAAAAATATCCAATTACAATATTTATAATAACGGTAAAAAATTTAAAATATTTCATACATTTTTTCAATTTACAATCATAATACAATCACAATATATGTACATTGTAATTAATGAATATGTATATATTTACATTGTATTTTATAATTGATAAGTTTCTATCAATTGGTTTCTGAACAGTGGAATTTTGAATAGAATGGGAGGAAAAGGGGGGAATCTTTTTTTTGTGTGTCTGTCAACCGAAAAGTTTTATCACGAAATTTCGTGAATCTCCCAATCACCCAAAAAAAACAAAAAACAAAACAACAATACAAACAAATTATAATAATAATAAACAGAGTGTATAGATAAACCAAATCAAAAATGGCAATCATGCGTGAAAGGGTTTCGCAAAAGTCTCAAAAACAAAAAAAAAAAACAGAATGAATCTGAAATTGAAACCAAGAAATTATTTATAAAAAAAAAAATATTGTTTATTTTTAGTTTTTTGTATTTTCGATTCGATTCAAATTTTCGATTTTTAAATCATTTTATTACTAAACAAATGGTAATATAGAGCGGCGGCGGTATGCCCGTAAGCAAATAACGTAATTTTAGTTTTTTTTTTTTTTTGTTTTTTTCAAATAATAGGAAATGGATTCGTTTGATTTGGTTTTTTTATTTGGGTGATTTGGTGGTATCTATAAATTGTTTTTGTACTATAATTCGATTTGATTTGTTTTTTTTTTTATGTTATTTTAAACCTTCATGCCACTTTTTACTGTCATTGTTGTCTATTCTGCTTCTATTTCTGTTTCAGTTTTAGTTTTTTAAGCACATTTCAAAAAAATTTTCAAAAATTTTTGCCTATATAGTTTTTCGTAAGTCCGTCTGTGTGTTAATAAAACTTCAACATCATTTGTAATACAGAAATTAAATTTTAACTAGCAATAGAAATCGCAAAAATTAATTAATCTCATGGAAGAGCCTTTTTCTGTAGCCTCATACCCGTTACAGAACTGCAGCCCCCCGAAGTCTGAAAAAGCCCTATATTTATGTTTTAAAAAAAAATAAGGTATTTTTTTAATTTTCATAAACTGTAAAAAATAACTGCTTTTATAAGCTTTATAAATATATAGGGTTGCCATATGGTACTTTAATTTACCGTTACACAAAACTCTATTTTTACAAAAATTCATAAAATCTTATAACCAACAAAGGAATTTTTGAACTTAGATCTAAAAAAAAAATAATTTTTTAAGAAAACTTTCACTTCAATTTAGGACTTATAAGGGGTAAAGAAATTGAAAAGTTGAAATTTTTAAACACTGGCAACTCCTAAATTTTTTTTGTGGTATTATACAAAAAATACGAGTTTCAACAATTACATTGTAAGACGGGATAACAGGTTTACTTAATCATAAATGGATTTCATTAAAAGTGTAGCAAGTTTTTATATTATCAACTTTTTTCAATACACTCTGTAATTAAAAACCAAATTATGAAACATTGTTGAACTTTGAACCTTTTTTGAAATTTGAAAATGTTCTTTTTTAAAAAACCCTTAAATTTTGTCATTACTTATTTTTAATTCAGAAAAGGGTAATGAATTATTTTAATTAAAAGTTGTTAAAATTTTGATTATTTTCAATTTCGAAGATTTTTTAAACACTTGAAACTTATTTAATAAAATTATTTACAATTAAAAATAGAAGTAGGTCAGGGTTATCAAATTTTTTTATACCCTACACCTATAGAATAGGTAAAGGGGTATATTAACTTTGGTATGGTGTTTGTAACCACCTAAAGGAAGCGAGCTAGATATGGAAAAGTATATATATTTGTGATCAGCGTGACCGCCTTAGTCGATATAGCCATGTCCGTCCGTCCGTCCGTCCGTCCGTCCGTCCGTCCGTAGGCACGATAACTCAAAAAATAATGGAGCTATCTTGATGAAATTTTAACTGTAGGTTACTAGGACTGAAAGTACGGCGGGGATTGCATATGGGTGAAATCGGCCCATGGGTTCGGATTCTGGACCTTTTAATCGATCGAAGGGCTAACGAACATATATAAGAAATCACGATAACTCAACAACTAATGACGCTTTCTTCATCAAATTTGTGCTGTAGGTAACTAGTAATGAAACTACTTCGGGGATTCCGTAAGGTCGGGATTGGACCATGCGTTCGGAACCTAGAACTTTTTGATCGAATTTAGGCCAAACGAGCATAATTCCGAAACCAATGAAGATAGAACCTCCAAATTTGGTATCAGGGTGTCCCCTCCTATCTCCTAAGTGTCTTGAGAATTTGGGTCCCATTGGACTACTGGGTCGGGGACCAGCCACACATTTCCGAAGACCTTAAACATATCTTTAAAATTAATAAAGATAACAACTTGAAAAAATGTAGAAGCTTCCAATTTGCCACAAGGGTGTTCTTTACTATCTCTTGCGTGTTCCCTTAATTTGGGATCAATTGGAGAGGTGGTTCAGTACCCCTCTCAGACCTCCCAAGTTTTAAAAGCTTATAATCGAAATTACTAAAAATAGTTACTTAAAATTAAGATAGATCGTTTAAATTGTGTACAAGGGTTAACTAGTACTATAAGTAAAGCGCGGGCTGTACAAGGGCGAAATCAGCCCATGGGTTCGGATTCTGGACCTTTTAGTCGGTGTCAGGGATAACGAACATATATTAAAAATCACGATAACTCAACAACTAATGAGGCTATCTTCATGAAATTTATGCTGTAGGTTATTGGTAATGAAACTACGGCGGTGATTACGTGCGGTGAGGATTGGACAATGGGTTCGGAACTGAGAACTTTTTTATCGAATTTAGGCCAAACTAGCGTAATTCCGAAACCAATGAAGATATAACCTCCAAATTTGGTATCAGGGTGTCCCTTCCAATTGCGTAAGTGTCTTTGAAATTTGGACCCCATTGGACTAGTGGGTCGGGGACCAGGCACTCAGTTTTGAGGACCTTAAAGCATATTTTCGAAATTAATAAAAATAGTAACTTGAAACAAATGTAGAAGTTTCAAATTTGGCCCAGGGTGTTCTTTACTATTTCTTCCATGCCCCCCTAATTTGGGATCATTTGGAGTGGTGGTTCAGGACCTCTCTTAGACCCCCAAATGTGTAAAAGCTTATCATCGAAATTAATAAAACTAGTAACTTAAAATTAAGATAGAACGTTCCAATTGTATACAAGGGTTAACTAGTATTGAAAGTATGACGGGACTGCATATGGGCGAAATCGTACCATGGTTTGGGGTTCTGGAACCCTTGACAAGTTCAAGGACTAACAAACATATATCTTAAAACACCATAACTCAAAAAATAATGCCGGTATTTTGATGAAATTTAAACTCTAGGTTACTAGTAATGAAAGTACCATGGGAATTGGTTCTGGTTGAGTTTAATTTCAAAGCCAAAGAATATATTTTCTATGTCCTATGTGTCTCCGAAATCTAGACTTAATTGTAGTGGTTCAGCTATATTCAAAGGTACTTGCTGCATTTATGTAAAATTTATTTGAATATTTAAATGAATTATATGAAAAGGTCTAAATTTGTAATTGTATTTTAGAAATACATTTATTGCATATTTTGCGTTTGTAAGCTTTTCTATTAGGTATATAAACTAACCACTTAAAATAATTGCAATTTTTAAAAATTTGGATTATTAAATATATTATGCTTTGATTATCTTTTTATCACAAAATTTAATAATTAGAATTTTTTCATTTTGTAATTGAATTGGAATAAATATATTTTCATTTATTTCAAGTTTGCTTGTTTTTGAATATTTTTAAATAGACAAATTAGTAAGAATTTGTAATATTTTTTAATAGATAATATAATTAGAAAATGTTTTTAGTATTATAAAGTTAATTTGGTTAGCTATGTCTTACGATCAAATTAATAACAGCTTTTATGGTGTTAAAATAACTTATGGATATGTCCTTAATTTTGAACCAAATAGGTGTAGGGTATTTCTAAGTCGGTTGCACCGACTGACTGTTTCTTTACTTGTTTTATTTATATTTTGATCCGATTTATTTTTTTTTTAATTTTTGTTTTTGTTTTTTGTCTAATTTAAAATCTAAGTTTCGTATGTTGTCATTTTTCTTTTATGTTTTGTGTTGCTGCTGTTGTAAGGTGAACCTATACGGAAATTTTAAATTGAGTGAATGTTAATTGAATGTTAATGGAAATTCTTAAGATAACCAATGAAATTTGAAAATAATATAGGTTAGGTAATTAATATACCTTGATTTAAATCGAGATTTAATTTGAGGAGGGGATTACCCTCTTTTTCAATATTTTTTCAAAATATTTTATTTTACCCCAAATTGGTTACCCCAAATATTTTAACCGCTTCAACTTTATGATTTGAAGCGGTTAAAATATGTCAATTTTTTGGGTTTTTATAGTGTTTTTTTCAAAAACACAAGGTCCCCCTTTCATTGATCTATATAATGCACTAAATATTAAGTTATATAGGTATTATCTATTATCTATCAAATAGGGGGATGAAATATTAATTGAAAATAAATTTTAAAAATTAATAAATATTCAATAGTATGAAAATAAATATGGTTCATTAATATAATATGAGACAGGGATAAGCACGGGCCACCTAATGCTCAGAGCCCATGCAGCAAAAATAGGTAGGGCAACTACGAGTATATGCAGAGGCTGTGGAATGGAAGTGAGGACGAGACAGTTCTCCACGTCCTATGCCAATGTGTAACCCTAGAGAACCTAAGACTGAAAACCTTAGGAGAAACGTACTGGGATGACTTCCAGGGAAATTAGACCAAGGAAAATTGATAAGCTTCATGAAGGGTATAGAATGGCTCAATGAGGCGCTGTAAGTATTACGAGCGACTCTGAGAGCAGGGGTGCACAACGGGCGGCAAGGCCTAGGTGTAAGGGAGACTTGCTCCCCCCCCCCCCCCATCTAAACAACAACAATATAATACGATATTTAAGAATCATTTTAACCGAAGGTACGTCCTTCGAAACGATATCTAATCAAGTTACTATATTCCGAGCAACATTAAAACATCAACTTCAGTTATAAATCTGATTTATAATAAAATCTGATCAATGGAGTAGTGGGAAAAACCCCGTCTTTCATGTGTGGAAGGTCTCGGGTTCAAACCCCGGTCAGAACATATATAATAAAAGAATATCGTAAAATTTTATAATTATATCGTAATAGTAGATATCGTAGTAATAATTATATCATAGTATTAAATAAGATTTATTAAAAATATTAAAATAACTCTTGTTATCTTACAGATGGCGGAAAAAATTAACATTTGGGTATTCATAATTTTATACAATTGATAAAGCCGAGTAATCAACATCTTTGTGAATATAACAATTAAAGAAACTGAAACCTAGTCTAAAGAAACTTGATTAATGCCCTCTACACCTTAAAAGAGTGCAATAAAAGTCATAAAAAAAATTATAAAATAATTGTCGCATTTGAACCCCAATAGCCTATATATGAGACCTCTACTAAAATCCATATTACATACGTAAAACCCGTAAACATACTCTGAGAATGTATGTCTTTATATACTGTATTCTGTGGTTATCTAATTGGACAATAGTTTTTTTTGAAATAAAAGATAGGATTACAGTTATTGTTTATAGAGAACGGTACCAAAACATATGAGGTTTCAAATCGATGCTGCAACATGTCATAAATTTCCTAATACAATCAATTTATTTAGGAAAAAAGTTAAATTATCGTATAACATTCAGAAATCCCAATACATATGAACCCGCCCATCAATATTTGACGTTTTTTTTTTAAGTTTATCTTAAATCATTGGTTTACTTCAATAAATAAGTACGACTAGATGGGTACAGTAGTTAGAGTGCCGATCTTTCATTCGAAAAGCTCGGGTTCGATTTCTGATAAAAGTAAAAAAAATAACTTGATTCGACTAAGCTATCAATCGCCATTGGATTCAGTTAAATTGTTTAATCAATAATTAATAATTATATAATGTAACAATATAAAAAAATAATTTAATTGAATAATATAACTCACAGATATAGAATTAAACATTAAATAGAATTGTATCTATTGAAAATCTAAGACGTTTCTACATGTTATAAGGCGTTGAACTATCTCAGGTTAAAATTGCATGTGGAATTCATTAAGATCAATTTTATTAAACCCGAATATAATATAACCCCCTGTTCTAACATGTACCTATGCTATAGATAGGCAACAAAGTATGAACAACTGAATAACTATTATCTAATACAGTTTTTATGTATTTTAAATAGAGCTTTCATATAGAGCTAAAGCAAAGGTGATCCAACAAATAAACTCAAACTAACAAATCTTTACAACTTACTCTCAAGATCGTTCGATTTTATTACTTTAGGTTTCTTTTAGTGGGATCAATATACAAAACTAGATATTTTTATGATCAATTGCTTTAAAACCAATTTAAACATAACATACAAATATTCAGTGTGTTCTGGTTTAAAAAGAACCCGAACTCAAATTATACTAAGCTCTTATGAAGAAATACAATCAAAAGAAATGAACACATATTAGAATCCAATTTATTTAAATGTTATAGTGATACTTCTGGAGTGATACTTCTTAACTTATTAATACAATTTCCGTTCGCATATTCTCCCACGCACTTTTATGCATATAAGCATATTTTAAAACTATATTGGAATCATATATTTTAATTAAATAAATTATTTCAACAGCTGAGTGGCACAGTGGTTAAGTTCCGACCTTTCATGCGGAAGGGCCCGGGTTCGAATTCTAGTGAAAGTGAAAAAACTTTTATGGTTTTCGATTCGACTCAGCTACCATTCGCTTTTTGGGTTCAAATTAATGGCATAATCAATAATTAATAATTATAAATCTTTAATAAAAAATACTTTAATATAAAAATATAAACAAATAATTTAATTAAATAATATAACTCGCAGATATAGAATACCATATAAGTAAAATATAAAATATTACAATATAAACAAAAATAGAATTGTAAATATTGAAAATCTAAGACGTTTCCACATGATAAAAGGCCTACTACTATCTCATGTTTAAATTGTATGTGGAATTCAATAAGACCAATTCTAATAACACGAGTATAACAGCTATGGAATTGCTGCAATAACATTATATTAAATTTAAATACCGCATATTATATTTCCCTAATTTTTTTTCAAATTTCATTTTTAAATTTCAATAATACTTTTTTTTTCCGGAATTTTCTCTCTTATTTTGGAAAAAATATTTTTGCAAGTCATAAATCAATCATTTGATAAATCAAAAAAATACTTTCCAAATGTTTTGTATTAAAAAAAATAAAAAACAAAAAAGCCTAAAAACTATCACGAAATAACGTTTAAATTCCAAAATTCAAAAAAATAAAATTCGTCATTCTAAAATGTCTATGACAAAAACAAAAAAAAAAAGAAAAACAAAAAAAACATAAAAAAAAAAAACAAAAACGGAAAATAAAAAAATAAATTCGTGATTATTGAATCCCATTAATTTGAGAATAAAAATTTGATATTTTGGTTACCTGGCCTGTATAAATCGTTCAATATATGGGCATTTTTTTTTTTTAATTTTTCTTTTGGAGTTTGGGGTACAATTGTTCGAATCTTAAAAACTGGTTTTTTTTTCGTAAATACTGTTTTATATTTTTGATCTATATCGTTCTTTTTTATATGTTTTATATTTTCGAACTATGGGAAATATGAGAACTCGTTTGTAAGTCGCATTTCCAAGACATTTGCACCATGTGAGTTTCTTTGCAAGTCTTTTGGTTAAAAACAAATTCTGCGTTTCCCTCATTTAACTGTTGGACATGATAATCCTTTTCTCATCTATATACTGCCTATTATTCACCTTTCACCTATTGTACTGTACAAGCGGTTTGAATGCTTATACCATTATTTTTGCTTTGGAGGGAGGTATAGTTCAATCTGTAAATATAATTCTAATACATCTCTGGGTCTAGGTATTCCTTTCTATAAATGGGTTGAGGATTTTCTTTCGAACCATCGAATTCGTGTCCTTGTCGACAGTTTTATGTCTTACACTTTTGAAATTAACGCTGGCGTTCCACCTTATCCGCCTTATCACCAACACTTTTTTTGATTTTTATCAACGACTTACTCATCTCTACCCTCAATCCAATCCATAGCTTCGCCGACGACAGCACTATTGTGGCATCCTACGATTTCCTTAAGAAATCTAATGTCACACCTTCCGCAATCAGTTCAAAAAGATATATAATGATTGGTTTAGTTAATCATGACTTAGCCAAAATAGCTGATTGAGGTAAAAATAATAGAGTTGAGTTTAATACTTCAAAAACTCAAAGCTGCCTGATTTCCTGCATGAGAAGTCAGTTTAACCCGATTCTGCGATTCCAAGGTAAAAATGTTAAAAGATCAGACAATCTAAGCATTTTAGGTTTGCAGCTAAATCAAAAAATGCTGTGAAATGAGCATATTTTTGATATAGCTAAGAATGCTGCCGAATGTTTGGGTTTTCTGTCTCGTTGCGAAACATATTTCTCTCCTAAGGATCTGTCTAATATCTATAAAGCCTATATTCGACCTAAGATGGAATATAACTCCCAAATTTGGGCTGGCGCATCCGAAACTTCTTTGAGTTACCTCGACAAAATTCAAAATCGTGCCTTACGCTTAATAGGTGACTACCGTCGAGCAAGTAACACTTACTCCTCTTAGCTCTCGTCGAAATATTGGAGCGATTTCTCTGTTTTATAGATATCTTGTAGGTAATGCCACTTGCTCTATTGAACTAAAGTCAATTATGCCTACTCTTAAACAATTCCAACGTAACACCAGAGGAGCAGTGCTCATTTCTGCACCGTGAAAATTCCAAGATGGTTTAAAACTGGTTATGGAAACTCATTCGTCGTGGGAACTGCTAAGATGTGGAACATGCTTCCATCTAATGTGTTTCCCTCTCCTAATAATGTGTGTTGATTTATTTCCAACCTACCTCCTAATTCCCCTCTAATATCCTACTTTCCTTCCCTTTCCAACTAAACCTACATATTATGTATACAGGAATCCATTCCTAGCGTTTAGTTAGCGTGTAAAAAAAAAAAAAAAAAACAGAACAGCAATGATATAGAACAGTCAATTGTATGTAAGCATTGAAAGGTATGTACCATACAGCTATTTCAGTTTATTACAAATTTTAGACACATAAGAAGAGTTTTTTTAAAGATTCTATCAAAATTGATTTTGAAATAATATTATGCCCCACCGAGCTACAGTAAATTGTTTTAAGTTTGATTCAAAGCTTTTAAATTCTAAATTCACAGGCCGATTTAATGTCCTTCAATTATTTTAAAATTTTTACATCTCTATAAATTGAATCAAGATCGACATGGAACTTGTTTGCTTTCTTTCGTATAGTCACAAACCGCATACCAAAGTTAATATAACCCTTTCCCAAAAATTAAGGTGTAAAATACAAAAATAAGATTTTGATCAAATGAAATTTTTAATAGAACGAGGCTTTGTATAAAACCAGACATTGGATAAAAAAATAATGGAAAATTTTAAGATTGTGATTTACGAACATTTGTATGGATTTCTTATACCTTTTTTTAATAATGAGAAGTCTATATGTAATAATTAAGATTAATATATACACATATATAATAAACATATGTATATGTATACACAAAAATAAAATATGTAAAGGTTAATGAACTTATTAATATAATCAAATTTTTTTCACTAACCCACAATAGAAAGGTAATAATATTTTTCCCAATATACTAACATATAATTTTGCCATTCTATTCTATCTTATATCTAAAATATTTAATAAAAATAAATTAAAAATTTTTAATATTTTAGGAATTTATTGAAAATATCAAAAAAAAATAATTAAATAAAGCGTAAAATTAAAAAAAAACAAATGTACGTAGTTCGAGGTAATGATTAATCAAAATTTGAGTAAAAAAATTTCGTTTTTCTACGTAGATTATATTATTATGCGTATTTAAGTTTACCTTGATAAAGTATATTGTTTATTCGTTTGTATTTGACATTTTATATGTGTGTGTAACTGTATACATAGAAATATAAAAAAAAAAAAAAGAGATCAGATCAACCGAATTATTAAAAGATCTGCAAAATGACCATGAAAATAATGAACTAATAACATTTTAAATATGTAACGAAATTATTTTAGCTAGAAAAAAAAATAGAGAAGGGGGATTAGATTCCCTACAAAATTCTTTTTTAATAATTAAAATTGAAAATTTTAACAATAAAATCTAGAAATATATTACTAATTATTAAAAGTCACCCATCTTCTGTAAAATAATTGTAGAAGTTCACTATCCCCACTGAACAATTCTTAAAACTCACTACTGAAGAATGTAAAAATTGTAATCTATTGAAAAAACTCATGCCTTGGCTTACAAGAAACTTAACATGCCGTTATTAAAACGTTTACCTTATATACATTTTTTTAACCTCTTTTAGTTCATTACCATCAGTTTTATAACTATTAATTAATCAAAAATCTTTTGAAAAAAAAACGAAACATGGCTCACAAAAAGTATAACATGCTAGTTATTAAATCGTTTACCTTATTTAAATTTTTTTAAACTTCTTTAATTCATTACCTGGCCGTCACTTTCAGTTTTATAGCTATTAATTAATCAAAAACCTTTTGAAAAAAAAACGAAACTTGGCTCACAAAAAGTATAAAATGCTAGTTATTAAATCGTTTACCTTATATCAATTTTTTAAACTCCTTTAATTCATTAGCTGTCATCACTTTCAGTTTTATAGCTATTATAAAAATTAATAGAAAATCTTTTGAAAGATGAACCTTTGAACTTTGGTTTAGAAAAAGCTTAAAATGTCAACTATTAAATCGTTTACCTTATATCAATTTTATGATTTCTTTAGCAAATTGCCTATCATCACTTTAATTGGTGACGGCTATATCTAACTAAACGAATGGCTGATATAATTAGTGGGGTGGTGTTAATAAATTACAATAGGTTTTCGGGTATATTAAGTTAAGGTTTTAATTTTATTTAAAAGTAATAGACTGAAAATGTCCTATTTAATACTAATGTTTTTTTGTAAAATTTTTAAAATTTTTTTTGGTAAATATTGCAGAAAAATCAGATATGATCTTTAACGTTGTCCCAAGTGAAAAAAAAAATTCCTAAATATGTATAACCATCCTAAAAAGTTTCTTATATTATGACTTCACTGTACATTTTGTAACAATATTTTATTATTATGTAAAAAATTTGAATTGCCCTAATATACTAAAATACGCGAGAATTACGCAGCATTCTTTACCTTTGTGTTTGACACCCCTCTTTTATTAATTTCCTTTCTCTTTATTTTTATTTTGTTTCTTTTTTTTTTCTATTTTTTGTTTTTATTTTAAATAATGAACACAAAACCGATTATAAAAGAGAAAGAGAGAGATAGAAAACGAGAAAGGAAAGAAATTAGGACAGCTGGCTCAAGAAACTAAATAATACAAAATAAAAATAATAAAAATAAACTATAATAGTAAAATTAATATAGTGAACAAAACCGACAACAAATTCAAGATACAAGTTACAAGATATCAAGACAATGAATACAAGCTGGGTTATTATAACGTTTATGAGTTTTTTTTTATTTTTCTTATATAATTTCTAAACGTGTATCTATCTTTTATCTATGATCTTTCAAATTTTTATTAAATTAAAGGTTGCCAATTTATTGGAATTTTAGCTCAGTTTTTAGCTCAAATCTAAATGAAAGAAATTAAAGCATAGACTTAGGAAGTTAGGAGGTCCTATTTTTGAATATAATTTTGTGTTAAATGACCAGGGAAAATTCAAAGTGTTTAAAAGGTCTAAAGTATATCTTAATAATCTTCAAAAATTTTATTCAATTTAAGGTTGCAAATTTATTTGAATTTTAGCTCAGTTTAATAAATCTTTACAGAAATATTTCTTGTCAAATCTTAGTAAAAAATATTAATTATTGCAATAGTTTTGGCAGTAAGGCCCTGATTTTAACAGTAGTATTATAAATTAAAACGTTTAACATGTTTAAATACGCAAATCCTTACAAATTTCTCTTTGATAATGTGAATAGACGAAGGTAATCATCATCATATATATTAATCAGCTTTTAAACCATAGTATGTGTAAGGTGTAAAAAATTTTGTATAAACAATTGTCAAGCCAAGCAATTTTGAAGTCCTTCAGGATTATCAATATTTGGGTATATCATTTAATTTAGTTTCCTAATGAGTAAGCTAATCCTTTTTACTCTCAACTGTTCCCAGTTTCACCAGCTCTTGTAAAAGACTAGATGAGAGTAATAGATAATAGAAA
This sequence comes from Dolichopus griseipennis, assembly GCA_963082915.1. Taxonomy (NCBI): domain Eukaryota; kingdom Metazoa; phylum Arthropoda; class Insecta; order Diptera; family Dolichopodidae; genus Dolichopus; species Dolichopus griseipennis. The sequence continues at coordinate 18,281,091 of OY720444.1, read as the reverse complement.
AATGTTTTCGGAAGATGGCTTTAATTTAAACTTTTAATAAAAGATGGATTTTCACTTGAAGAGGTTATATTAAAACTTAATATTTTTTATTAGATCACCTATAAGCACTTACTCCTTCCATTTTAAAAAAATATTATTTATATATATCAGCAATATACATAGCAATATATGTATTTTATTTTCAATAGGTATCTAAATATATTAAAAATAATAAACTTCTCAAATGACAGATATTTTAAAAATGTCAAATATATGTACAATTATTGACAATTATCAAAATTAACATTCCATTTACTAACTACTCCTATCTATCCTTCATCTATTTTTTTTTGCGAAAAGGATCGCATGCTATGAAATTCACAGTATTCTAAAGATCTAAAGTCTTTATAAGATAAAAAATTCCTTAAATAACAAGGAATGATAAAGTTGTCTTCCATTTTAGCATGACGTCAACTCAAATTGAAACTCATTATAAATGATACAACAATATCTGTGACTAACCAATATCGCAATTTACTTTGAAATGTCATTACACTATATATATATATACATATACTTCTTTTGTTCAGAAGGTAACTTATAACGGTATTCCGTTATTTATAACAAACTTATACATTAAATATTTTGAATGTGAGTAAAATCATTTACCATTCAAATGACGTCAGAGTCGATGAAAAAATTTTACACAAATCATTTGAAATTTCTGATATTAAATATAAATATAAAAAAAAAAAATAAAAACTCTAATTATTTTCAAGTTTTGTAGTATTTTTATAAAATTATGTAGATAAATATATATATATCTATATCTATATATTATATACATTTCTTTCTGTATATAATAACATTCATTCAAAAACTTTATTAATATAATTTGAATCTTGTTATCATTGTTTTTTAACTGATATTGTGCTAAAATTTAATTAACAGTTATCTGTTATAAAAAAAAAAAAAAAAAAAAATACCAAAAAAAAAATCAAATTAATTTTATTAATAAAAAAAAAACAATTAAAAAATTAATAAAAGATAATTTTTATTTAAAATAAACTGAAAAATTAAAATTTAATTTGAATTTTTTGTGTTCAATCTTTAAGTTTTTAGTTTTTAAGTGTTTCTTTAAATTTAAAAAAAAAACGCTGCACAATGTTTCTTGAATGAGAATTTGGACAAGAGCATTATGAATTTGTGTATAAATTGAAATTATTAATTATCTGACCAATGGCGTAGTGGTAAGGACGCCGCCTTTCATGTGGAAGGTCTCGGGTTCAAACCCCGGTCAGATCATATCTAATAAAAGAATATCGTAAAATTGTATAATAATATCGTAAAATTGTATAATTATATCGTAATAGTTTATATCGTAATAAAAGATAAGATTTAATAAAAATACATAAATAATTCTTGTGTAAGATTATAGATGGCGCACAAAGTTAACATTTGTGCATCCATATTTCATTACCTTATACAATAGCTACAGCTGAGTAATTAACGGCTTAGTGAATATTATGATTAAAAAAACTGAAGCCTAGTTTAAAATAAACTTGGTGAATGCTCTATACTCCTTAAAGGAGTGGAAAAAAAATAATAAAAAAAAACAAAAATATATAAATTGAAATTATTAATATAATGTTAATAAGATTCTTTGCAAGTAAATATAACAAACCTTCCTTTAAATCCTCTAAATTTTGTACCTGTACCTGTATATGTAAAATGTGGTAAGCGGATCAGCCTTTCTTTTTCAAGTACATCAGATATTGTATATTATGATGTATACTAGAATTTAAAGTCGGGACCTTTGGATTGAAAACAACCGGTATTTTATATATGACCTGACCATTGTTTGAACCCCGGAACATTTTGACTGAAATGCCGACATCCGAACTACTCTACTACGTAATCGGTTATCTAGATAATTTTATACCTACACCCAAGGGTATGGATGTACTTTTTTTTCTTACTTAGAAAAATCTTTGAACAAAATATGTTTTAATTCCGTATGTTAGATTGTCCCGTATCGTATATTGTTCTATAGTACTTGACAAAATATTTCTAATACCTTAACTATATTTCATAAGTTTTACGAGTTTTATTTTCCCCCATTCTATTACTTAATTACCCCTTGTTTGAAGCAGCAATCAGAGTTAATATGCACCCCGATTGTTGAAGGCTTGTCACTTCATACGACGCGCTTCTCAACGCATCTTCTTTAAAACAAATGATTACGTTTTGAAGACTTCTTTTTTGAGGTGACAACATGGCATCAATATAACTTTTGAGCCTTCAAGAAAAGTCAATCATCACTTTTGTGATACTCATCGTAGACGTAGCATATTCTTCAAGAATAAGAGTGATAAACTTGTAAATTATATAGGCTGACTTTTACCTAAATAACTAATTCTAAATAAATTTCAAAAATTTTAAGTATAATTTTCAAGTTTAAAATATTTGAATTTATGGGACTGGGACTTGAGAAATTTTTTAAATTGGTTTTTGACATAAAATTACTTTAATATACAGATAATATTAATATAATTAAATAATAAATAAACAATTTAATTAGTTTTTATTAAATTAAAAATTAATAAAATCTTAAATTGTTTTTGAAAGTAAGGAATTGGAATTGCAGAAATTCCGAAAGGGTTAACAACATTAAATTAATATAAATTTAATTTTTCTTTATTTTTTTTATTTAATCGCTTCCATTTAATATTGAATTAATTAAATTAAAAATAAATAAAATTAAAATGAGTATAATATAATTATGTGAATGAAACTCTATTTAGTTTTAATGAATTAGAAAAAAAAAAAATATTATATAAAATGATTAATATTATATTAATAATGAATTAATAATAAATAAATTCTGTATATAAATTACATAAACATGCTAAAAAATTATTAATTAAAATTTATTATTAATAAATAATTTTTAAATAAATAAATTATTAATTTATTTGATTAATTTAAGAATTATATTATTAATTAATTCAATTTAATTTATTAATATATCTATTTGATTATATATTAATAATAATATATAATTGTATGTAACATATTAAGGTGTAAAAATTTTTTAAAAATTCAAAAATTATTTGAAATCTCAAAATTTTTTTATGTCAAAAACCAATTTTGAAAAAGGACGAGTATATTAAATTAACACATACACAAATATATTTACTGAATTCCATTATAATTATATTATTCATACTCTTCAATTATATTTTCTATACGGAATCCAGCTAATTTTGTTATAAGGTAACAAAAGTCTCAGACAGTCAATCGGGGACGGGTATTATAATTTATGAGAAGTATAGCTAAAGTATTTCAAAATATCAGACTTTTAATTGTATACCAAAATATATTAGTAAAATGATAACTATATATTAGTAAATGATACGACAAGTATATCATACATATATTTTAATCGGCTTATTTATTTTTTTTATTAAATGCAAACAAATAATAATTTAAGTGCAAAAATCGCTCGAATTTTGAGCGCTTCGTGTCACTAGTTTTGATATTTTTGTCTATGGAAAAGTCTATATTATGAAGCATATAACAGTTGAGAATGCAATCAAATATTTCCCATTCTCCACAGTATCTATGAATATCACACCTATTCTGAATTCCTGCGTAGATTTTGTATGTAAAATTAACTACGTTAAGTCGGATTTTTTTTAGTTACTCTGAATTACGCCGGAGAGAATAATTAATGTCAATGGCAATACTTATTTTCGAAGTTTCAAAATTTGACATTTTGGTTTGAAAATTTTATTGAAAAATTTAAAGCAACAAGTTAAAAAAAAAATTATTTTATAAACAATAACAAAAATAATTGAAAAAATATGAATTCATTTGCATTTGGATTGATTGCCTTAGAAGAAGAAGGATCCAATCAAAGGATTCTTAGATCAGAAAGGAGAATGAGATTCTTATAATCCTTTCGACTCGAGTGAGAAATCGTAAGTATTTATACCTACATATTTCAATTTGAAAATATATCTAAGCATTTATATACATTTATATATTCAATTATTAGTTTCCAAGCAAATTTTCGACTAAATACTTACATTTTTAAAATTTTTATTCAAATTTTTGTAAATGTTAAACAAAACTGCAAACAAAGGAATTCAAAGCACTACTACGTATGAATATTTCTTGCGTAGATTTTTGACATTTAATTTATGCTACGTAGGAATTCAGAATTGCCAATCTACGAATTTCGAAAAAAAATTTACCAAAAAGGAATTTAGGATCAAGTGTTACGTAGTAATTCAGAATAGGGGTGTATATGTATAAAAAATTTTTAATTAGAAGTGATTTTTTGGGATTTTTTTTTTTGCAAAATGGGGAAATTCCCGATTTTCAATATATGTATATACTAAAACTAAAATTTATTTTATAACAAATATGGTTATATTTTAATAAATTTTAGAAATAAGTATATAATTGTTTTAATACTGACTTTAGACTTTTGTCACCCCTTGCCTTGTTGTTGTATGTGTTTTGTTTTAGTATAGCTGAAATATTCAATAAAAATTAAATGAATTTTGAAATAAAATTAAATATAAAGAAAACAACCATTTTTTTTTTTTTTCACATTATTAAAAAAAATATTATTCAAGAAAATCAATTTTTACAATATAATTTTTTTTTTTTTTTTTTTTTTTTTTTAATTATTTTTATAATAATAATTTAATAATAATGATAATAATTTAATTGAAAACTAATAATATTAGTTAATTTTTTAATATTATTATTATTATTTTTTTTTTTTTTTGGGGAGGATTATTTATTTTTATTTTTTTTTATTTTTTTTTTTTTCATAATAAATTAATTAATTAGTTTCGTTTATCTTTTTCTTCTTTCTATTAATAAATAATTAATAAATAGTAAAAAAATTCAAATTAAAAGAAAAAAAAAAAAAAAAAAGATAATAAATGAATTTTCTTCATTTTTAAGTATAATTTAAGTTTTTTATTTCTTTTTTTTTTTTTTATCTTCAGTTTAAAATTGTTTTTATTCAATTAAAATTCAAATATATTATAAATATAGAGCTTAATGAAAACTTAATAATTATTATTAATTCAATTTTTTTTTTTTTATGTATTTTTATTTAATTTTTTTTTTTTTTTTTTTTCTTTTGTTTTAAAATACGATAAAACTTAATATCTCATTCATAATTTAAAAAGTTTTTATTTGTTTATTTTTTATTTTTAGTTCAGAGTTAATATTAATATTAGAAAAAAAATATAAAAATAATTAATAACTAAACTTAATATATAGATTAAATATAAAAATAAAATTGGAATGTAAGCATATAATTAAATAGTAAAAAAAAAAAAATAAATATATTAATAATATAATTATTATAAAATATTAAAGAAGAACAATTATTATTAGTAAATTTTATTATGAAGATTATTAATTAAAATTATTTAGTATTAAAAAATTAAAAAAAAAATTAATATAAAACTATTAAATTAGATTAAAATTAAATTAAATAATAAGAAATTAATTAAAAACCTGTACGATACGATATATAAAAAAAATGACTGTTTTTTATTATTTTAATTAATAAATAAATAATTGAAGCAAAACAATATTTTTTTTTTGTAATATAAAACAAATTTTTTATTGAAATTAAAACTAACAATTCAAAACAAAATGGTTTGTAAAAAAAACAAAATGATTGTATATTATATTAAATAAAAAAAATGACATGCGTTTCAATGAATACGACTTGACTAGAATTTTGTTATTACGATATTTGAAATTGCTTTTTAAATATTTTTTTTTTTTTAATTAAATTAATTAATAAAAAAAACAAAATGATATTATTAGTTAACATTTAATAATTAATATAAAAATTATTTTTGAAAATTTTTTCAAGTAAGTAGTCTGTATAAAAATTACGATATAAACCGCAATGTTAAGAGAGTGTTGTCAATTTGGGTTACTGGTCGAAAAGGTTGATCTTTATTTTGTAGAAGTTTGTATAGATTACTTTAAACGAATGTACATATAATAATTATGAAAATCATTGCAACTACATTCGAAATGAATATAATATAAATTATTATACGATATTATTTACGATATTAAATGGTTTTTTTTGGGAATCACCGCTAATCTAGGAAAATTAACTTTATTTTATTATATCGTAAATTTACTAAATGCGAATACAATATGATAATTATGATGATAGTATAATTTACGATATAAAAAAGTTCCTGTGAATTTGAGACTGATCAAGAGAACAACTCATCTTCATTATATTAGACCGTAAATTTGATATCGAATTTATTACAATATTGTTAATTAGATTAATTTGGAGTTAATGGATTAATAAACTTTTTTTTATTAATACTAAATATATTTTTTATATCGTAATCATATGTAAATTTGTTTATTCAAATTTTATTAATCAAAATGCCAAAAAATTTCTTTTGTCAAAACTAAATTACTAAAGGAATTTATTAAAAAAAAAATAAAACAAAATCAAAATCACATGCAATATTATTTTGTTAATTAAAAATTTGCAATGAAATATTATATATTAATTAATATTTTTTATTTTTTTTTTAATATCATTATTCAGCAATTAAATATATCAACAAATGATTTATTTGATATTTTTAATTATTAATTAATTAAAATCAAAAATTAATTTTGTACATTTTATTAATTATTTAGTTGCTGTAATAAAGATTTAATGTTTTTTTTTTTGCATAAAAGTTATATGAGTAATGATGGTGATGATGGTTTATATTAGTGTGTTAGTTTTAATGTAATGATTAATCGATTAAATGATGAAATAAATGATGAAATTAAATATATAAAAAATTATTAAAATGATTGATAATATATGTATTAAAAAAGTTTTTATTAATAAGATTTTTGTGTTAAATACAATAGAAATACAATAGAAAAAGTTTTAGAATATTTTTATTTAATCAGATGAAAATGGAATTAAATGGAAGCAAATAAAAAATTTATCTTTTTTATTTTTTTTTTTTTTAAGGAAGAGTCCAACAATTTTAGTGAGTTTATTAATTACATAAATAATTTCAAAATTACTTATCCTATAGCATATATTCCAAAAATGATAGGGTATATTCTCTTCATTTTGTGTGTATTAAATTAAATTTTTGAGAAATCAAATTCTATTTAATACTATAATTCAAAGGGGTTAAAAAATACTTATATTCAAAAGATTCAAATCAATCTCATCTCTATCACTTAAGAATCGATTCCTTTCTTTTTTTTTCACTAATTTCCATATTGAAAAAGTCAAACAAAAGTTTAAGGGGATATTCAAAGTATATACAATTTAAAAGTGGAAACTCCCAATATAATATATTCAATAGAATCTTTGAAATCAATTAATACGAGTATATATGTTAAACAAAATACTTTTTGACTCACAATAAACTTTATATACTGCAGGGTTGTAAATAAGCGGACTGAAATGCCAAACTCAACTCATAGCACAACTCAAATGATGAGACCGCTCATACTATGAGCGATGCACATGCGCTCACAGGTTGAGCGGACTAAAATGTTGACTCAAAATTTGAGTTGATTGATGAGTTGATTCGAAAATTGAGCATTTTACAACCCTGATATATTGTATATACTCACACTAAAGATTTACTCACATATACAAAAAAAAAAAAAAAAAAAAAAAAAAACAAATGAAAAAACCAATATATCTAGAAGGAATAAAAAATAAAAAAAAATTAAAAACAAAAAAATAAATAAATATTTAAAAAAATAAAATATAAAATAAATAAACTAAAAAAAAAACTCAATTTTTATATTTTTTTAAGTTTTTTTTTTTTATTTTTATCAAAAATTTCTTTTTTTTTTTTTTTTTTTCATTCATTTTTTTTTTTTTTTTTTCTGCAAAAATTAATTAACAAAAACAATTGACAAAAAAAATAATAATAAAATATTAATAATTATATAATAATAATATTTAATAATAATAATTAAAAAAAAAATAAATCAAACTTTTTTCCTTACTAAATATAAATAACCTAAAAACATTCAAAAGTTTTCTACATATTTTTTTTTTTTTTTTTATTTTAAATATACACATATACTTTAAAAAAATACAAATAAGTATTTAAAAAAAAAAAAAAACATACATACTCAATAGTATTACAAAAATAATAATAAAAATTAAAAAAAAAAAAATTAAATTAAATTACAAATTAAAATTATAATAAAAGTACAAAAAAAAAAAAAAAACACTTTTACAATACACAAAAATTTAAAATTAATAATCTGCTTATAAATCAAATTTAATAATAAATTATTAAAATTAAAAAAAAATATATATTAATTTTTTTTTTAATATATATTAATATATAAAATAATTGTATATATAAATTCATAATTTAAAAAAAAAGAAAGTATGATATTAATTAATAATCAAATAATAATAATAATTAATAACACAAAACAAAAAGGAATTTAATTTTCAAATTAAAATTTTGAAAGCTGCTTTTTTACAATATTATGTTTCTTTTTTATTATACACATTCATTTAATTAAATTAAATATAATTATATTTTCTTAAAATCACTTTTTATTAATATTTTATATAAGTATATAAATACTTATTTAAGAATTCTTTTTGCGAATTTTTTAATTAATATAAAATATATATACAAAAAAAAAAAAAAAAAACAGCAAGAGAGCTTAATACTAGACATCTGCACAATTGTATTCAAAAGCGCTTTCAAAACATTCTATAATAAGTAAAACTTTTCATATTCGGTTTTGAAAGCTTTCAAACCAAATGCATTCATTACAAAATGATTATAGAATAGAGTAAATGAAATACAAAATTATTGTAGAATAGAATGAATATGTATTTGATTTATTATGTGTACACGAAAATAGAATATTTATAGTATTTGTATTTATATACCGAGTACACCAAATATAATAAAAATATTTATAGTATTTGTATTTATATACCGAGTACACCAAATATAATAAAAAAAAATTGTAATATGTAGTACGTATAACCAGTATGTATTATATCAATGAGTAATATGTAGCTTTGTTTGTTTTGTCACTGCTTTGTTTGTTTTTTTTATCTTCTTTTTGTTTTCTTTTTTTTCTTTTTCTTTTTCATTATATTTAGAGTACTCGGTATACTTGGTGTATTTTAAAAGATTTAGAAAAATTGAAATTTGATTTTCAAGACTGATGTATTTATGAAAAAAAAAGCTTTTCAATTTCTTATTTGAAATAAAACGAATAAAATAAATATAGTTTAGTTGTAGTTTGAGTATATACCATATTTAAAGCTTTTAGAACAAATGTATTGAATTAGAATACAGTATTTGAATATATTCGATAATTTTAATAAAGGAATATATTTGTGCAGATCTCTATTCTGTAATATAAAAAAAAAAAAAAACAAAACTTTTTTTTTTTAATAATTTATAATAATTTATAAAAAAAAAAATGACTGGATAGTTTTTTTTTTATTTTGTAACTTTGATTTTATATTAAAATTTCACAATTAATAAAATTAATATAATTATTTATTATTATTTTAATATATAAATATTAATTATTTATATATAAAACGTTTTTTTTAAATTATTAATATTAATATTAATTTTTAATTTTTAATTTTTTAATTTTAAAATAATAATTGAAATATTTTTATGCAAGTAAGTACAGTGTGATTAAAATTAATAATATATATATATATATATATAAATAATTATATATAAAATTCACTGGCTTTATTAATTTTTTTATCAAAATAATAATTAAAATTAAATCAATTTAAAAATTATTAATAAAAATTAATAATATTAAATAAAGTGTTGCTTTTTTTTCACAATAATATTATATTTTTTTTTTTAAAGAATTTTCAAATATAATTTAATAATAATAATGATAATATATCTTATAATACATATTTTAATATAATAATTAATAATAATAGTAGTTGATAATATAAAAATTTTAATTTGTAGTTTTTTTTTTTTTTTTTTTTTTT